>CM038622.1:4548632-5148632 GCA_021554675.1 Leuciscus idus | reverse complement strand
TAATTAAAGCTGCAAGCAGCATTTATCGGGGTTCAAGCAGTTAAGGCCTTTAAGGCCTTTAAGCACACAAGCATCAAAAGACATTAAGTTTTATTTAGCAAGCATTTAACAACTGCCATCATAGATGAAAAAGTCAATTTACAGCCAATACAGGCAGTGTACCATAGGAAATATATGGTTTTAAAGCGTTTTTACAGTTATAGCACCTTTTTGCCTGAGTCTTCTTATAGTCTTGCCTGATCTCCACCACTTATATTAGTAGTACTCAAAGTGTGCCCATATATATATGTGTCAGATTTGTTGTAAATATGTAATTTTGATAAGGAGTTTAGACAATTATATTCAGTGGCGTAACGAGCCAACACCGGGCCCTTAAGTAGGATTATCAAGGCGGGCCCCTTGATGACGCAATTGATGACATTGATGACGCAATGTCCGCGAGTAGGCTACCATGAATAGGGCAGGATATATAAGAGATGAGATGACTAACAAAATCAGGAGTAGCCTACGCTCACCAAAAAAAAAACAACAACAGCGCACCATAACACATTGTTAGGCCTAGGTCCAAATACATAAAAAAGATGCTCTCTTACATTTTCCGAGCTTTCCTTTGTGCAACTGCAAAGTTGTCGATTAGATCTGGATTGTGCGCACAGGCATTCTCAATTGACCCTTTGCAGGGAGTTTGATTGACAGGTGATCTGACTAATCATAATCCGCCATTTTGCCCAACAAAGCAGTCAGGAGAGTTAGTAGATTAACATTGGAGGATTTAAATTTGAAAAACAAAGTGTACTGACGTCTTAGCACTTTAAAACAACATTCCTTTTATGTTTATTCATGTTTATTTTAATGCTATAAATTAACTAGAAGGAAGAGATGATCAGTTCACAAGCAGCTTTAACTGAGCCTCGAGTCTACAGCGATCTGTCAGACACATTAAAGAGTCACAAAACTAGGGCTGTCCCCGACTATGGATTTTCATAGTCGAATCAGAATCGTCATGTCTTGCCTATAGTCGATTAATAGTCGAATCATGTGTATGGGGGTGGGGCTGGGGGCGGGGCTTTAACGTTTCAAAGCCGCGATGTACAGAAAATCACACAAAGATATAGAAGAAAATGTATAAAAACATTTTTGATCAATAAAACTAAGAAATAACATAAATAAATCAATTTCACATGCAAATCAAATTAAATCGGCTAAATTACCTGAATGAGCAGGCCAGCCTACAGCACAACATCGATGCACCGAAAAAATAAACAATTAATTTACTAAATTAAATTAGAACAGAATATACCTTTCTAATAAATAAAAATACAAAACGAAATAAATCAGAATCAAGTCACAGGATGAGGAGCAAATGTGTGCAAAATGCCTAAAGTGCAGGGGAACATATTCAAAACACAAGCCACAAATAGTTAAGATTAGATAACCCTGACAGATTAATAAATAAAATTAAAATAAAGAAATTATTAAAATAACGATAGTAGCCAGAATTTTCAACTTTGTCTTTTTAACTGCAGAAACAACAATAAATGCTAAACTGGAGAGGCAGTCTTTTTAGCTAAAAATGTTCACAGCATCCAAAAATAAAATTAGAACCGGCTGAAAAGTTTTGAAATCACGTGTACCTGATCGAGAGAACAAATCCTGAACGTCTTTCACTCTGTCTGTCCGTTGGAGTCTTTTCAAATTGTGCGCGCGGATAAAATAGATTCTAACGTGAAACCCAGTCTATGCGTGAAACATGTTAACGTTGGCCTATCGTTGGCCTATCGAAGCATCGAATCTTCGACTATTCGGGGTCACCCCTACACAAAACGGTATTTATTGTTTAAATGTCTCTAAAAAATTACTACATTTGAAAGGTGAGACTTTGTTTCATATCAAAAGTACTTGTCTGTCAGTGCGCAGTCTTTTCTCTGATCCGCAATGTATTTTTCACTGCGTGAGAACTTGGTGTGGTGTGAGAGTCAGACATACGCTTGTCAGACATAGCAACAGTAACTAAAGTGGGCGGGTCTTTGCGAACGGTCATTGACAGTATGGACGGGGATTCGCCAGTCCCAATTCAAAACAAATTTCATCACAATCCATCATTGTTCGTTTCAAACATGTGAGAGCATCAAAATGATCCATGGGTGAAATTGATTAGATTTAATTTATTTTTTGTCAGTTCCTATCCTAATTTTAACATTTTGGCGTTATTGTTTAGCTATTTACCTATGTCTTCAAATTTTCTTTGTTTTTTTGTTGTTGTCTCGATCGGGACTAACGGCTTTGAAGATAACCACAATTTTTTAAAGCTCTAAATGACACTTACAAAAGTCATAAGGCGAAACCTGGCATGTTTGGTATTGTTGGACTCGGCAAGGATTCAGGAGTCTTAAGAGGTCACTCATGTGAATAAAACACGGGCTTGAAACTTCTAAGGCTCCTTCAAGGCATTGTGCCAATGACGTATACTGAGTTTTTTGAGATACACCAATGTTCTCATAGACTATCATGGCACCCTGGACAAAGACACTGCGTGCCAATTATCAGTAGACTAATGGTTGGGTGCGCTTATAGCTATTTTCATGATTTTTTCACTGTTATGGCGCCAACAAAAGGCCAATTGTCACGATTTTTTTCATGTCAACTCAGATTGAGCTTATGAACATGTGTCCCAAGTTTAGCGAAAATATCTCTTTCCGCTCACAAGTTATAACAATTTTATAGCGCCACCAAGTAACCAATTGCCATGATTTTTTTCACGTGACCTCAGAATGAGCTCATGAACATGTGTCCCAAGTTTTGTGAAAATATCTCTTTCCGTTCACAAGTTATAACCGTTTTATAGTGCCACCTAGTGGCCAATTGTTGCGATTTTTTTCAAGTGATCTCAGATTGAGCTCAGGAAGAAGTATCCCAAGTTTAGCAAAAAAATCTCTTTCCGTTCACAATTTATAACTGTTTTAGTAAAAGTGGCCCTGGTGCCATCAAATATTTTGGTTCCCTTTATCGACCGTTGATTGAAATTTTGAATTTTTGGATGATTATTGATTGTCAGACTCCAGAGAATATTCTTGCAGTGGTTTGGTTCCGATCGGGAGAAAAACCTAGGAGAAGTTCGCAAAAATAGGTTTTTCAAAAAATGCAATTTACTCGAAATTGGAGCCTGAAGGGCGAGCAAATCGGAGATAGCCATTTTGTCCGCCTTGAGCCAAGGATTCCAACGATATAAGACACTTGATCCTGGGACAAACGGTCTAAGAGTTGTGAGCGATTTAGTACTTTTGGTTGCTGTAGCGCCACCTAAGGGCCAATTGGGGTCATACTCTGATAGGTTGTCCCCAAATTGAGGCCTACCATCTGGCCAGGTTTCACGTCTCTAGGCCTTACGGTTTGTCCTGCACGATGCGTTTTACGAATCCTTACAATTACAATAGGGTTTCAGCATTTCATGCTTGAACCCCTAAAAATCAGGACGATTACAATAGGGTTTCAGCACTTCGTGCTTGAACCCCTAAAAATCCTTACAAATAACAATAGGTGTTCAGCACTTCGTGCTTGAACCCCTAATTAAAGCTGCAAGCAGCATTTAGCGGGGTTCAAGCAATCAAGGCCTTTAAGCACAAAAGCATCAAAAGTTATTACGTTTTATTTAGCAAGCATGACATAATAGACGGAAAAAGACCATTTACAGCCAATACAGGTAGTTTACCATGGGAAATATATGGTTTTAAAGCTTTTTAACAGTTATAGCGCCACCTATGGTCCGATCTCCATAAAAATGTCCATGCTTCTTTAGCATATTATGTCACATATGCTCATCAATTTTTGTGAAGTTCTGAGTTTTTATTAAGGATTTATAGGCTTTTTAGTGTATTTTGCCACGCCCATTTTCTAATGACCTATTACAGCCATTCAAATGCAAAAGTTCAACTTTTTTTCGATAATTATTGATCTAGAGAGTCCATAGAATTGCCCTAGACTGGTCTGGTTCTGATCGGGCGAAAACCAGGGACTAGTTCGCAAAAGTAGGTTTTTAACATGTTTGTGAATATTTAATGAACGGTTTGATTGACAGCAGTGGCTCTTGAGGCAAAGTTGTTCAGCATGAGCAGATCTATCAAATGATATGCATATTGTGTTGATGTGTGCAACACCACGTGATTACAGAGGGCGTAAACCTTGTTAGCGCCAACTAGTGGTCGATTTCTTTCAAAATTCTTACAGACTCTAGGGCCATGAGTCGAACATGCCCCACTGAGTTTTGTTTCAATCAGCCACCGTTAACCTTGTCTAATAGGTGCTCAAACTTCATTGGCCGATGGCGGCCATGTTTTTTGAGATACACCAATGTCCTCATAGACATACATGACACCTTGGACCAAGACACTGCATACCAATTTTCAAGTCAATCGGACTAACGGTCAGGTGGTTATAGCCTGTTTTATGTTTTTTTCATGTTATAGCGCCACCATGTGACCAATCGCCGCTATTTTTTTACTGTGACCTCAGATTGACCTCTTACACATGTGTACCGAGTTTGGTGAAAATATCTCATTTCGTTCACGAGTTATAGCCATTTTAGTAAAATGAGCTCCGCCTCCTGCAAACGTTTTGACGCCCCTTAGCAACCGTGGATCGAAATTTCAACTTTTTTTCGATAATTATTGATAACCAGACTCCAGAGAACATGTATGCACTTTTTTGGTTCCGATCAGGCAAAAAACCAGGGACTAGTTCGCAAAAGTAGGTTTTGGACAAAATTCAAAATGGTGGAAAATTTTTCCAGGCGGAAATGAAATCGGATATATACATTTTGTCCGTCTTGAGCCAAGGATTACAGTGATATAAGATACTTGAGTCTATGACAAACGGTCTAGGAGTTATGGCTGATTTCATACTTTTGCTTGCTGTAGCGCCACCTATTGGCCAATCGTTGTCATACTTTGATAGGTTCTCCCCAAATTGAGGACTACCATTTGGCTGAGTTTCAAGTCTCCAGCATTTACGGTTTGGGCTGCACGATGCGTTTTAGGGGAAAATAATAATAATAATTAAAGCTGCAAGCAGCATTTATCGGGGTTCAAGCAGTTAAGGCCTTTAAGGCATTTAAGCACAAAAGCATCAAAAGTTATTAAGTTTTATTTAACAAACCAAAAATCTCGCTAGCGCCAACTAGTGGCTGATTTCTTTCAAAATTCTTACAGACCTCCTAGAGCCATGATTTGAACATGCCTACCGAGTTTTGTTCCGATCGGCCTCCGTTAACCTTGTCTAATAGATGCTCAAACTTCATTGGCCGATGGCGGCCATGTTTTTTGAGATACGCTAATGTCCTCATAGACATACATGGCACCTTGGACCAAGACACTGCATACCAATTTTCAAGTCATTTGGACTAACGGTCAGGTGGTTATAGCCCTTTTCATGTTTTTTTCATGTTATAGCGCCACCTAATGTTCAATCGTCGAGATTTATTTACTGTGACCCCAGATTGAACTCATACACATGTGTACCAAGTTTGGTGAAGATATCTCATTTACTTCTCGAGTTATAGCCATTTTAGTAAAATAGGCTCCTCCTACAACGTTCAATTAGCGCCCCCTATCGACCATGAATCAAAATTTCAACTTTTTTTCGATAATTATTGATAATCAGACTCCAGAGAACATTTCTGCACTGGTTTGGTTCCGATCGGACAAAAAACCAGGGACTAGTTCGCAAAAGTAGGTTTTTGACATAATTCAAAATGGCGGAAAATTTGCATACCAGAAATGAAATCGGAGATATACGTTTTGACCTTTAGTCGTTAAGCTTTCCAACGATATAAGACACTTGAGCCTACGACATACGGTCTAGGAGTTATGAGCAGTTTCAAGCTTTTGGTCGCTATAGCGCCACCTATAGGCCAATCGAGGTCATAATTTGATAACCTCTCCTCGATTTTTGTACTACCATATGGCAAAGTTTCAAGGTTCCTGGTCTTACGGTTTGGGCTGCACGATGCGTTTTACGGCGGAATAATAATAATAATAATAATAATAATAATAATAATAAAAATCAGTACAAATACAATAGGTGTTCAGCACTTCGTGCTTGAACCCCTAATAAAAATCAGTACAATTACAATAGGGTTTCAGCACTTCGTGCTTGAACCCTAATTAAAGCTGCAAGCAGCATTTATCGGGGTTCAAGCATTTAAGGCCTTTAAGCAGAAAAGCATCAAAAGTTATTAAGTTTTATTTAGCAAGCATGTAACCACTGACATAATAGATGGAAAAGACCATTTACAGCCAATACAGGCAATGTACCATAGGAAATATATGGTTTAAAAGCTTTTTATAGGAGTTATAGTGCCATCTATGGACCGATCTCCATAAAATTGTTTACTGTGACCTCAAATTGAACCCATACACATGTGTACTGAGTTTGGTGAAGATATCTCATTTACTTCTTGAGTTATAGCCATTTTAGTAAAATAGGCTCCTCCCACAATAATTTACCACATTCTAGTATTATTTACTATGATTCTAGCATGATTGACATAGTTTACCATGATTTTATCTTAGTTTACCTTGATTTACCATATTCTAGCATGATTTACCATGATATACTACATTCTAGTATGATTTACCATTGTTTACTGTGATTCTAGCATGGTTTACCATAGTTTATCATGATTTATCATAGTTTACCATGATTTACCCTGTTCTAGCATGATTTGCCAGGATTCTAGCATGGTTTACCTTGATACACCACATTATAGTATTATTTACTATGATTTACCATGTTTCTAGCAATTATGTGAAGTGTCAGTGCAAATGAAGTGATAAACACTGACAAAATCTGATTGTGTTATAATAGTTATTGTTATATAAGTGATTTTTAGAGTCTAAATATGAATGTGAGCACATGTGAAAAGACTTCATTAATAAGTAGAATGGCCAGCAGAGGGCAGAAGAAGACCACTTATTGGCTCACTTTCACTTTAAACTTCATGATTTTCACCAGTTTTCTGGACTAAAGCAAACCAGTTTTTCCATGTTAACTCAATAATGCATGCTTACACACACACACACACACACACACACACACACACACACACACACACACACGCACACAGAGAGAAATAAACATACACAAATAAAAATATGTTTTTAATGTTTTGGAATATGTTATTGAGAAAATATATGTATTGGTCTATTAGAATTCCTTTGTGATCTAATAATATAAAAAAGAAAAGAAAAAAAAAAGAAAAAATGATTGCTTTTTAAAGCATTTGTTTGTTTCCCAATACTGAAAACTAATGAAAAGATCATGCGTAATCCTGCTGCTCCCTCTAGTGGACAGTGGTATTACAGCTTCCATCTTACAGTTGAAGTGATTGAATGAATGACTGAATGGGAATTTGGTTTTTCACTTATATCTCGGGAACCAGAAGGCGAAAAATTCTGAAACTCAGAGCATAGATAGTGCTTGAGGAGCCCTGTTGAATGAGACCATCAATTATTTACTATGATTTACCATGTTTCTAGCGTGATTTACCACATTACTAGCAATTATGTGAAGTGTCAGTGCAAATGAAGTGATAAACACTGACAAAATATGATTGTGTTATAATAGTTATTGTAATATAAGTATTTTCCATGTTAACTCAATAATGCATGCTTACACACACACACACACACACACACACACACACACACACACACACACACACACACACACACACACACACACACACACACAGATACAAATATGTTTTCAATGTCTTTAGGATGTGTTATTGTGAAAAAATATTTTAATGGTCTAACCATTTCATATATTTCATTGTGATCTATATTATCAGTCCAATAATAATTTAAAAAAAATAGCTTTAACCATTTGTTTGTTGGCCAAAGCTGAAAGCTGATAAAAAGATTAATACTATGTCTAATACTGCTGCTCCCTCTAGTTGACAACAGTGGAATTACAGCCTCAATCTTACAGTTGAAGTGTTTGAATGAATGAATGGGAATTTGGTTTTTCACTTATATCTCGGGAACCAGAAGGCGAAAAATTCTGAAACTCAGAGCATAGATAGTGCTTGAGGAGCCCTGTTGAATGAGACCATCGCGGTGTTTATGGGCGATTGGGCCCGGGAGTTATGACTGTTCAAAGGCATGTCTTTTGAGGCTTTTATCTCTGGAATGCCCAGGGCAAATTACACCACATTTGAATCGAAGCTAGCCAAGAACGGGCCCTTTCCAACGAGCTCTCACACAAGGTTCAGGGTGGTCTGGGTCGGGAGTTACGGCTGTTCAAAGTCGGGGGTCCCGCGGTCTTGCCATGCACGGGGGGCGCGCTCCCGAGGCCCGCGATGACACGTTTCGATCAAGAGCCCGGAGAGGACCTTACCATCAAAATTTGAGCGCGCAACGACTTTCCGTTTTCAAGTTATGAGTGAATTTGTACTGGGGGGGGCGTGGCCTAAATGCCGTTTTACTTTCGTTTTCATGTTAAATGTTAAAATAATGATTTTATAAAGTCTACTCCCTAATATTGTTATATAATTCATATTTAGACTTTATAAAAGTTTAAATATGAATTATATAACAATATTAGGGAGTAGTATGATGAAATGACAGCAGGGGGCAGTAAAATACCACTTATTGGCTTAATATGGTATTCATTTTAAGGCTACATATTGAAGTGACCCTATTATAGCTATCCAAATGAAGTAGTTCAACTTTTTCTGACAATTATTGATCTAGTGAGTCCAGAGAATTGTATTGCACTGGTTTTTAACATTATTTTATAAACATTATATGATCATATGGAAAACACAATTTACAGCCAATACAGGCAATTTACCATAGGAAATATATGGTTTAAAAGCTTTTTAACAGTTATAGCGCCACCTATGGTCCGATCTTCATAAAAATGTCCATGCTTCTTTAGCATGTTATGTCACATATGCTCACCAATTTTTGTGAAGTTCTGAGTTTTTATATATGATTTATAGGCTTTTTAGTGTATTTTGCCACACCCATTTTATAAATGACCCTATTACAGCCACCCAAATGCAAAAGTTCAACTTTTTTTTCGATAATTATTGATCTAGAGAGTCCAGAGAATTGCCCTAGACTGGTCTGGTTCCGATCGGGCGAAAAACCTAGGACTAGTTCGCAAAAGTAGGTTTTTAACATATTCGCGAATAATTAATGAATGGTTTGATTGACATTAGTGGTTCTTGAGGCAAAGTTGTTGAACATGAGCAGATCTATCAAATTATATGCATTTTGTGACGATAAGTGTAACACCACGTGATTACAGAGCCATAAAACTCGTTAGCGCCAACTAGTGGCCGATTTCTTTCAAAATTCTTACAGACCTCTAGGGCCATGAGTTGAACATGCCCATCGAGTTTCGTTCCGATTGGCCTCCGTTAACCTTGTCTAATAGGTGCTCAAACTTCATTGGCCGATGGCGGCCATGTTTTTTGAGATACACCAATGTCCTCATAGACATACATGACACCTTGGACCAAGACACTGCATACCAATTTTCAAGTCAATCGGACTAACGGTCAGGTGGTTATAGCCTGTTTTATGTTTTTTTCATATTATAGCGCCACCTAGTCTTCAATCGTCGCGATTTTTTTACTGTGACCCCAGATTGACCTCTTACACATGTGTACCGAGTTTGGTGAATATACCTCATTTACTTCTGGAGTTATAGCCCTTTTAGTAAAATAGGCTCCGCCTCCTTCAAGCGTTTTGGCGCCCCTTAGCGACCGTGAATCGAAATTTCAACTTTTTTTCGATAATTATTGATTTTCAGACTCCTGTGAACATTTCTGCACTGGTTTGGTTCCAATCGGGCAAAAATCCAGGGACTAGTTCGCAAAAGTAGGTTTTGGACATAATCCAATATGGCGGAAAAATTTGCATACCGGAAATGAAATCCTTGAGGCCATTTTTGCTCGGCTTGAGCCAAGGATTCCAATGATATAAAACACTTGAGGCTGTGACAAAGGGTTGATGAGATTTAAGCAAAAATATGCAATTTTTTTGTTTTTTGCGCTGTAGCGCCACCATCTGGCCGATTGGGACGAGTCCGGGTATCTGAGTAGCGAGCAAGACTACTACCATCTGACCTAGTTTCAGGTCTCTAGGCCTTACGGTTTGGGCTGCACGATGCGTTTTAGGGAAGAATAATAATAATAATAATAAAAATCAGCACAATTACAATAGGGTTTCAGCACTTCGTGCTTGAACCCCTAATTAAAGCTGCAAGCAGCATTTATCGGGGTTCAAGCATTTAAGGCCTTTAAGCAGAAAAGCATCAAAAGTTATTAAGTTTTATTTAGCAAGCATGTAAGCACTGACATAATAGATGGAAAAGACCATTTACAGCCAATACAGGCAATGTACCATAGGAAATATATGGTTTAAAGCTTTTTATAGGAGTTATAGTGCCATCTATGGACCGATCTCCATAAAATTGTTTACTGTGACCTCAAATTGAACCCATACACATGTGTACTGAGTTTGGTGAAGATATCTCATTTACTTCTTGAGTTATAGCCATTTTAGTAAAATAGGCTCCTCCCACAATAATTTACCACATTCTAGTATTATTTACTATGATTCTAGCATGATTGACATAGTTTACCATGATTTTATCTTAGTTTACCTTGATTTACCATATTCTAGCATGATTTACCATGATATACTACATTCTAGTATGATTTACCATTGTTTACTGTGATTCTAGCATGGTTTACCATAGTTTATCATGATTTATCATAGTTTACCATGATTTACCCTGTTCTAGCATGATTTGCCAGGATTCTAGCATGGTTTACCTTGATACACCACATGTCACATATGCTCACCAATTTTTGTGAAGTTCTGAGTTTTTATATATGATTTATAGGCTTTTTAGTGTATTTTGCCACACCCATTTTATAAATGACCCTATTACAGCCACCCAAATGCAAAAGTTCAACTTTTTTTCGATAATTATTGATCTAGAGAGTCCAGAGAATTGCCCTAGACTGGTCTGGTTCCGATCGGGCGAAAAACCTAGGACTAGTTCGCAAAAGTAGGTTTTTAACATATTCGCGAATAATTAATGAATGGTTTGATTGACATTAGTGGTTCTTGAGGCAAAGTTGTTGAACATGAGCAGATCTATCAAATTATATGCATTTTGTGACGATAAGTGTAACACCACGTGATTACAGAGCCATAAAACTCGTTAGCGCCAACTAGTGGCCGATTTCTTTCAAAATTCTTACAGACCTCTAGGGCCATGAGTCGAACATGCCCATCGAGTTTCGTTCCGATCGGCCTCCGTTAACCTTGTCTAATAGGTGCTCAAACTTCATTGGCCGATGGCGGCCATGTTTTTTGAGATACACCAATGTCCTCATAGACATACATGACACCTTGGACCAAGACACTGCATACCAATTTTCAAGTCAATCGGACTAACGGTCAGGTGGTTATAGCCTGTTTTATGTTTTTTTCATATTATAGCGCCACCTAGTCTTCAATCGTCGCGATTGTTTTACTGTGACCCCAGATTGACCTCTTACACATGTGTACCGAGTTTGGTGAAAATACCTCATTTACTTCTGGAGTTATAGCCCTTTTAGTAAAATAGGCTCCGCCTCCTTCAAGCGTTTTGGTGCCCCTTAGCGACCGTGAATCGAAATTTCAACTTTTTTTCGATAATTATTGATATTCAGACTCCTGTGAACATTTCTGCACTGGTTTGGTTCCAATCGAGCAAAAATCCAGGGACTAGTTCGCAAAAGTAGGTTTTGGACATAATCCAATATGGCGGAAAAATTTGCATACCGGAAATGAAATCCTTGAGGCCATTTTTGCTCGGCTTGAGCCAAGGATTCCAATGATATAAAACACTTGAGGCTGTGACAAAGGGTTGATGAGATTTAAGCAAAAATATGCAATTTTTTTGTTTTTTGCGCTGTAGCGCCACCATCTGGCCGATTGGGACGAGTCCGGGTATCTGAGTAGCGAGCAAGACTACTACCATCTGACCGAGTTTCAGGTCTCTAGGCCTTACGGTTTGGGCTGCACGATGCGTTTTAGGGAAGAATAATAATAATAATAATAATTAAAGCTGCAAGCAGCATTTATCGGGGTTCAAGCATTTAAGGCCTTTAAGCACATAAGCATTTAAGACATTAAGATTTATTTAGAAAGCTTTTAACCACTGAAATAATAGATGGAAAAGTCCATTTACAGCCAATACAGGCAATTTACCATAGGAAATATATGGTTTTCAAAGCTTTTTAACAGTTATAGCGCCACCTATGGTCCGATCTACATGAAATTTTGCATGCTTGTTTAGAATGTTATGGCACATATGCTCACCAATTTTCGTGAAGTTCTGAGTTTTCATTTATGATTTATAGGCTTTTTAGTGTATTTTGCCACGCCCATTTTATAAATGACCCTATTACAGCCACCCAAATGCAAAAGTTCAACTTTTTTTCGATAATTATTTATCTAGAGAGTCCAGAGAATTGTCCTAGACTGGTCTGGTTCCGATCGGGCGAAAAACCAGGGACTAGTTCGCAAAAGTAGGTTTTTAACATATTCATGAATATTTAATGAACGGTTTGATTGACAGCAATGGTTCTTGAGGCAAAGTTGTTTAGCATGAGCAGATCTATCAAATGATATGCATTTTGTGATGATAAGTGTAACACCACGTGATTACAGAGCCATAAAACTCGTTAGCGCCAACTAGTGGCCGATTTCTTTCAAAATTCTTACAGACCTCTAGGGGCTTGAGCCGAACATGCCCACCGAGTTTCGCTCCGATCGGACTTCGTTAACGGTGCTCAAATTTCATTGGCCAATGGCGGCCATGTTTTTTGAGATACGCCAATATCCTTTTAGACATACATGGCCCTTTGGGCCAAGACACTGCATACCAAATTTCAAGTCATTCGGAAAAACGGTCAGGTGTCTATACGTTTTTTTTGTTTTATAGCGCCACCATGTGGCCAATCGACGCAATTTTTTTACTGTGACCTCAGATTGACCTCTTACACATGTGTACCAAGTTTGGTGAAGTTTACTTAATTACTTCTTGAGTTATAGCCATTTTAGTAAAATAGGCTCCTCCCACAACGTTAATTTTGCACCCCCTAGCGACCATGAATCGAAATTTCAACTTTTTTTCGATAATTATTGATCATCAGACTCCAGTGAACAATTCTGCACTGGTTTGGTTCCGATCGGGCCAAAAACCAGGGACTAGTTTGCAAAAGTAGGTTTTTGACAAAATTCAAAATGGCGGAAAATCTATAATGGCGGAAATAAAATCGGAGATATACGTTTTGTTCGCCAGGCGACCACCTTTCCAATGATATAAGACACTTGAGTCTATGACTTACCGTCTAGGAGTTATGAGCAGTTTCGCGCATTTGGTTGCTATAGCGCCACCTATGGGCCAATCGGCGTCATAATTTGATAACCTCTCCTCGATTTTTGTACTACCATCTGGCAAAGTTTCAAGGTTCCAGCTCTTACGGTTTGGGCTGCACGATGCGTTTTACGGCGGAAGAATAATAATAATAATTAAAGCTGCAAGCAGCATTTATCGGGGTTCAAGCAGTTAAGGCCTTTAAGGCATTTAAGCACAAAAGCATCAAAAGTTATTAAGTTTTATTTAGCAAGCATGTAACCACTGACATAATAGATGAAAAAGACCATTTACAGCCAATGCAGGCAATTTACCATAGGTAATATATGGTTTTAAAGCTTTTTAACAGTTATAGCGCCACCTTTGGTCCTATCTCCATAAAATTGGGCATGCATGTTAATGATGTTATGTCACACATGCTCACCAATTTTTGTGAAGTTCTGAGTTTTCATTTAGGATTTATAGGCTTTTTAATGTATTTTGCCACGCCCATTTTATAAATTACCCTATTACAGCCATCCAAATGCAAAAGTTCAACTTTTTTTTGATAATTATTGATCTAGAGAGTCCAGAGAATTGTCCTAGACTGGTCTGGTTCCGATCGGGCAAAAAACCTAGGACTAGTTCGCAAAAGTAGGTTTTTTACATATTCATGAATATTTAATGAACTATTTGATTGACAGCAATGGTTCTTGAGGCAAAGTTGTTCAGCATGAGCAGATCTATCAAATGATATGCATTTTGTGACGATAAGTGTAACACTACGTGATTACAGAGCCATAAAACTCGTTAGCGCCAACTAGTGGCCGATTTCTTTCAAAATTCTTACAGACCTTTAGGGCCATGAGTCGAACATGCCCATCGAGTTTCGTTCCGATCGGCCTCCGTTAACCTTGTCTAATAGGTGCTCAAACTTCATTGGCTGATGGCGGCCATGTTTTTTGAGATACACTAATGTCCTCATAGACATACATGGCACCTTGGACCAAGACACTGCATACCAATTTTCAAGTCAATCGGACTAACGGTCAGGTGGTTATAGCCCATTTTATGTTTTTTTAATGTTATAGCGCCACCATGTGGCCAATCGCCGCGATTATTTTACTGTGACCTCAGATTGACCTCTTACACATGTGTACCGAGTTTGGTGAAGATACCTCATTTACTTCTGGAGTTATAGCCATTTTAGTAAAATAGGCTCCGCCTTCTTCAAACGTTTTGGCGCCCCTTAGCGACCGTGAATCGAAATTTCAACTTTTTTTCGATAATTATTGATATTCAGACTACTGTGAACATTTCTGCACTGGTTTGGTTCCGATCGGGGCGAAAAACCAGGGACTAGTTCGCAAAAGTAGGTTTTGGACAAAATCCAAAATGGCGGAAAAATTTGCATACCGGAAATAAAATACCTCCTATATTTCTTGTTCGGCTTGAGCCAAGGATTCCAATGATGTATGACACTTGAAGCTGAGACAAATGGTTATTGAGATATGAGCAAAATAGTGATTTTTTTTTGTTTTTTGCGCTATAGCGCCACCTATTGGCCAATCGGGCTCATACTTTGATAACCTCTCCTCGATTTTTATACTACCTTGTGGCCAAGTTTCAAGTCTCTAGCTCTTACGGTTTGGGCTGCACGATGCGTTTTAGCGGAGAAGAATAATAATAATAATAATAAAAATCCTTACAATTACAATAGGGTTTCAGCACTTCGTGCTTGAACCCCTAATTAAAGCTGCAAGCAGCATTTATCGGGGTTCAAGCAATTAAGGCCTTTAAGCACAAAAGCATCAAAAGTTATTAAGTTTTATTTAGCAAGCATGTAACCACTGACATAATAGATGGAAAAGACCATTTACAGCCAATACAGGCAATGTATCATAGGAAATATATGGTTTTAAAGCTTTTTAACAGTTATAGCGCCACCTTTGGTCCGATCTCCATACAATTTGGCATGCTTGTTAATGATGTTATGTCACATATGTTCACCAATTTTTGTGAAGTTCTGAGTTTTTATATATGATTTATAGGCTTTTTAGTGTATTTTGCCACACCCATTTTATAAATGACCCTATTACAGCCACCCAAATGCAAAAGTTCAACTTTTTTTTGATAATTACTGATCTAGAGAGTCCAGAGAATTGCCCTAGACTGGTCTGGTTCCGATCGGGCGAAAAACCTAGGACTAGTTCGCAAAAGTAGGTTTTTAACATATTCGCGAATACTTAATGAATGGTTTGATTGACATTAGTAGTTCTTGAGGCAAAGTTGTTGAGCATGAGCAGATCTATCAAATGATATGCATTTTGTGACGATAAGTGTAACACCACGTGATTACAGAGCCATAAAACTCGTTAGCGCCAACTAGTGGTCGATTTCTTTCAAAATGCTTACAGACCTCTAGGGGCTTGAGCCGAACATGCCCACCGAGTTTCACTCCGATCGGACTTCGTTAACGGTGCTCAAATTTCATTGGCCAATGGCGGCCATGTTTTTCGAGATACGCCAATATCCTTTTAGACATACATGGCCCCTTGGGCCAAGACACGGCATACCAAATTTCAAGTCATTCGGAAAAACGGTCAGGTGTCTATACGTTTTTTTTGTTTTGTAGTGCCACCATGTGGCCAATCGCCGCAATTGTTTTACTGTGACCTCAGATTGACCTCTTACACATGTGTACCAAGTTTGGTGAAGTTTACTAAATTACGTCTTGAGTTATAGCCATTTTAGTAAAATAGGCTCCTCCCACAACGTTAATTTTGCTCCCCCTAGCGACCATGAATCGAAATTTCAACTTTTTTAGGATAATTATTGATCTTCAGACTCCAGAGAACAATTCTGCACTGGTTTGGTTCCGATCGGGCGAAAAACCAGGGACTAGTTTGCAAAAGTAGGTTTTTGACAAAATTCAAAATGGCGGAAAATCTATAATGGCGGAAATAAAATCGGAGATATACGTTTTGTTCGCCAGGCGTCCAGCTTTCCAATGATATACGACACTTGAGTCTATGACTTACCGTCTAGGAGTTATGAGCAGTTTCGCGCTTTTGGTTGCTATAGCGCCACCTATGGGCCAATCGGCGTCATAATTTGATAACCTCTCCTCGATTTTTGTACTACCATCTGGCAAAGTTTCAAGGCTCCAGCCCTTACGGTTTGGGCTGCACGATGCGTTTTACGGCAGAATAATAATAATAATAAAAATCAGGACAATTACAATAGGGTTTCAGCACTTCGTGCTTGAACCCCTAAAAATCAGTACAATTACAATAGGGTTTCAGCACTTCGTGCTTGAACCCCTAATAATAATAATAAAAATCAGTACAAATACAATAGGTGTTCAGCACTTCGTGCTTGAACCCCTAATTAAAGCTGCAAGCAGCATTTATCGGGGTTCAAGCAGTTAAGGCCTTTAAGCACAAAAGCATCAAAAGTGATTAAGTTTTATTTAGCAAGCATGTAACCACTGACATAATAGATGGAAAACAACATTTAGAGCCAATACAGGCAATGTACCATAGGAAATGTATGGTTTTAAAGTTTTTTAACAGTTATAACGCCACCTTTGGTTCGATCTCCATAAAATTTGGCATGCTTGTTAATGATGTTATGTCACATATGCTCACCAATTGATGATCGGTTCACGAGCAGCTTTAACTGAGCCTCGAGTCTACAGCGATCTGTCAGACACATTAAAGAGTCACAAAACGGTATTTATTGTTTAAATGTCTCTAAAAAATGACTACATTTGAAAGGTGAGACTTTGTTTCATATCAAAAGTACTTGTCTGTCAGCGCGCAGTCTTTTCTCTGATCTGCAATGTATTTTTCACTGCATGAGAACTTGGTTTGGTGTGAGAGTGGCGTCGCTTGTCAGACATAGCAACAGTAACTAAAGTGGGCGGGTCTTTGCGAACGGTCATTGACAGTATGGACGGGGATTCGCCAGTCCCAATTCAAAACAAATTTCATCACAATCCATCATTGTTTGTTTCAAACATGTGAGAGCATCAAAATGATCCATGGGTGAAATTGATTGGATTTAATAATTTTTTTTGTCAGTTCCTATCATAATTTTTACATTTTGGCGTTATTGTTTAGCTATTTACCTATGTTTTCAAATTTCCTTAGTTTTTTTGTTGTTGTCGTCTCGATCGGACTAATGGCTTTGAAGATAACCACAATTTTTAAAGCTCTAAATGACACTTACAAAAACCATAAGGCGAAACCTGGCATGTTTGGTATTGTTGGACTCGGCAAGGATTCTTAGGAGGTCACTCCTGTGAAAAAAACATGGGCTTGAAACTTTTAAGGCTCCTTCAAGGCATTGTGCCAATGACGTATAGTGAGTTTTTTGAGATACACCAATGTTCTCATAGACTATCATGGCACCCTGGACAAAGACACTAGCCGCGTTTCCACTGTCGGGCCAGGGCCGGGCCGTGCTAGTGCGTGCCAGGGGCCAGTCGCGTTTCCACTGTCACTTCCGGGGCTTGATCGGGGCTTACTCGGGGCCAACGGCCAGGATTTCTGGCCCATCGAATACCTTGGGCCAGCTCGGGCTAGAGGCGTGGTCAAGGTAAAAGGCGGAGTTTATCGGTGTTAGGGAAAGTTATGGTCTGCGGCAAGATGCACATTTCACTTTTTTATATCGCGAAAAATAAACGCTGCTCGAAATGGAGAATCGCCTGTACTGGTCTGTCGAAGATATCAAAGCTCTTCTGAGCATTTGGGCAGAAGAAAGGGTACAACGTCAATTTGACGGCGTGTGCAGAAACGAGGACGTTATAAAATACATCGTTGCTGACCTTGCTAAGCTAAGCATTCAGCGAACAACGCTTCAAGTTAAAAAAAAAAAAAAAAGTTGCGGGCGCAGTACAAGGCGATTAAAACGCACAATGGACAAAGCGGTGCCCAGAGAAGGAACTTTCCATGGTTCGACTTGATGGACGGTGTGCTGGGTCACCGTCCCTCTGTTAGTGGAGGGACAAGTCGGGACACTATGGCAGCCGCGGACGGTGAGTTAATACATGCTATCTTCATAAATTCTAAGTTTTCTAACTTCCTAAGAAAACAAATAAAATATTGCATAAGTGGCTCATATGCGTGTTTATGTTTTGTGTGCTAGAATCGTCATCCCAGAGTGCTTTATTTGACTCAGAAGTGGAGCAGGGACCGTCTACTACACTTGTATGACGTTTGATCCAGGAAGGCGTGTTAAGGGCGGGGTTTAGGGCAGCGCTGCAGGGCTAATGGCCCGGCAGTGGAAACGCAAGCCCGGTGCTTGAGGCCCGAGGCCACTGGCCCGGCTCGGCTCGCTGTTAGCCCTAGCCCGGACCTGGCCCGACAGTGGAAACGCGGCTACTGCGTGCCAATTTTCAGTAGACTAACGGTTGGGTGCGCTTATAGCTATTTTCATGATTTTTTTCACTGTTATAGCGCCACCAAGTGGCCAATTGTCATGTTTTTTTTTCATGTCAACTCAGATTGAGCTTATGAACATGTGTCCCAAGTTTAGCGAAAATATCTCTTTCCGCTCACAAGTTATAACAATTTTATAGCGCCACCAAGTGGCAAATTGTCGTGATTTTTTTCACGTGACCTCAGAATGAGCTCATGAACATGTGTCCCAAGTTTTGCGAAAATATCTCTTTCCGTTCACAATTTATAACCGTTTTAGTAAAAGTGGCCCTGCTGCCATCAAATATTTTGGTTCCCCTTATCGACCGTTAATTGAAATTTTGAATTGTTTGGATGATTATTGATTGTCAGACTCCAGAGAATATTCTTGCAGTGGTTTGGTTCCGATCGGGCCAAAAACCTAGGAGAAGTTCGCAAAAATAGGTTTTTCAAAAAAATGCAATTTACTCAAAATTGGAGCCTGAAGGGCGAGCAAATCGGAGATAGCCATTTTGTCCGCCTTGAGCCAAGGATTCCAACAATATAAGACACTTGATCCTGGGACAAACGGTCTAAGAGTTATGAGCGATTTAGTACTTTTGGTTGCTGTAGCGCCACCTATGGGCCAATTGGGGTCATACTCTGATAGGTTGTCCCCAAATTGAGGCCTACCATCTGGCCAGGTTTCACGTCTCTAGGCCTTACGGTTTGTCCTGCACGATGCGTTTTACGAATCCTTACAATTACAATAGGGTTTCAGCATTTCATGCTTGAACCCCTAATAAGAATGAAGGCTTTTTGCCAGTTATAGCGCCACCTATGGTCCGATCTCCATGAAACTCTGCATGCTTCCTCACCATGTTCTGACACATATGCTCATCAATTTTTGTGAAGTTCTGAGTTCTCATTTGGGATTTATAGGCTTTTTAGTGTATTTTGCCACGCCCCTTTTCTAAATGACCCTGTTACAGCCACCCAAATGCAAAAGTTCAACTTTTTTTCGATAATTATTGATCTAGAGAGTCCAGAGAATTGTCCTAGACTGGTTTGGTTCCGATCGGGCCAAAAACCAGGGACTAGTTCGCAAAAGTAGGTTTTGGACAAAATCCGACATAGCAGAAAATTTTCCCTGCCTACATCCAAATCGGAGATAGCCATTTTGTCCGCCTTGAGCCAAGGATTCCAACGATATAAGACACTTGATCCTGGGACAAACGGTCTAAGAGTTATGAGCGATTTAGTACTTTTGGTTGCTGTAGCGCCACCTATGGGCCAATTGGGGTCATACTCTGATAGGTTGTCCCCAAATTGAGGCCTACCATCTGGCCAGGTTTCACGTCTCTAGGCCTTACGGTTTGTCCTGCACGATGCGTTTTACGAATCCTTACAATTACAATAGGGTTTCAGCATTTCATGCTTGAACCCCTAATAAGAATGAAGGCTTTTTGCCAGTTATAGCGCCACCTATGGTCCGATCTCCATGAAACTCTGCATGCTTCCTCACCATGTTCTGACACATATGCTCATCAATTTTTGTGAAGTTCTGAGTTCTCATTTGGGATTTATAGGCTTTTTAGTGTATTTTGCCACGCCCCTTTTCTAAATGACCCTGTTACAGCCACCCAAATGCAAAAGTTCAACTTTTTTTCGATAATTATTGATCTAGAGAGTCCAGAGAATTGTCCTAGACTGGTTTGGTTCCGATCGGGCCAAAAACCAGGGACTAGTTCGCAAAAGTAGGTTTTGGACAAAATCCGACATAGCAGAAAATTTTCCCTGCCTACATCCAAATCGGAGATAGCCATTTTGTCCGCCTTGAGCCAAGGATTCCAACGATATAAGACACTTGATCCTGGGACAAACGGTCTAAGAGTTATGAGCGATTTAGTACTTTTGGTTGCTGTAGCGCCACCTATGGGCCAATTGGGGTCATACTCTGATAGGTTGTCCCCAAATTGAGGCCTACCATCTGGCCAGGTTTCACGTCTCTAGGCCTTACGGTTTGTCCTGCACGATGCGTTTTACGAATCCTTACAATTACAATAGGGTTTCAGCATTTCATGCTTGAACCCCTAATAAGAATGAAGGCTTTTTGCCAGTTATAGCGCCACCTATGGTCCGATCTCCATGAAACTCTGCATGCTTCCTCACCATGTTCTGACACATATGCTCATCAATTTTTGTGAAGTTCTGAGTTCTCATTTGGGATTTATAGGCTTTTTAGTGTATTTTGCCACGCCCCTTTTCTAAATGACCCTGTTACAGCCACCCAAATGCAAAAGTTCAACTTTTTTTCGATAATTATTGATCTAGAGAGTCCAGAGAATTGTCCTAGACTGGTTTGGTTCCGATCGGGCCAAAAACCAGGGACTAGTTCGCAAAAGTAGGTTTTGGACAAAATCCGACATAGCAGAAAATTTTCCCTGCCTACATCCAAATCGGAGATAGCCATTTTGTCCGCCTTGAGCCAAGGATTCCAACGATATAAGACACTTGATCCTGGGACAAACGGTCTAAGAGTTATGAGCGATTTAGTACTTTTGGTTGCTGTAGCGCCACCTATGGGCCAATTGGGGTCATACTCTGATAGGTTGTCCCCAAATTGAGGCCTACCATCTGGCCAGGTTTCACGTCTCTAGGCCTTACGGTTTGTCCTGCACGATGCGTTTTACGAATCCTTACAATTACAATAGGGTTTCAGCATTTCATGCTTGAACCCCTAATAAGAATGAAGGCTTTTTGCCAGTTATAGCGCCACCTATGGTCCGATCTCCATGAAACTCTGCATGCTTCCTCACCATGTTCTGACACATATGCTCATCAATTTTTGTGAAGTTCTGAGTTCTCATTTGGGATTTATAGGCTTTTTAGTGTATTTTGCCACGCCCCTTTTCTAAATGACCCTGTTACAGCCACCCAAATGCAAAAGTTCAACTTTTTTTCGATAATTATTGATCTAGAGAGTCCAGAGAATTGTCCTAGACTGGTTTGGTTCCGATCGGGCCAAAAACCAGGGACTAGTTCGCAAAAGTAGGTTTTGGACAAAATCCGACATAGCAGAAAATTTTCCCTGCCTACATCCAAATCGGAGATAGCCATTTTGTCCGCCTTGAGCCAAGGATTCCAACGATATAAGACACTTGATCCTGGGACAAACGGTCTAAGAGTTATGAGCGATTTAGTACTTTTGGTTGCTGTAGCGCCACCTATGGGCCAATTGGGGTCATACTCTGATAGGTTGTCCCCAAATTGAGGCCTACCATCTGGCCAGGTTTCACGTCTCTAGGCCTTACGGTTTGTCCTGCACGATGCGTTTTACGAATCCTTACAATTACAATAGGGTTTCAGCATTTCATGCTTGAACCCCTAATAAGAATGAAGGCTTTTTGCCAGTTATAGCGCCACCTATGGTCCGATCTCCATGAAACTCTGCATGCTTCCTCACCATGTTCTGACACATATGCTCATCAATTTTTGTGAAGTTCTGAGTTCTCATTTGGGATTTATAGGCTTTTTAGTGTATTTTGCCACGCCCCTTTTCTAAATGACCCTGTTACAGCCACCCAAATGCAAAAGTTCAACTTTTTTTCGATAATTATTGATCTAGAGAGTCCAGAGAATTGTCCTAGACTGGTTTGGTTCCGATCGGGCCAAAAACCAGGGACTAGTTCGCAAAAGTAGGTTTTGGACAAAATCCGACATAGCAGAAAATTTTCCCTGCCTACATCCAAATCGGAGATAGCCATTTTGTCCGCCTTGAGCCAAGGATTCCAACGATATAAGACACTTGATCCTGGGACAAACGGTCTAAGAGTTATGAGCGATTTAGTACTTTTGGTTGCTGTAGCGCCACCTATGGGCCAATTGGGGTCATACTCTGATAGGTTGTCCCCAAATTGAGGCCTACCATCTGGCCAGGTTTCACGTCTCTAGGCCTTACGGTTTGTCCTGCACGATGCGTTTTACGAATCCTTACAATTACAATAGGGTTTCAGCATTTCATGCTTGAACCCCTAATAAGAATGAAGGCTTTTTGCCAGTTATAGCGCCACCTATGGTCCGATCTCCATGAAACTCTGCATGCTTCCTCACCATGTTCTGACACATATGCTCATCAATTTTTGTGAAGTTCTGAGTTCTCATTTGGGATTTATAGGCTTTTTAGTGTATTTTGCCACGCCCCTTTTCTAAATGACCCTGTTACAGCCACCCAAATGCAAAAGTTCAACTTTTTTTCGATAATTATTGATCTAGAGAGTCCAGAGAATTGTCCTAGACTGGTTTGGTTCCGATCGGGCCAAAAACCAGGGACTAGTTCGCAAAAGTAGGTTTTGGACAAAATCCGACATAGCAGAAAATTTTCCCTGCCTACATCCAAATCGGAGATAGCCATTTTGTCCGCCTTGAGCCAAGGATTCCAACGATATAAGACACTTGATCCTGGGACAAACGGTCTAAGAGTTATGAGCGATTTAGTACTTTTGGTTGCTGTAGCGCCACCTATGGGCCAATTGGGGTCATACTCTGATAGGTTGTCCCCAAATTGAGGCCTACCATCTGGCCAGGTTTCACGTCTCTAGGCCTTACGGTTTGTCCTGCACGATGCGTTTTACGAATCCTTACAATTACAATAGGGTTTCAGCATTTCATGCTTGAACCCCTAATAAGAATGAAGGCTTTTTGCCAGTTATAGCGCCACCTATGGTCCGATCTCCATGAAACTCTGCATGCTTCCTCACCATGTTCTGACACATATGCTCATCAATTTTTGTGAAGTTCTGAGTTCTCATTTGGGATTTATAGGCTTTTTAGTGTATTTTGCCACGCCCCTTTTCTAAATGACCCTGTTACAGCCACCCAAATGCAAAAGTTCAACTTTTTTTCGATAATTATTGATCTAGAGAGTCCAGAGAATTGTCCTAGACTGGTTTGGTTCCGATCGGGCCAAAAACCAGGGACTAGTTCGCAAAAGTAGGTTTTGGACAAAATCCGACATAGCAGAAAATTTTCCCTGCCTACATCCAAATCGGAGATAGCCATTTTGTCCGCCTTGAGCCAAGGATTCCAACGATATAAGACACTTGATCCTGGGACAAACGGTCTAAGAGTTATGAGCGATTTAGTACTTTTGGTTGCTGTAGCGCCACCTATGGGCCAATTGGGGTCATACTCTGATAGGTTGTCCCCAAATTGAGGCCTACCATCTGGCCAGGTTTCACGTCTCTAGGCCTTACGGTTTGTCCTGCACGATGCGTTTTACGAATCCTTACAATTACAATAGGGTTTCAGCATTTCATGCTTGAACCCCTAATAAGAATGAAGGCTTTTTGCCAGTTATAGCGCCACCTATGGTCCGATCTCCATGAAACTCTGCATGCTTCCTCACCATGTTCTGACACATATGCTCATCAATTTTTGTGAAGTTCTGAGTTCTCATTTGGGATTTATAGGCTTTTTAGTGTATTTTGCCACGCCCCTTTTCTAAATGACCCTGTTACAGCCACCCAAATGCAAAAGTTCAACTTTTTTTCGATAATTATTGATCTAGAGAGTCCAGAGAATTGTCCTAGACTGGTTTGGTTCCGATCGGGCCAAAAACCAGGGACTAGTTCGCAAAAGTAGGTTTTGGACAAAATCCGACATAGCAGAAAATTTTCCCTGCCTACATCCAAATCGGAGATAGCCATTTTGTCCGCCTTGAGCCAAGGATTCCAACGATATAAGACACTTGATCCTGGGACAAACGGTCTAAGAGTTATGAGCGATTTAGTACTTTTGGTTGCTGTAGCGCCACCTATGGGCCAATTGGGGTCATACTCTGATAGGTTGTCCCCAAATTGAGGCCTACCATCTGGCCAGGTTTCACGTCTCTAGGCCTTACGGTTTGTCCTGCACGATGCGTTTTACGAATCCTTACAATTACAATAGGGTTTCAGCATTTCATGCTTGAACCCCTAATAAGAATGAAGGCTTTTTGCCAGTTATAGCGCCACCTATGGTCCGATCTCCATGAAACTCTGCATGCTTCCTCACCATGTTCTGACACATATGCTCATCAATTTTTGTGAAGTTCTGAGTTCTCATTTGGGATTTATAGGCTTTTTAGTGTATTTTGCCACGCCCCTTTTCTAAATGACCCTGTTACAGCCACCCAAATGCAAAAGTTCAACTTTTTTTCGATAATTATTGATCTAGAGAGTCCAGAGAATTGTCCTAGACTGGTTTGGTTCCGATCGGGCCAAAAACCAGGGACTAGTTCGCAAAAGTAGGTTTTGGACAAAATCCGACATAGCAGAAAATTTTCCCTGCCTACATCCAAATCGGAGATAGCCATTTTGTCCGCCTTGAGCCAAGGATTCCAACGATATAAGACACTTGATCCTGGGACAAACGGTCTAAGAGTTATGAGCGATTTAGTACTTTTGGTTGCTGTAGCGCCACCTATGGGCCAATTGGGGTCATACTCTGATAGGTTGTCCCCAAATTGAGGCCTACCATCTGGCCAGGTTTCACGTCTCTAGGCCTTACGGTTTGTCCTGCACGATGCGTTTTACGAATCCTTACAATTACAATAGGGTTTCAGCATTTCATGCTTGAACCCCTAATAAGAATGAAGGCTTTTTGCCAGTTATAGCGCCACCTATGGTCCGATCTCCATGAAACTCTGCATGCTTCCTCACCATGTTCTGACACATATGCTCATCAATTTTTGTGAAGTTCTGAGTTCTCATTTGGGATTTATAGGCTTTTTAGTGTATTTTGCCACGCCCCTTTTCTAAATGACCCTGTTACAGCCACCCAAATGCAAAAGTTCAACTTTTTTTCGATAATTATTGATCTAGAGAGTCCAGAGAATTGTCCTAGACTGGTTTGGTTCCGATCGGGCCAAAAACCAGGGACTAGTTCGCAAAAGTAGGTTTTGGACAAAATCCGACATAGCAGAAAATTTTCCCTGCCTACATCCAAATCGGAGATAGCCATTTTGTCCGCCTTGAGCCAAGGATTCCAACGATATAAGACACTTGATCCTGGGACAAACGGTCTAAGAGTTATGAGCGATTTAGTACTTTTGGTTGCTGTAGCGCCACCTATGGGCCAATTGGGGTCATACTCTGATAGGTTGTCCCCAAATTGAGGCCTACCATCTGGCCAGGTTTCACGTCTCTAGGCCTTACGGTTTGTCCTGCACGATGCGTTTTACGAATCCTTACAATTACAATAGGGTTTCAGCATTTCATGCTTGAACCCCTAATAAGAATGAAGGCTTTTTGCCAGTTATAGCGCCACCTATGGTCCGATCTCCATGAAACTCTGCATGCTTCCTCACCATGTTCTGACACATATGCTCATCAATTTTTGTGAAGTTCTGAGTTCTCATTTGGGATTTATAGGCTTTTTAGTGTATTTTGCCACGCCCCTTTTCTAAATGACCCTGTTACAGCCACCCAAATGCAAAAGTTCAACTTTTTTTCGATAATTATTGATCTAGAGAGTCCAGAGAATTGTCCTAGACTGGTTTGGTTCCGATCGGGCCAAAAACCAGGGACTAGTTCGCAAAAGTAGGTTTTGGACAAAATCCGACATAGCAGAAAATTTTCCCTGCCTACATCCAAATCGGAGATAGCCATTTTGTCCGCCTTGAGCCAAGGATTCCAACGATATAAGACACTTGATCCTGGGACAAACGGTCTAAGAGTTATGAGCGATTTAGTACTTTTGGTTGCTGTAGCGCCACCTATGGGCCAATTGGGGTCATACTCTGATAGGTTGTCCCCAAATTGAGGCCTACCATCTGGCCAGGTTTCACGTCTCTAGGCCTTACGGTTTGTCCTGCACGATGCGTTTTACGAATCCTTACAATTACAATAGGGTTTCAGCATTTCATGCTTGAACCCCTAATAAGAATGAAGGCTTTTTGCCAGTTATAGCGCCACCTATGGTCCGATCTCCATGAAACTCTGCATGCTTCCTCACCATGTTCTGACACATATGCTCATCAATTTTTGTGAAGTTCTGAGTTCTCATTTGGGATTTATAGGCTTTTTAGTGTATTTTGCCACGCCCCTTTTCTAAATGACCCTGTTACAGCCACCCAAATGCAAAAGTTCAACTTTTTTTCGATAATTATTGATCTAGAGAGTCCAGAGAATTGTCCTAGACTGGTTTGGTTCCGATCGGGCCAAAAACCAGGGACTAGTTCGCAAAAGTAGGTTTTGGACAAAATCCGACATAGCAGAAAATTTTCCCTGCCTACATCCAAATCGGAGATAGCCATTTTGTCCGCCTTGAGCCAAGGATTCCAACGATATAAGACACTTGATCCTGGGACAAACGGTCTAAGAGTTATGAGCGATTTAGTACTTTTGGTTGCTGTAGCGCCACCTATGGGCCAATTGGGGTCATACTCTGATAGGTTGTCCCCAAATTGAGGCCTACCATCTGGCCAGGTTTCACGTCTCTAGGCCTTACGGTTTGTCCTGCACGATGCGTTTTACGAATCCTTACAATTACAATAGGGTTTCAGCATTTCATGCTTGAACCCCTAATAAGAATGAAGGCTTTTTGCCAGTTATAGCGCCACCTATGGTCCGATCTCCATGAAACTCTGCATGCTTCCTCACCATGTTCTGACACATATGCTCATCAATTTTTGTGAAGTTCTGAGTTCTCATTTGGGATTTATAGGCTTTTTAGTGTATTTTGCCACGCCCCTTTTCTAAATGACCCTGTTACAGCCACCCAAATGCAAAAGTTCAACTTTTTTTCGATAATTATTGATCTAGAGAGTCCAGAGAATTGTCCTAGACTGGTTTGGTTCCGATCGGGCCAAAAACCAGGGACTAGTTCGCAAAAGTAGGTTTTGGACAAAATCCGACATAGCAGAAAATTTTCCCTGCCTACATCCAAATCGGAGATAGCCATTTTGTCCGCCTTGAGCCAAGGATTCCAACGATATAAGACACTTGATCCTGGGACAAACGGTCTAAGAGTTATGAGCGATTTAGTACTTTTGGTTGCTGTAGCGCCACCTATGGGCCAATTGGGGTCATACTCTGATAGGTTGTCCCCAAATTGAGGCCTACCATCTGGCCAGGTTTCACGTCTCTAGGCCTTACGGTTTGTCCTGCACGATGCGTTTTACGAATCCTTACAATTACAATAGGGTTTCAGCATTTCATGCTTGAACCCCTAATAAGAATGAAGGCTTTTTGCCAGTTATAGCGCCACCTATGGTCCGATCTCCATGAAACTCTGCATGCTTCCTCACCATGTTCTGACACATATGCTCATCAATTTTTGTGAAGTTCTGAGTTCTCATTTGGGATTTATAGGCTTTTTAGTGTATTTTGCCACGCCCCTTTTCTAAATGACCCTGTTACAGCCACCCAAATGCAAAAGTTCAACTTTTTTTCGATAATTATTGATCTAGAGAGTCCAGAGAATTGTCCTAGACTGGTTTGGTTCCGATCGGGCCAAAAACCAGGGACTAGTTCGCAAAAGTAGGTTTTGGACAAAATCCGACATAGCAGAAAATTTTCCCTGCCTACATCCAAATCGGAGATAGCCATTTTGTCCGCCTTGAGCCAAGGATTCCAACGATATAAGACACTTGATCCTGGGACAAACGGTCTAAGAGTTATGAGCGATTTAGTACTTTTGGTTGCTGTAGCGCCACCTATGGGCCAATTGGGGTCATACTCTGATAGGTTGTCCCCAAATTGAGGCCTACCATCTGGCCAGGTTTCACGTCTCTAGGCCTTACGGTTTGTCCTGCACGATGCGTTTTACGAATCCTTACAATTACAATAGGGTTTCAGCATTTCATGCTTGAACCCCTAATAAGAATGAAGGCTTTTTGCCAGTTATAGCGCCACCTATGGTCCGATCTCCATGAAACTCTGCATGCTTCCTCACCATGTTCTGACACATATGCTCATCAATTTTTGTGAAGTTCTGAGTTCTCATTTGGGATTTATAGGCTTTTTAGTGTATTTTGCCACGCCCCTTTTCTAAATGACCCTGTTACAGCCACCCAAATGCAAAAGTTCAACTTTTTTTCGATAATTATTGATCTAGAGAGTCCAGAGAATTGTCCTAGACTGGTTTGGTTCCGATCGGGCCAAAAACCAGGGACTAGTTCGCAAAAGTAGGTTTTGGACAAAATCCGACATAGCAGAAAATTTTCCCTGCCTACATCCAAATCGGAGATAGCCATTTTGTCCGCCTTGAGCCAAGGATTCCAACGATATAAGACACTTGATCCTGGGACAAACGGTCTAAGAGTTATGAGCGATTTAGTACTTTTGGTTGCTGTAGCGCCACCTATGGGCCAATTGGGGTCATACTCTGATAGGTTGTCCCCAAATTGAGGCCTACCATCTGGCCAGGTTTCACGTCTCTAGGCCTTACGGTTTGTCCTGCACGATGCGTTTTACGAATCCTTACAATTACAATAGGGTTTCAGCATTTCATGCTTGAACCCCTAATAAGAATGAAGGCTTTTTGCCAGTTATAGCGCCACCTATGGTCCGATCTCCATGAAACTCTGCATGCTTCCTCACCATGTTCTGACACATATGCTCATCAATTTTTGTGAAGTTCTGAGTTCTCATTTGGGATTTATAGGCTTTTTAGTGTATTTTGCCACGCCCCTTTTCTAAATGACCCTGTTACAGCCACCCAAATGCAAAAGTTCAACTTTTTTTCGATAATTATTGATCTAGAGAGTCCAGAGAATTGTCCTAGACTGGTTTGGTTCCGATCGGGCCAAAAACCAGGGACTAGTTCGCAAAAGTAGGTTTTGGACAAAATCCGACATAGCAGAAAATTTTCCCTGCCTACATCCAAATCGGAGATAGCCATTTTGTCCGCCTTGAGCCAAGGATTCCAACGATATAAGACACTTGATCCTGGGACAAACGGTCTAAGAGTTATGAGCGATTTAGTACTTTTGGTTGCTGTAGCGCCACCTATGGGCCAATTGGGGTCATACTCTGATAGGTTGTCCCCAAATTGAGGCCTACCATCTGGCCAGGTTTCACGTCTCTAGGCCTTACGGTTTGTCCTGCACGATGCGTTTTACGAATCCTTACAATTACAATAGGGTTTCAGCATTTCATGCTTGAACCCCTAATAAGAATGAAGGCTTTTTGCCAGTTATAGCGCCACCTATGGTCCGATCTCCATGAAACTCTGCATGCTTCCTCACCATGTTCTGACACATATGCTCATCAATTTTTGTGAAGTTCTGAGTTCTCATTTGGGATTTATAGGCTTTTTAGTGTATTTTGCCACGCCCCTTTTCTAAATGACCCTGTTACAGCCACCCAAATGCAAAAGTTCAACTTTTTTTCGATAATTATTGATCTAGAGAGTCCAGAGAATTGTCCTAGACTGGTTTGGTTCCGATCGGGCCAAAAACCAGGGACTAGTTCGCAAAAGTAGGTTTTGGACAAAATCCGACATAGCAGAAAATTTTCCCTGCCTACATCCAAATCGGAGATAGCCATTTTGTCCGCCTTGAGCCAAGGATTCCAACGATATAAGACACTTGATCCTGGGACAAACGGTCTAAGAGTTATGAGCGATTTAGTACTTTTGGTTGCTGTAGCGCCACCTATGGGCCAATTGGGGTCATACTCTGATAGGTTGTCCCCAAATTGAGGCCTACCATCTGGCCAGGTTTCACGTCTCTAGGCCTTACGGTTTGTCCTGCACGATGCGTTTTACGAATCCTTACAATTACAATAGGGTTTCAGCATTTCATGCTTGAACCCCTAATAAGAATGAAGGCTTTTTGCCAGTTATAGCGCCACCTATGGTCCGATCTCCATGAAACTCTGCATGCTTCCTCACCATGTTCTGACACATATGCTCATCAATTTTTGTGAAGTTCTGAGTTCTCATTTGGGATTTATAGGCTTTTTAGTGTATTTTGCCACGCCCCTTTTCTAAATGACCCTGTTACAGCCACCCAAATGCAAAAGTTCAACTTTTTTTCGATAATTATTGATCTAGAGAGTCCAGAGAATTGTCCTAGACTGGTTTGGTTCCGATCGGGCCAAAAACCAGGGACTAGTTCGCAAAAGTAGGTTTTGGACAAAATCCGACATAGCAGAAAATTTTCCCTGCCTACATCCAAATCGGAGATAGCCATTTTGTCCGCCTTGAGCCAAGGATTCCAACGATATAAGACACTTGATCCTGGGACAAACGGTCTAAGAGTTATGAGCGATTTAGTACTTTTGGTTGCTGTAGCGCCACCTATGGGCCAATTGGGGTCATACTCTGATAGGTTGTCCCCAAATTGAGGCCTACCATCTGGCCAGGTTTCACGTCTCTAGGCCTTACGGTTTGTCCTGCACGATGCGTTTTACGAATCCTTACAATTACAATAGGGTTTCAGCATTTCATGCTTGAACCCCTAATAAGAATGAAGGCTTTTTGCCAGTTATAGCGCCACCTATGGTCCGATCTCCATGAAACTCTGCATGCTTCCTCACCATGTTCTGACACATATGCTCATCAATTTTTGTGAAGTTCTGAGTTCTCATTTGGGATTTATAGGCTTTTTAGTGTATTTTGCCACGCCCCTTTTCTAAATGACCCTGTTACAGCCACCCAAATGCAAAAGTTCAACTTTTTTTCGATAATTATTGATCTAGAGAGTCCAGAGAATTGTCCTAGACTGGTTTGGTTCCGATCGGGCCAAAAACCAGGGACTAGTTCGCAAAAGTAGGTTTTGGACAAAATCCGACATAGCAGAAAATTTTCCCTGCCTACATCCAAATCGGAGATAGCCATTTTGTCCGCCTTGAGCCAAGGATTCCAACGATATAAGACACTTGATCCTGGGACAAACGGTCTAAGAGTTATGAGCGATTTAGTACTTTTGGTTGCTGTAGCGCCACCTATGGGCCAATTGGGGTCATACTCTGATAGGTTGTCCCCAAATTGAGGCCTACCATCTGGCCAGGTTTCACGTCTCTAGGCCTTACGGTTTGTCCTGCACGATGCGTTTTACGAATCCTTACAATTACAATAGGGTTTCAGCATTTCATGCTTGAACCCCTAATAAGAATGAAGGCTTTTTGCCAGTTATAGCGCCACCTATGGTCCGATCTCCATGAAACTCTGCATGCTTCCTCACCATGTTCTGACACATATGCTCATCAATTTTTGTGAAGTTCTGAGTTCTCATTTGGGATTTATAGGCTTTTTAGTGTATTTTGCCACGCCCCTTTTCTAAATGACCCTGTTACAGCCACCCAAATGCAAAAGTTCAACTTTTTTTCGATAATTATTGATCTAGAGAGTCCAGAGAATTGTCCTAGACTGGTTTGGTTCCGATCGGGCCAAAAACCAGGGACTAGTTCGCAAAAGTAGGTTTTGGACAAAATCCGACATAGCAGAAAATTTTCCCTGCCTACATCCAAATCGGAGATAGCCATTTTGTCCGCCTTGAGCCAAGGATTCCAACGATATAAGACACTTGATCCTGGGACAAACGGTCTAAGAGTTATGAGCGATTTAGTACTTTTGGTTGCTGTAGCGCCACCTATGGGCCAATTGGGGTCATACTCTGATAGGTTGTCCCCAAATTGAGGCCTACCATCTGGCCAGGTTTCACGTCTCTAGGCCTTACGGTTTGTCCTGCACGATGCGTTTTACGAATCCTTACAATTACAATAGGGTTTCAGCATTTCATGCTTGAACCCCTAATAAGAATGAAGGCTTTTTGCCAGTTATAGCGCCACCTATGGTCCGATCTCCATGAAACTCTGCATGCTTCCTCACCATGTTCTGACACATATGCTCATCAATTTTTGTGAAGTTCTGAGTTCTCATTTGGGATTTATAGGCTTTTTAGTGTATTTTGCCACGCCCCTTTTCTAAATGACCCTGTTACAGCCACCCAAATGCAAAAGTTCAACTTTTTTTCGATAATTATTGATCTAGAGAGTCCAGAGAATTGTCCTAGACTGGTTTGGTTCCGATCGGGCCAAAAACCAGGGACTAGTTCGCAAAAGTAGGTTTTGGACAAAATCCGACATAGCAGAAAATTTTCCCTGCCTACATCCAAATCGGAGATAGCCATTTTGTCCGCCTTGAGCCAAGGATTCCAACGATATAAGACACTTGATCCTGGGACAAACGGTCTAAGAGTTATGAGCGATTTAGTACTTTTGGTTGCTGTAGCGCCACCTATGGGCCAATTGGGGTCATACTCTGATAGGTTGTCCCCAAATTGAGGCCTACCATCTGGCCAGGTTTCACGTCTCTAGGCCTTACGGTTTGTCCTGCACGATGCGTTTTACGAATCCTTACAATTACAATAGGGTTTCAGCATTTCATGCTTGAACCCCTAATAAGAATGAAGGCTTTTTGCCAGTTATAGCGCCACCTATGGTCCGATCTCCATGAAACTCTGCATGCTTCCTCACCATGTTCTGACACATATGCTCATCAATTTTTGTGAAGTTCTGAGTTCTCATTTGGGATTTATAGGCTTTTTAGTGTATTTTGCCACGCCCCTTTTCTAAATGACCCTGTTACAGCCACCCAAATGCAAAAGTTCAACTTTTTTTCGATAATTATTGATCTAGAGAGTCCAGAGAATTGTCCTAGACTGGTTTGGTTCCGATCGGGCCAAAAACCAGGGACTAGTTCGCAAAAGTAGGTTTTGGACAAAATCCGACATAGCAGAAAATTTTCCCTGCCTACATCCAAATCGGAGATAGCCATTTTGTCCACCTTGAGCCAAGGATTCCAACGATATAAGACACTTGATCCTGGGACAAACGGTCTAAGAGTTATGAGCGATTTAGTACTTTTGGTTGCTGTAGCGCCACCTATGGGCCAATTGGGGTCATACTCTGATAGGTTGTCCCCAAATTGAGGCCTACCATCTGGCCAGGTTTCACGTCTCTAGGCCTTACGGTTTGTCCTGCACGATGCGTTTTACGAATCCTTACAATTACAATAGGGTTTCAGCATTTCATGCTTGAACCCCTAATAAGAATGAAGGCTTTTTGCCAGTTATAGCGCCACCTATGGTCCGATCTCCATGAAACTCTGCATGCTTCCTCACCATGTTCTGACACATATGCTCATCAATTTTTGTGAAGTTCTGAGTTCTCATTTGGGATTTATAGGCTTTTTAGTGTATTTTGCCACGCCCCTTTTCTAAATGACCCTGTTACAGCCACCCAAATGCAAAAGTTCAACTTTTTTTCGATAATTATTGATCTAGAGAGTCCAGAGAATTGTCCTAGACTGGTTTGGTTCCGATCGGGCCAAAAACCAGGGACTAGTTCGCAAAAGTAGGTTTTGGACAAAATCCGACATAGCAGAAAATTTTCCCTGCCTACATCCAAATCGGAGATAGCCATTTTGTCCGCCTTGAGCCAAGGATTCCAACGATATAAGACACTTGATCCTGGGACAAACGGTCTAAGAGTTATGAGCGATTTAGTACTTTTGGTTGCTGTAGCGCCACCTATGGGCCAATTGGGGTCATACTCTGATAGGTTGTCCCCAAATTGAGGCCTACCATCTGGCCAGGTTTCACGTCTCTAGGCCTTACGGTTTGTCCTGCACGATGCGTTTTACGAATCCTTACAATTACAATAGGGTTTCAGCATTTCATGCTTGAACCCCTAATAAGAATGAAGGCTTTTTGCCAGTTATAGCGCCACCTATGGTCCGATCTCCATGAAACTCTGCATGCTTCCTCACCATGTTCTGACACATATGCTCATCAATTTTTGTGAAGTTCTGAGTTCTCATTTGGGATTTATAGGCTTTTTAGTGTATTTTGCCACGCCCCTTTTCTAAATGACCCTGTTACAGCCACCCAAATGCAAAAGTTCAACTTTTTTTCGATAATTATTGATCTAGAGAGTCCAGAGAATTGTCCTAGACTGGTTTGGTTCCGATCGGGCCAAAAACCAGGGACTAGTTCGCAAAAGTAGGTTTTGGACAAAATCCGACATAGCAGAAAATTTTCCCTGCCTACATCCAAATCGGAGATAGCCATTTTGTCCGCCTTGAGCCAAGGATTCCAACGATATAAGACACTTGATCCTGGGACAAACGGTCTAAGAGTTATGAGCGATTTAGTACTTTTGGTTGCTGTAGCGCCACCTATGGGCCAATTGGGGTCATACTCTGATAGGTTGTCCCCAAATTGAGGCCTACCATCTGGCCAGGTTTCACGTCTCTAGGCCTTACGGTTTGTCCTGCACGATGCGTTTTACGAATCCTTACAATTACAATAGGGTTTCAGCATTTCATGCTTGAACCCCTAATAAGAATGAAGGCTTTTTGCCAGTTATAGCGCCACCTATGGTCCGATCTCCATGAAACTCTGCATGCTTCCTCACCATGTTCTGACACATATGCTCATCAATTTTTGTGAAGTTCTGAGTTCTCATTTGGGATTTATAGGCTTTTTAGTGTATTTTGCCACGCCCCTTTTCTAAATGACCCTGTTACAGCCACCCAAATGCAAAAGTTCAACTTTTTTTCGATAATTATTGATCTAGAGAGTCCAGAGAATTGTCCTAGACTGGTTTGGTTCCGATCGGGCCAAAAACCAGGGACTAGTTCGCAAAAGTAGGTTTTGGACAAAATCCGACATAGCAGAAAATTTTCCCTGCCTACATCCAAATCGGAGATAGCCATTTTGTCCGCCTTGAGCCAAGGATTCCAACGATATAAGACACTTGATCCTGGGACAAACGGTCTAAGAGTTATGAGCGATTTAGTACTTTTGGTTGCTGTAGCGCCACCTATGGGCCAATTGGGGTCATACTCTGATAGGTTGTCCCCAAATTGAGGCCTACCATCTGGCCAGGTTTCACGTCTCTAGGCCTTACGGTTTGTCCTGCACGATGCGTTTTACGAATCCTTACAATTACAATAGGGTTTCAGCATTTCATGCTTGAACCCCTAATAAGAATGAAGGCTTTTTGCCAGTTATAGCGCCACCTATGGTCCGATCTCCATGAAACTCTGCATGCTTCCTCACCATGTTCTGACACATATGCTCATCAATTTTTGTGAAGTTCTGAGTTCTCATTTGGGATTTATAGGCTTTTTAGTGTATTTTGCCACGCCCCTTTTCTAAATGACCCTGTTACAGCCACCCAAATGCAAAAGTTCAACTTTTTTTCGATAATTATTGATCTAGAGAGTCCAGAGAATTGTCCTAGACTGGTTTGGTTCCGATCGGGCCAAAAACCAGGGACTAGTTCGCAAAAGTAGGTTTTGGACAAAATCCGACATAGCAGAAAATTTTCCCTGCCTACATCCAAATCGGAGATAGCCATTTTGTCCGCCTTGAGCCAAGGATTCCAACGATATAAGACACTTGATCCTGGGACAAACGGTCTAAGAGTTATGAGCGATTTAGTACTTTTGGTTGCTGTAGCGCCACCTATGGGCCAATTGGGGTCATACTCTGATAGGTTGTCCCCAAATTGAGGCCTACCATCTGGCCAGGTTTCACGTCTCTAGGCCTTACGGTTTGTCCTGCACGATGCGTTTTACGAATCCTTACAATTACAATAGGGTTTCAGCATTTCATGCTTGAACCCCTAATAAGAATGAAGGCTTTTTGCCAGTTATAGCGCCACCTATGGTCCGATCTCCATGAAACTCTGCATGCTTCCTCACCATGTTCTGACACATATGCTCATCAATTTTTGTGAAGTTCTGAGTTCTCATTTGGGATTTATAGGCTTTTTAGTGTATTTTGCCACGCCCCTTTTCTAAATGACCCTGTTACAGCCACCCAAATGCAAAAGTTCAACTTTTTTTCGATAATTATTGATCTAGAGAGTCCAGAGAATTGTCCTAGACTGGTTTGGTTCCGATCGGGCCAAAAACCAGGGACTAGTTCGCAAAAGTAGGTTTTGGACAAAATCCGACATAGCAGAAAATTTTCCCTGCCTACATCCAAATCGGAGATAGCCATTTTGTCCGCCTTGAGCCAAGGATTCCAACGATATAAGACACTTGATCCTGGGACAAACGGTCTAAGAGTTATGAGCGATTTAGTACTTTTGGTTGCTGTAGCGCCACCTATGGGCCAATTGGGGTCATACTCTGATAGGTTGTCCCCAAATTGAGGCCTACCATCTGGCCAGGTTTCACGTCTCTAGGCCTTACGGTTTGTCCTGCACGATGCGTTTTACGAATCCTTACAATTACAATAGGGTTTCAGCATTTCATGCTTGAACCCCTAATAAGAATGAAGGCTTTTTGCCAGTTATAGCGCCACCTATGGTCCGATCTCCATGAAACTCTGCATGCTTCCTCACCATGTTCTGACACATATGCTCATCAATTTTTGTGAAGTTCTGAGTTCTCATTTGGGATTTATAGGCTTTTTAGTGTATTTTGCCACGCCCCTTTTCTAAATGACCCTGTTACAGCCACCCAAATGCAAAAGTTCAACTTTTTTTCGATAATTATTGATCTAGAGAGTCCAGAGAATTGTCCTAGACTGGTTTGGTTCCGATCGGGCCAAAAACCAGGGACTAGTTCGCAAAAGTAGGTTTTGGACAAAATCCGACATAGCAGAAAATTTTCCCTGCCTACATCCAAATCGGAGATAGCCATTTTGTCCGCCTTGAGCCAAGGATTCCAACGATATAAGACACTTGATCCTGGGACAAACGGTCTAAGAGTTATGAGCGATTTAGTACTTTTGGTTGCTGTAGCGCCACCTATGGGCCAATTGGGGTCATACTCTGATAGGTTGTCCCCAAATTGAGGCCTACCATCTGGCCAGGTTTCACGTCTCTAGGCCTTACGGTTTGTCCTGCACGATGCGTTTTACGAATCCTTACAATTACAATAGGGTTTCAGCATTTCATGCTTGAACCCCTAATAAGAATGAAGGCTTTTTGCCAGTTATAGCGCCACCTATGGTCCGATCTCCATGAAACTCTGCATGCTTCCTCACCATGTTCTGACACATATGCTCATCAATTTTTGTGAAGTTCTGAGTTCTCATTTGGGATTTATAGGCTTTTTAGTGTATTTTGCCACGCCCCTTTTCTAAATGACCCTGTTACAGCCACCCAAATGCAAAAGTTCAACTTTTTTTCGATAATTATTGATCTAGAGAGTCCAGAGAATTGTCCTAGACTGGTTTGGTTCCGATCGGGCCAAAAACCAGGGACTAGTTCGCAAAAGTAGGTTTTGGACAAAATCCGACATAGCAGAAAATTTTCCCTGCCTACATCCAAATCGGAGATAGCCATTTTGTCCGCCTTGAGCCAAGGATTCCAACGATATAAGACACTTGATCCTGGGACAAACGGTCTAAGAGTTATGAGCGATTTAGTACTTTTGGTTGCTGTAGCGCCACCTATGGGCCAATTGGGGTCATACTCTGATAGGTTGTCCCCAAATTGAGGCCTACCATCTGGCCAGGTTTCACGTCTCTAGGCCTTACGGTTTGTCCTGCACGATGCGTTTTACGAATCCTTACAATTACAATAGGGTTTCAGCATTTCATGCTTGAACCCCTAATAAGAATGAAGGCTTTTTGCCAGTTATAGCGCCACCTATGGTCCGATCTCCATGAAACTCTGCATGCTTCCTCACCATGTTCTGACACATATGCTCATCAATTTTTGTGAAGTTCTGAGTTCTCATTTGGGATTTATAGGCTTTTTAGTGTATTTTGCCACGCCCCTTTTCTAAATGACCCTGTTACAGCCACCCAAATGCAAAAGTTCAACTTTTTTTCGATAATTATTGATCTAGAGAGTCCAGAGAATTGTCCTAGACTGGTTTGGTTCCGATCGGGCCAAAAACCAGGGACTAGTTCGCAAAAGTAGGTTTTGGACAAAATCCGACATAGCAGAAAATTTTCCCTGCCTACATCCAAATCGGAGATAGCCATTTTGTCCGCCTTGAGCCAAGGATTCCAACGATATAAGACACTTGATCCTGGGACAAACGGTCTAAGAGTTATGAGCGATTTAGTACTTTTGGTTGCTGTAGCGCCACCTATGGGCCAATTGGGGTCATACTCTGATAGGTTGTCCCCAAATTGAGGCCTACCATCTGGCCAGGTTTCACGTCTCTAGGCCTTACGGTTTGTCCTGCACGATGCGTTTTACGAATCCTTACAATTACAATAGGGTTTCAGCATTTCATGCTTGAACCCCTAATAAGAATGAAGGCTTTTTGCCAGTTATAGCGCCACCTATGGTCCGATCTCCATGAAACTCTGCATGCTTCCTCACCATGTTCTGACACATATGCTCATCAATTTTTGTGAAGTTCTGAGTTCTCATTTGGGATTTATAGGCTTTTTAGTGTATTTTGCCACGCCCCTTTTCTAAATGACCCTGTTACAGCCACCCAAATGCAAAAGTTCAACTTTTTTTCGATAATTATTGATCTAGAGAGTCCAGAGAATTGTCCTAGACTGGTTTGGTTCCGATCGGGCCAAAAACCAGGGACTAGTTCGCAAAAGTAGGTTTTGGACAAAATCCGACATAGCAGAAAATTTTCCCTGCCTACATCCAAATCGGAGATAGCCATTTTGTCCGCCTTGAGCCAAGGATTCCAACGATATAAGACACTTGATCCTGGGACAAACGGTCTAAGAGTTATGAGCGATTTAGTACTTTTGGTTGCTGTAGCGCCACCTATGGGCCAATTGGGGTCATACTCTGATAGGTTGTCCCCAAATTGAGGCCTACCATCTGGCCAGGTTTCACGTCTCTAGGCCTTACGGTTTGTCCTGCACGATGCGTTTTACGAATCCTTACAATTACAATAGGGTTTCAGCATTTCATGCTTGAACCCCTAATAAGAATGAAGGCTTTTTGCCAGTTATAGCGCCACCTATGGTCCGATCTCCATGAAACTCTGCATGCTTCCTCACCATGTTCTGACACATATGCTCATCAATTTTTGTGAAGTTCTGAGTTCTCATTTGGGATTTATAGGCTTTTTAGTGTATTTTGCCACGCCCCTTTTCTAAATGACCCTGTTACAGCCACCCAAATGCAAAAGTTCAACTTTTTTTCGATAATTATTGATCTAGAGAGTCCAGAGAATTGTCCTAGACTGGTTTGGTTCCGATCGGGCCAAAAACCAGGGACTAGTTCGCAAAAGTAGGTTTTGGACAAAATCCGACATAGCAGAAAATTTTCCCTGCCTACATCCAAATCGGAGATAGCCATTTTGTCCGCCTTGAGCCAAGGATTCCAACGATATAAGACACTTGATCCTGGGACAAACGGTCTAAGAGTTATGAGCGATTTAGTACTTTTGGTTGCTGTAGCGCCACCTATGGGCCAATTGGGGTCATACTCTGATAGGTTGTCCCCAAATTGAGGCCTACCATCTGGCCAGGTTTCACGTCTCTAGGCCTTACGGTTTGTCCTGCACGATGCGTTTTACGAATCCTTACAATTACAATAGGGTTTCAGCATTTCATGCTTGAACCCCTAATAAGAATGAAGGCTTTTTGCCAGTTATAGCGCCACCTATGGTCCGATCTCCATGAAACTCTGCATGCTTCCTCACCATGTTCTGACACATATGCTCATCAATTTTTGTGAAGTTCTGAGTTCTCATTTGGGATTTATAGGCTTTTTAGTGTATTTTGCCACGCCCCTTTTCTAAATGACCCTGTTACAGCCACCCAAATGCAAAAGTTCAACTTTTTTTCGATAATTATTGATCTAGAGAGTCCAGAGAATTGTCCTAGACTGGTTTGGTTCCGATCGGGCCAAAAACCAGGGACTAGTTCGCAAAAGTAGGTTTTGGACAAAATCCGACATAGCAGAAAATTTTCCCTGCCTACATCCAAATCGGAGATAGCCATTTTGTCCGCCTTGAGCCAAGGATTCCAACGATATAAGACACTTGATCCTGGGACAAACGGTCTAAGAGTTATGAGCGATTTAGTACTTTTGGTTGCTGTAGCGCCACCTATGGGCCAATTGGGGTCATACTCTGATAGGTTGTCCCCAAATTGAGGCCTACCATCTGGCCAGGTTTCACGTCTCTAGGCCTTACGGTTTGTCCTGCACGATGCGTTTTACGAATCCTTACAATTACAATAGGGTTTCAGCATTTCATGCTTGAACCCCTAAAAATCAGGACGATTACAATAGGGTTTCAGCACTTCGTGCTTGAACCCCTAAAAATCAGTACAATTACAATAGGGTTTCAGCACTTCGTGCTTGAACCCCTAATAAGAAGAGACGTTTTGGACAGTTATAGCGCCACCTATTGTCCGATCTTCACGAAACTTGGCATGCTTCTTCACCATGTTAGGACACATATGCTCATCGATTTTTGTGAAGTTTGGTGTTTTCCCTTAGGTTGTATAGGCTTTTGAGTGTTTTTTGTCCCTCCCCTTTCCTAAATGACCCTGTTACAGCCAGGCAAATGCAAAAGTTCAACTTTTTTTCGATAATTATTTATCTAGAGAGTCCAGAGAATTGTCCTAGACTGGTCTGGTTCCGATTGGACCAAAAACCAGGGACTAGTTTGCCAAAGTAGGCTTTGGACAAAATTGCCCATATCAATTTTTTTTTTTGCTCAAATCGGGATTTGGAGATAGCCATGTTGTTCGTCTGGAGCCAGGGATCACAGTGATGCTAAATTTGAGCCTCTATGACAAAGTATGTAGGAGTTATGACCAATTTAGTAAATGTGGTCATTATAGCACCACCTATGGGCCGATTGGGCTCAGTCCGTGTATCTGAGTAGCGAGCAATACTACTACCATCTGGCCAAGTTTCAAGTCTCTAGGTCTTATGGTTTGGGCTGCACGATGCGTTTTAGGGAAGAATAATAATAATAATAATTAAAGCTGCAAGCAGCATTTATCGGGGTTCAAGCATTTAAGGCCTTTAAGCACATAAGCATTTAAGACATTAAGATTTATTTAGAAAGCTTTTAACCACTGAAATAATAGATGGAAAAGTCCATTTACAGCCAATACAGGCAATTTACCATAGGAAATATATGGTTTTCAAAGCTTTTTAACAGTTATAGCGCCACCTATGGTCCGATCTACATGAAATTTTGCATGCTTGTTTAGAATGTTATGGCACATATGCTCACCAATTTTCGTGAAGTTCTGAGTTTTCATTTATGATTTATAGGCTTTTTAGTGTATTTTGCCACGCCCATTTTATAAATGACCCTATTACAGCCACCCAAATGCAAAAGTTCAACTTTTTTTCGATAATTATTTATCTAGAGAGTCCAGAGAATTGTCCTAGACTGGTCTGGTTCCGATCGGGCGAAAAACCAGGGACTAGTTCGCAAAAGTAGGTTTTTAACATATTCATGAATATTTAATGAACGGTTTGATTGACAGCAATGGTTCTTGAGGCAAAGTTGTTTAGCATGAGCAGATCTATCAAATGATATGCATTTTGTGATGATAAGTGTAACACCACGTGATTACAGAGCCATAAAACTCGTTAGCGCCAACTAGTGGCCGATTTCTTTCAAAATTCTTACAGACCTCTAGGGGCTTGAGCCGAACATGCCCACCGAGTTTCGCTCCGATCGGACTTCGTTAACGGTGCTCAAATTTCATTGGCCAATGGCGGCCATGTTTTTTGAGATACGCCAATATCCTTTTAGACATACATGGCCCTTTGGGCCAAGACACTGCATACCAAATTTCAAGTCATTCGGAAAAACGGTCAGGTGTCTATACGTTTTTTTTGTTTTATAGCGCCACCATGTGGCCAATCGACGCAATTTTTTTACTGTGACCTCAGATTGACCTCTTACACATGTGTACCAAGTTTGGTGAAGTTTACTTAATTACTTCTTGAGTTATAGCCATTTTAGTAAAATAGGCTCCTCCCACAACGTTAATTTTGCACCCCCTAGCGACCATGAATCGAAATTTCAACTTTTTTTCGATAATTATTGATCATCAGACTCCAGTGAACAATTCTGCACTGGTTTGGTTCCGATCGGGCCAAAAACCAGGGACTAGTTTGCAAAAGTAGGTTTTTGACAAAATTCAAAATGGCGGAAAATCTATAATGGCGGAAATAAAATCGGAGATATACGTTTTGTTCGCCAGGCGACCACCTTTCCAATGATATAAGACACTTGAGTCTATGACTTACCGTCTAGGAGTTATGAGCAGTTTCGCGCATTTGGTTGCTATAGCGCCACCTATGGGCCAATCGGCGTCATAATTTGATAACCTCTCCTCGATTTTTGTACTACCATCTGGCAAAGTTTCAAGGTTCCAGCTCTTACGGTTTGGGCTGCACGATGCGTTTTACGGCGGAAGAATAATAATAATAATTAAAGCTGCAAGCAGCATTTATCGGGGTTCAAGCAGTTAAGGCCTTTAATGCATTTAAGCACAAAAGCATCAAAAGTTGTTAAGTTTTACACGACGTGATTACAGAGCCATAAAACTCGTTAGCGCCAACTAGTGGCCGATTTCTTTCAAAACTCTTACAGACCTCTAGGGCCATGAGTCGAACATGCCCATCGAGTTTCATTCCGATTGGCCACCGTTAACCTTGTCTAATAGGTGCTCAAATTTCATTGGTCGATGGCGGCCATGTTTTTTGAGATACGCCAATGTCCTCATAGACATACATGGCACCTTGGACCAAGACACTGCATACCAATTTTCAAGTCAATCGGACTAACGGTCAGGTGGTTATAGCCCTTTTCATGTTTTTTTCATGTTATAGCGCCACCTAGTGTTCAATTGTCACGATTTTTTTACTGTGATCTCAGATTGAACTCATACACATGTGTACCAAGTTTGGTGAAGATATCTCATTTACATCTCGAGTTATAGCCATTTTAGTAAAATAGGCTCCTCCCACAACACTAATTTATCACCCCCTAGCGACCAGGAATCGGAATTTCGACTTTTTTTCGATAATTATTGATAAGCAGACTCCAGAGAACATTTCTGTACTGGTTTGGTTCCGATCGGAGAAAAAAACAGGGACTAGTTCGCAAAAGTAGGTTTTTGACATAATTCAAAATGGCGGAAAATTTGCATACCGGAAATGAAATCGGAGATATACGTTTTGACCTTCATGAGACCAGCTTTCCAAAGATATAAGACACTTGAGTCTACGACATACGGTCTAGGAGTTATGAACAGTTTCGCGCTTTTGGTTGCTATAGCGCCACCTATGGGCCAATTGGGGTCATACTTTGATAGGTTCTCCCCAAATTGAGGACTACCATTTGGCCAAGTTTCAAGGTTCCAGCTCTTACGGTTTGGTCTGCACGATGCGTTTTAGGGGAAAATAATAATAATAATAATAATAATAAAAATCAGTACAATTACAATAGGGTTTCAGCATTTCATGCTTGAACCCCTAATTAAAGCTGCAAGCAGCATTTATCGGGGTTCAAGCATTTAAGGCCTTTAAGCACATAAGCATTTAAGACATTAAGTTTTATTTAGCAAGCATGTAACCACTGACATAATAGATGGAAAAGACCATTTACAGCCAAAACAGGCAGTTTACCATGGGAAATATATGTTTTTTAAGCTTTTTAACGGTCCGATCTCCATAATTTTTTTTACTTTGACCTCAAATTGAACCCATACACATGTGTACTGAGTTTGGTGAAGATATCTCATTTACTTCTTGAGTTATAGCCATTTTAGTCAAAATAGGCTCCTCCCACAACAATTTACCACATTCTAGTATTATTTACTATGATTCTAGCATGATTTACCATGGTTTACCATGATATACTACATTCTAGTATGATTTACCATTGTGTACTGTGATTCTAGCTTGGTTAACCATTATTTACCATAATTTATCATGATTTATCATAGTTTACCCATGATTGACCCTGTTCTAGCATAGTTTACCCTGATTTACCATGTTCTAGCATGATTTACCATGATATTCCATATTCTAACATGATTTACCATAGTTTATCATGATTTATCAAGGTTTACCATGATTTACCCTGTTCTAGCATAGTTTACCATGATTTACCATGTTCTAGCATGATGTACCATGATATACCATGTTCTAGAATGATGTACCAGGATTCTAGTATTATTTATTATGATTTACCATGTTTTTAGCGTTATTTACCATGATTTACCACATTGCTAGCAATTATGTGAAGTATCAATGCCCTTCTGGCTGGACTTCCAGCATGTGCAATCAAACCCCTACAGATGATCCAGAATGCTGCAGCTCGTCTTGTCTTCAACGAGCCCAAAAGGGCCCACGTCACTCCTCTGTTCATCTCTCTGCACTGGCTACTTCTCGCTGCTCGCATCAAGTTCAAGGCATTGACGCATGCTTACAGATCCATCACAGGCTCATCTCCCTCCTACTTTCACTCACTACTACGAGTCTACATCCCTACCAGACACCTACGATCGGTCAACGAGCGACGTCTCGTGGTTCCATCACAGAAAGCCACTAAATCACTTTCCAGAACATTCTCATTCACAGTTCCATGCTGGTGGAACGCTCTCCCCACCCTCATCCGGAATGCAGAATCCCTGACAACATTCAAAAGACAGCTAAAAACCCATCTCTTCCGTGAGCACTTAACCTCATAAAAAAAAAAAAAAGAAAAAAAAAAAGATGTTTTTCCCTTTGAAACATCACTTATCAGGCTTATGCTACTCTGAATAATACCTGAACTTCGTATTTTGAGCACTTCTTGTGTTGTTGTTGTTTTTTGCCTCTTTATGATGACTCGCTTAAATTAGTCCTAATTTGTAAGTCGCTTTGGATAAAAGCGTCTGCTAAATGACTAAATGTAAATGTAAATGTAAATTTATCAGTACAAATGAAGTGATACATTTCATTTGATTGTGCTAAAATGATTGTGCTACAATAGTAATTGTTATATAAGTGATTTTTTTGTGTCTTATTGTTAAATAAGTGATTTTTAGTGTCTAATGAATGCAAAAGCATATGTGAGTAGACTTCATTAATAAGTAGAATGGCCAGCAGAGGGCAGTAGAAGACCACTTATTGGCTCACTTTCACTTTAAACTCCTTGATTTTCACCATTTTTCTGCACTAAAGCAAACCAGTTTTTCCATTTTAACTCCATAATGCATGCTTACACACACACACACACACACACACACACACACACACACACACACACACACACACACACACACACACACAATAGTTTTTTCAATGCTATTGGGATATGTCATAATGAAAATATATTTGAATGGTCTAAAAACATTTCACAAAGTCTTTGTAAACTATTAATCAGATTATTCAAAATGTATTCAGAAACCTAAGACTACACACACACACATTCTGTTGTAGATACAGACATTTGAACTATATGATGTGATCAAACTGTTTACTGCAAGTCTCCTTCAGGAATCACATTTCTAAATCTGACACAATTGTCAGTAGTAATACTTCAGATGAATTCTGACTACTTGTGATTGTAAATGTTAAAAGAGTGATTTTATAAAGTCTAAATATGAATTATAGAACAATATGACAAAATTACTATTTTTTAACAGCAGGGGGCAGTAAAATACCACTTATTGGCTTAATATGCCATTACATCCATATCATTTTCCCCTTTTTAACTGTTATAGAGTCAAATTTTGTCCGATCTGTCTGAAATTTCTCATGCTTGTTCAGAGTGTTCTGACTTGTTTTTAAGAAGATCTGAGCATCTTAAAAGATATAAGCTTTCGGGGACACTTGGTCAAGGCCACATTTTGAAGTGACCCTATTATAGCCATCCAAATGAAGTAGTTCAACTTTTTCTGATAATTACTGATCTAGAGAGTCCAGAGAATTGTACTGCACTAGTTTTGAACATTATTATATGAAAATTATATGATCATAGATGGAAAAGACAATTTACAGCCAATACAGGCAATTTACCATAGGAAATATATGGTTTTAAAGTTTTTTAACAGTTATAGCGCCACCTATGGTCCGATCTCCATACAATTTTGCATGGTAATTAATGATGTTATGTCACATATGCTCACCAATTTTTGTGAAGTTCTGAGTTTTTATATATGATTTATAGGCTTTTGAGTCCATTTTGCCACGCCCATTTTCTTTATGACAAAAATACTCATGTGAAAAATGCAAAAGTTCAACTTTTTTTTGATAATTATTGATCTAGAGACTCCATAGAATTGTCCTAGACTCGTTTGGTTCCGATCGGGCGAAAAACCTAGGACTAGTTTGCAAAAGTAGGTTTTTAACATAATTACAAATATTTAATGAACGGTTTGATTGACAGCAATAGTTCTTGAGACAAAGTTGTTCAGCATGAGCAAATCTATCAAATGATATGCATTTTGTGATGATAAGTGTAACACCACGTGATTACAGAGCCTTAAAACTCGTTAGCGCCAACTAGTGGCCGATTTCTTTCAAAATTCTTACAGACCTCTAGGGCCATGAGTTGAACATGCCCATTGAGTTTCGTTCCGATTGGCCTCCGTTAATCTTGTCTAATAGGTGCTCAAACTTCATTGGCCGATGGCGGCCATGTTTTTTGAGATACACCAATGTCCTCATAGACATACATCACACCTTGGACCAAGACACTGCATACCAATTTTCAAGTCATTTGGACTAACGGTCAGGTGGTTATAGCCCTTTTCATGTTTTTTTCATGTTATAGCGCCACCTATTGTTCAATCGTCGCGATTTATTTACTGTGACCCCATATTGAACTCATACACATGTGTACCAAGTTTGGTGAAGATATCTCATTTAGTTCTCGAGTTATAGCCATTTTAGTAAAATAGGCTCCTCCCACAACATTAATTTATCACCCCCTAGCGACCAACAATCGAAATTTCGACTTTTTTTCGATAATTATTGATATTCAGACTCCAGAGAACATTTCTGCACTGGTTTGGTTCCGATCGGAAAAAAAACCAGGGACTAGTTCGCAAAAGTAGGTTTTTGACATAATTCAAAATGGCGGAAAATTTGCATACCAGAAATGAAATCGGAGATATACGTTTTGACCTTCAGGAGTCCAGCTTTCCAAAGATATAAGACACTTGAGTCTGCAACATACGGTCTAGGAGTTATGAGCAGTTTCGCGCTTTTGGTTGCTATAGCGCCACCTATGGGCCAATCGAGGTCATAATTTGATAACCTCTCCTCGATTTTTGTACTACCATATGGCAAAGTTTCAAGGTTCCTGGTCTTACGGTTTGGGCTGCACGATGCGTTTTACGGCGGAATAATAATAATAATAATAATAATAATAATAATTAAAGCTGCAAGCAGCATTTATCGGGGTTCAAGCAGTTAAGGCCTTTAAGGCATTTAAGCACAAAAGCATCAAAAGTTATTAAGTTTTATTTAACAAACCAAAAATCTCGCTAGCGCCAACTAGTGGCTGATTTCTTTCAAAATTCTTACAGACCTCTAGAGCCATGATTTGAACATGCCTACCGAGTTTTGTTCCGATCGGCCTCCGTTAACCTTGTCTAACAGATGCTCAAACTTCATTGGCCGATGGCGGCCATGTTTTTTGAGATACGCTAATGTCCTCATAGACATACATGGCACCTTGGACCAAGACACTGCATACCAATTTTCAAGTCATTTGGACTAACGGTCAGGTGGTTATAGCCCTTTTCATGTTTTTTTCATGTTATAGCGCCACCTATTGTTCAATCGTCGAGATTTATTTACTGTGACCCCAGATTGAACTCATACACATGTGTACCAAGTTTGGTGAAGATATCTCATTTACTTCTCGAGTTATAGCCATTTTAGTAAAATAGGCTCCTCCTACAACGTTCAATTAGCGCCCCCTATCGACCATGAATCAAAATTTCAACTTTTTTTCGATAATTATTGATATTCAGACTCCAGAGAACATTTCTGCACTGGTTTGGTTCCGATCGGACAAAAAACCAGGGACTAGTTCGCAAAAGTAGGTTTTTGACATAATTCAAAATGGCGGAAAATTTACATACCAGAAATGAAATCGGAGATATACGTTTTGACCTTTAGTCGTTAAGCTTTCCAACGATATAAGACACTTGAGCCTACGACATACGGTCTAGGAGTTATGAGCAGTTTCGCGCTTTTGGTCGCTATAGCGCCACCTATGGGCCAATCGAGGTCATAATTTGATAACCTCTCCTCGATTTTTGTACTACCATATGGCAAAGTTTCAAGGTTCCTGGTCTTACGGTTTGGGCTGCACGATGCGTTTTACGGCGGAATAATAATAATAATAATAATAATTAAAGCTGCAAGCAGCATTTATCGGGGTTCAAGCAGTTAAGGCCTTTAAGGCATTTAAGCACAAAAGCATCAAAAGTTATTAAGTTTTATTTAACAAACCAAAAATCTCGCTAGCGCCAACTAGTGGCTGATTTCTTTCAAAATTCTTACAGACCTCTAGAGCCATGATTTGAACATGCCTACCGAGTTTTGTTCCGATCGGCCTCCGTTAACCTTGTCTAATAGATGCTCAAACTTCATTGGCCGATGGCGGCCATGTTTTTTGAGATACGCTAATGTCCTCATAGACATACATGGCACCTTGGACCAAGACACTGCATACCAATTTTCAAGTCATTTGGACTAACGGTCAGGTGGTTATAGCCCTTTTCATGTTTTTTTCATGTTATAGCGCCACCTATTGTTCAATCGTCGAGATTTATTTACTGTGACCCCAGATTGAACTCATACACATGTGTACCAAGTTTGGTGAAGATATCTCATTTACTTCTCGAGTTATAGCCATTTTAGTAAAATAGGCTCCTCCTACAACGTTCAATTAGCGCTCCCTATCGACCATGAATCAAAATTTCAACTTTTTTTCGATAATTATTGATATTCAGACTCCAGAGAACATTTCTGCACTGGTTTGGTTCCGATCGGACAAAAAACCAGGGACTAGTTCGCAAAAGTAGGTTTTTGACATAATTCAAAATGGCGGAAAATTTACATACCAGAAATGAAATCGGAGATATACGTTTTGACCTTTAGTCGTTAAGCTTTCCAACGATATAAGACACTTGAGCCTACGACATACGGTCTAGGAGTTATGAGCAGTTTCGCGCTTTTGGTCGCTATAGCGCCACCTATGGGCCAATCGAGGTCATAATTTGATAACCTCTCCTCGATTTTTGTACTACCATATGGCAAAGTTTCAAGGTTCCTGGTCTTACGGTTTGGGCTGCACGATGCGTTTTACGGCGGAATAATAATAATAATAATAATAATAATAATAATAATTAAAGCTGCAAGCAGCATTTATCGGGGTTCAAGCTGTTAAGGCCTTTAAGGTTTATAAGCACAAAAGCATCAAAAGTTATTAAAATTTATTTAGCAAGCATGTAAACACTGACATTATAGATGAAAAAGACCATTTACAGCCAATGCAGGCAATTTACCATAGGTAATATATGGTTTTAAAGCTTTTTAACAGTTATAGCGCCACCTTTGGTCCGATCTCCATAAAATTTGGCATGCTTGTTAATGATGTTATGTCACATATGCTCACCAATTTTTGTGAAGTTCTGAGTTTTCATTTAGGATTTATAGGCATTTTAGTGTATTTTGCCACGCCCCTTTTATAAATTACCCTATTACAGCCACCCAAATGCAAAAGTTAAACTTTTTTTCGATAATTATTGATCTAGAGAGTCCAGAGAATTGTCCTAGACTGGTCTGGTTCCGATCGGGCGAAAAACCAGGGACTAGTTTGCAAAAGTAGGTTTTTAACATATTCATGAATAATTAATGAATGGTTTGATTGACATTAGTGGTTCTTGAGGCAAAGTTGTTGAGCATGAGCAGATCTATCAAATGATATGCATTTTATGACGATAAGTGTAACACCACGTGATTACAGAGCCATAAAACTCGTTAGCGCCAACTAGTGGCTGATTTCTTTCAAAATTCTTACAGACCTCTAGAGCCATGATTTGAACATGCCTACCGAGTTTTGTTCCGATCGGCCTCCGTTAACCTTGTCTAATAGATGCTCAAACTTCATTGGCCGATGGCGGCCATGTTTTTTGAGATACGCTAATGTCCTCATAGACATACATGGCACCTTGGACCAAGACACTGCATACCAATTTTCAAGTCATTTGGACTAACGGTCAGGTGGTTATAGCCCTTTTCATGTTTTTTTCATGTTATAGCGCCACCTATTGTTCAATCGTCGAGATTTATTTACTGTGACCCCAGATTGAACTCATACACATGTGTACCAAGTTTGGTGAAGATATCTCATTTACTTCTCGAGTTATAGCCATTTTAGTAAAATAGGCTCCTCCCACAACGTTCAATTAGCGCCCCCTATCGACCATGAATCAAAATTTCAACTTTTTTTCGATAATTATTGATATTCAGACTCCAGAGAACATTTCTGCACTGGTTTGGTTCCGATCGGACAAAAAACCAGGGACTAGTTCGCAAAAGTAGGTTTTTGACATAATTCAAAATGGCGGAAAATTTGCATACCAGAAATGAAATCGGAGATATACGTTTTGACCTTTAGTCGTTAAGCTTTCCAACGATATAAGACACTTGAGCCTACGACATACGGTCTAGGAGTTATGAGCAGTTTCGCGCTTTTGGTCGCTATAGCGCCACCTATAGGCCAATCGAGGTCATAATTTGATAACCTCTCCTCGATTTTTGTACTACCATATGGCAAAGTTTCAAGGTTCCTGGTCTTACGGTTTGGGCTGCACGATGCGTTTTACGGCGGAATAATAATAATAATAATAATTAAAGCTGCAAGCAGCATTTATCGGGGTTCAAGCAGTTAAGGCCTTTAATGCATTTAAGCACAAAAGCATCAAAAGTTGTTAAGTTTTACACGACGTGATTACAGAGCCATAAAACTCGTTAGCGCCAACTAGTGGCCGATTTCTTTCAAAACTCTTACAGACCTCTAGGGCCATGAGTCGAACATGCCCATCGAGTTTCATTCCGATTGGCCACCGTTAACCTTGTCTAATAGGTGCTCAAATTTCATTGGTCGATGGCGGCCATGTTTTTTGAGATACGCCAATGTCCTCATAGACATACATGGCACCTTGGACCAAGACACTGCATACCAATTTTCAAGTCAATCGGACTAACGGTCAGGTGGTTATAGCCCTTTTCATGTTTTTTTCATGTTATAGCGCCACCTAGTGTTCAATTGTCACGATTTTTTTACTGTGATCTCAGATTGAACTCATACACATGTGTACCAAGTTTGGTGAAGATATCTCATTTACATCTCGAGTTATAGCCATTTTAGTAAAATAGGCTCCTCCCACAACACTAATTTATCACCCCCTAGCGACCAGGAATCGGAATTTCGACTTTTTTTCGATAATTATTGATAAGCAGACTCCAGAGAACATTTCTGTACTGGTTTGGTTCCGATCGGAGAAAAAAACAGGGACTAGTTCGCAAAAGTAGGTTTTTGACATAATTCAAAATGGCGGAAAATTTGCATACCGGAAATGAAATCGGAGATATACGTTTTGACCTTCATGAGACCAGCTTTCCAAAGATATAAGACACTTGAGTCTACGACATACGGTCTAGGAGTTATGAGCAGTTTCGCGCTTTTGGTTGCTATAGCGCCACCTATGGGCCAATTGGGGTCATACTTTGATAGGTTCTCCCCAAATTGAGGACTACCATTTGGCCAAGTTTCAAGGTTCCAGCTCTTACGGTTTGGTCTGCACGATGCGTTTTAGGGGAAAATAATAATAATAATAATAATAATAAAAATCAGTACAATTACAATAGGGTTTCAGCATTTCATGCTTGAACCCCTAATAAAAATCAGTACAAATACAATAGGTGTTCAGCACTTCGTGCTTGAACCCCTAATTAAAGCTGCAAGCAGCATTTATCGGGGTTCAAGCAGTTAAGGCCTTTAATGCATTTAAGCACAAAAGCATCAAAAGTTGTTAAGTTTTACACGACGTGATTACAGAGCCATAAAACTCGTTAGCGCCAACTAGTGGCCGATTTCTTTCAAAACTCTTACAGACCTCTAGGGCCATGAGTCGAACATGCCCATCGAGTTTCATTCCGATTGGCCACCGTTAACCTTGTCTAATAGGTGCTCAAATTTCATTGGTCGATGGCGGCCATGTTTTTTGAGATACGCCAATGTCCTCATAGACATACATGGCACCTTGGACCAAGACACTGCATACCAATTTTCAAGTCAATCGGACTAACGGTCAGGTGGTTATAGCCCTTTTCATGTTTTTTTCATGTTATAGCGCCACCTAGTGTTCAATTGTCACGATTTTTTTACTGTGATCTCAGATTGAACTCATACACATGTGTACCAAGTTTGGTGAAGATATCTCATTTACATCTCGAGTTATAGCCATTTTAGTAAAATAGGCTCCTCCCACAACACTAATTTATCACCCCCTAGCGACCAGGAATCGGAATTTCGACTTTTTTTCGATAATTATTGATAAGCAGACTCCAGAGAACATTTCTGTACTGGTTTGGTTCCGATCGGAGAAAAAAACAGGGACTAGTTCGCAAAAGTAGGTTTTTGACATAATTCAAAATGGCGGAAAATTTGCATACCGGAAATGAAATCGGAGATATACGTTTTGACCTTCATGAGACCAGCTTTCCAAAGATATAAGACACTTGAGTCTACGACATACGGTCTAGGAGTTATGAGCAGTTTCGCGCTTTTGGTTGCTATAGCGCCACCTATGGGCCAATTGGGGTCATACTTTGATAGGTTCTCCCCAAATTGAGGACTACCATTTGGCCAAGTTTCAAGGTTCCAGCTCTTACGGTTTGGTCTGCACGATGCGTTTTAGGGGAAAATAATAATAATAATAATAAATATAGCTGCAAGCAGCCATTACCGGGGCCAAGCAGAATAAGACGACAAGACATGGCTGAAAGTGTCAGATCAACTGCAACAATGAGCAATTAAAGACATTTAAAGAGGATTTTAGGCGAAATGGCTGAAAAATCATAGAAAGAGTAATTAAAAATATGATTTAATTGATTGTCACTTTTGACCATTAGGTGGCGCTGTCTCAAAATATTTTGGTTACCTTCAGGGGATGGTGCTGATGGCACATTCTGAGTTTCGTAATATTACACCAATGCATTTGTTCAGTATAGCATTTTATTTCACAAAACTGTATTGAAGTCAATGGGAATTTCATGTTTTGTTCTGTTATAGCGCCACCAAGAGGCTCAGTCCCACAATTTTTTTTACGTGTCCTCAGAGTGAGCCCATACATATGTGTGTCAGTTTTGGTGAAGATATCTCAATTCGCTTCGGAGTTATAGACATTTATATGAAAAAACACGTAAAAAATGACTGACACATGACTTTGATTGGATTTTACTACCCCTTACTATCAATATTTTCGAATTTGGGCATTAGCGTATAGCTATCGACCTATGTTTCCAAACTTCTGACGGTGGTTTCGTCTCGATCGGACAAGCGGTTTCGAAGATATCGCCAAATGTTTTTTAAGCGCTAAATCACAACGCTACACAAACCGTAAGGCGAAACCTAGCATGTTTGGTATTGTAGGACTCGGCAAGGATTCAGGAGTCTAATTAGATGAGTCTCGTGAAAATAAATCGACCACACCCAAAGTTATGAGCATTTAAAAAAAAAAATTCACCACTAGGTGGCGCTGTTTTGAAACTTCTCAGGCTCCTTCAGGACATCGTGGTGATGACCCATACCAAGTTTCGTAACAATCCGTTTATGCGTTCGTAAAATACAGCATTTTAGCACAAAATTCAAAATGGCCGACAGTCAAAATGGCCGATATGGTAAAATTGGATATCAGTCGACTCGGCATGTCGCCCTGAATCTAACAAGACCAATTTTTTGATTTTTGGACAAACTGTTCAGAAGTTATAAGCAAAAATAACCATTTTTCATATCTCCGGACCAGTAGGTGGCGCTGCGCCGAAACGCAGTATGTAGCCTCAGGTCATGCTTGTGATGACATGTACCAAGTTTGGTCTGAATCCGATAAACCATTGCGGAGATACAGTCTTACAACTGTTTTTGCAGGCGCTACGTAAAATTTGTTCGAGCGTTTATCGAAAACGGTTTGACGAATCAATTTGAATTCCATAACTTTTGGTCAGCACTGCCTGAAGATGATCTGGTTCAATTTTTGTGCAAATCGGACAAACCGTCTAGGACGAGTTCGAAAAAGTAGGTTTTGAGAATAATTCAAAATGGCGGCCATATTTTAATGACGGAAAATGACGTCATAGGGTGCAATCGAATCGGCATGAGCTCAGGAATCAGATGAAAAAAGAATTTTGTTGATTGGCCAAATGGTTAAAAAGTTATTAGCATAATAAAAGTGAAACTTTGGACAGGTGGTGGCGCTAGAGGGAGTGACTTAGAAACACCAAAATTGGTGTATTTAATGTTGGGACTGTCCTCTATCAGAATGTCAAACCAAAACAACTTTCCCGCAATCGGTTCTATGGGCTGCCATAGACTCCCATGGCGGAAGAAGAATAATAATAATAATAATAAGAACGGGAACAGATACAATAGGTGCCTCCGCACCTTCGGTGCTTGGCCCCTAATAATAAAAATCAGTACAATTACAATAGGGTTTCAGCATTTCATGCTTGAACCCCTAATTAAAGCTGCAAGCAGCATTTATCGGGGTTCAAGCAGTTAAGGCCTTTAAGGACTTTAAGCACAAAAGCATCAAAAGTTAAGTTTTACACCACGTGATTACAGAGCCATAAAACTCATTAGCGCCAACTAGTGGCCGATTTCTTTCAAAACTCTTACAGACCTCTAGGGCCATGAGTCGAACATGCCCATCGAGTTTCGTTCCGATTGGCCTCCGTTAACCTTGTCTAATAGGTGCTCAAATTTCATTGGTCGATGGCGGCCATGTTTTTCGAGATACGCCAACGTCCTCATAGACATACATGGCACCTTGGACCAAGACACTGCATACCAATTTTCAAGTCAATTGGACTAACGGTCAGGTGGTTATAGCCTGTTTTATGTTTGGAACATGTTTTGTTCCTCGCGGAGTACCTCTGGAATGCTTCTGCGGAGGTTTATCGTTTTATCCGCAGCAATAAAGTTTGTCGGCGTCTAAATGGATCGCGCTCTGGATCACTAACAGGAATTATTCTCGTCATGTATACACTTAACTTGATGAAAAGCGGGATTGACGCACTGCAAGCAGAGAGATGATTTCTGGCTGCCTCCGCAAAAATTGTCTTCGGCGGACAGCCCGCTGTCTTTGGAACGATTTTAGTACTTTTGCGGCAGACAAACACATGTGTTTCTCTTTCTGGATCTTTTCTTTGAAAACAAAACCAAAGGTTAAAAAAAAAAAAAAGAACAAATGTGAAGCGAGCAATTCTATCCATTTTGACGCCTTTTCATTCATTACCAAGCAACACGATTACGCACCAGCTGCAACTTGATGACACAAGCATACTGCGGTTCGGATACAAATAATATGTGAACACAAGTCCATCGGGGGCAGGGGGGGAGCAATCGAACTCGGGTTAGGAACAGGCAATCGAACCAAGTGTGAAAGCGCCCTTAGTCTAGTTTTAGTCAATGAAAATTGTATTTTAGTCTCTTTTTAGAAATGCAATTCTATTTAACCCAGTCAATATAGTGTATCACTATGGAAAAATAGCGAAAATAGTGAACAGAAAAGTAACACTCGTCTCATTCGTGGAGGTTGAAAAACAAGTTCTTTCTGACATCCAAGATTTACTGTATTAATTTAAATTCAAAAGAAAAGGCATGAGAGTCGGTTGTTTTTGTCAATTTTAAGTTTTAATTTAAAATATATGTCATTTTAATATAACTATATGGCTAAATATTTTACCACTTGCTAATAAATCTAGATAGAAGTAGTGCATTGAATACATTGTTTAAATTGTGCTTAAAAGTGAATTACGACCATTAAAGAGTATGTGTGTACAAAGAGAATCGTAATGCTGACAAAACTTTTTTTAAATAAAAGTATTTGATAACTTCTGGATTTGAAATAAAAATAGTGAGTATGTGTTTGTGGTTCAGCCGTGGATCAGTTACGCACTGCAAACGCAGCATATGTGAAAGCACTATAGCTCCTGCTGGTCCTGCACCGCATATGCACTGCACACGGAGTATGGGCCCTATCTTGCACCCAGCGCAATTGACTTTGTACACCGACGCATGTATCATTCCTATTTTGCACCCGCGCACAGCGGACTTTTCCCTCCACAGACGCACGTCGGTTAACTAAGAAATACACTTGCGCTCCCGGGGGCGGTTCAGCGCAAAGAGGCGGCGTGTTCCGGCGCAAACGTTCCCTCATGCTATTTTGCACGTTTAGAAAACAATTCCGCCACTAACTGAAAAAATCTAGTTTAAAGTCAGTGGCGCGTTGCACATGTTATTCTTATGCTATTTTAAGGGCGCATGCTTGGCCATAATCAATGTAGCGTGTGCACAACGCACATACACTTTGATTCTCTCACACAGAAGCAGCCGTTTTCATTTTTGCAAATCATACATTACGATAGATAGATAGATAGATAGATAGATAGATAATTATAAAAGCATACTTCTAGTTTACACATTTACCCAAATTATCATACGCCTGTTTAACCGAAGTTAATTTGGGTGTGTTTCTCCATCCCCAATGTCACTTCTCTGTGTTTTACGGCCCTGACGAGAACGTCGGTCTCCTCGGCTGTGAATCGCTGCTGGCGCGCGTCTGGCAAATCCACCGTTATAATAGGAATCCGCTATAGAATAAGCGCGTCTGCTCTTAAAGGGAATGTGAGATGACGCTCTGATTGGTTTATTTCACGTTACGCCCAAACCACACCTATGAGTAATGAAGCTACTGCAGACCAACACATTTTAGATTTGCGTTGAGCGCAAGAGTAATTTATCCCGCCGGTATAATAGCAACAGCGCCCAAGACCCGGCCACAAAGTTACTTGCGTTTCGCGCTTGATACTTGCGTTTCAGATCGTTAAAATCGGGCCCTATGTGTGAAACGGGCGTCAGACTTAACTTTGTTTGTTGTCGTTTACGCTAACTCACCGCAGCTGCATCTTCTAAATAATGCCGCGAGTGGGGCTTGAGGAAGTGACGTCGTCTGCGCAGTGCGCCCTGATGCAGCCCCTGAAGTGAGACACGGGAAACAGAAATACTGCAAAATAATAATAATAATAATAATAATGTGACTAAACAAGACGAAATAGCGTCATAACATTTCATCTCGTTTTGGTCAACGAAAATGAAGAGACATTTTAACATAGTTTTTATTTTGTAAACCACATTTAGTCTCGTTTTTATTCGTCAACAATATTGCATTATACATTTAATTATAGTTATTGTCACATGACCAGCATTTACGTTGCCTCTCGTTTTCGTCACGTGGTTCGTTGACGACAATATTTAGTTATAATTTTTGTTGACGAAAGAAATACTAGTAATCCGATATCGGATTTGACTCAAAAGACAATGTGATTCATCATTCCTTCCAATTAACCACCTTATCTTTGTATAGTAAAATAGTATGTTCAACAACATGAATAACGACGTAGCTGACCAGAGTTCGTGAATCAAATGATTCAGTTTAAAGAGTTGTTCAGACTTCTCTCGATCAGTTGAAGTCTCTCCATTTCAGATGTAAAAATAAATAAATTTATTTCACAAATTAAAAGTCCTGTGAGTCCGAAAAACAAAAGAAAATTGTAATTATCCTACCAGTTGATGGTTTCAAATTATGGTTCAAAGTGGAAACCGGTCCATGGGCACTGGTCAGCTAGCCATTTGTGCATATTTAATTGTATTCAATAGGCAGGCGATTCACCTTCACAGGATTATTTATGGCACAAAACAGGATACACTTGCCGATCACGTTCACATAGGAAAAAAAACAGAGAACAAGAAAACGCAGCCTTGGAAAACACAAGGCAAACGTACAATAATTCATTTCTGATTCAACATTTCAGTAACAAATCATATACATGCGCAGTTCAAATGACACATTAATCGAACTTTTCGACAGTTACTTAACACAGACACTCATTAATCACTCAATGGGTCTCATTCATGAAATCGTAAATATACGAGTAAATATGTGAGTGATTTGCGCGTAAAGGCGACATTCCCGAAAATTCTTCTCCTGATTCAGAAATACTTCGTAAACGTCAGATGTGATAGTGAAATGTGTGTGTGTGTGTGTGTGTGTGTTAATGAATTCCAATCAGTTGTAAATGGGACGCGTGTGCACGCTCATTCTCTAAATTACCATAAATCCCGCCCATTAAAACCGACTGAAAACTATAGGCTATATGGGCATCATATTATGACACCAAACGAAGGATTTCAACTTGTCTTCTCAAAAACGAATGAAGAAGAGAAATTTCTCAGATGCAGAAATTGAAGTTTATTATCAGAAGTTCATTCAAAACGCCACATTTTGTTTTCAAGCGTACATAGTGGCGTATCAGGCCTAAAAAAAAAGGAAGCTTGGCAGCATAGATGCAGTTAATGGAGTTTCATCTGTTAATCGAACAGTCGTAGAAGTGAAAAGAAAATGGTTTGACATGAAGCTTGACTGCATTATTTGTGACTTGCGGACTTGTAAAAGAATAAACAGCTTGAATAAAAAAATTAAATAAAAAAAACTTGCGGACTTTTGTTCCGTTTGCAGATGGCTCTCGTAATTACTGGCTGTCGTAATAAAAGTAAAAAGAAAAACCGTATGTAATTACTATATATAATATTTGGTAACACTTTACAATACAGGTGCACTAATAACCATTAATTCATGCTTAACTAATGCACAGATAATCATGTGTTAATGTATGACTCATGAAGAACTAAACCATTAATTAATGATTACTGCATCATGAAGATTCTAAATGATTAATATAAAGTAATATATGAATTGTTATTAATTAAATGTGTCATAATGTATTAATTCATTAATAACTTATTTTATTAACTAAAAGTCTAAATCAATGCGTTAATTACCACAATTGGTCAAGGCAATGTACTTCAACTTCCAGTTGTCTGCTTTAATTAATCATTAACTAATGATTTGCAAATGCATCATTATGTTATGACTTTACTTGTTGAGGCACATGACTATTAACTAATTGTTAAGTAATATGCCATTTTGGTTTTGACATCCACACTAAGCCATGGATTTCAATTTCCAACCATGTACAACCAAGATTTCACTGAGTCCGATGAACTTTGTTGTTCATGGCACAGGACTATGTCAGGTTAACATACACTGAGCACATGCGGTTGAGCGCTGCTAGTTCATAACACTGTGTCTAGACTGGACAAAGACAATAGAACGTCCATTATAGTCAGTGATACTACACTGGATGCGTCGCGACACTACACGACAAAACCCCTTCAGTAAACCGATGCCACTCTCTATTACTGACGTACTCTGAGCTCTTGTGCTAGTTCTGTTATGAAGGACAAATGGACTTGCGATGGTCTGTCATGTCCAGGTGTAGACAGCTGGTCTCGTCCAGTGTAAACACAGTATAACAGCTTCAGGAGTTCAGATTCTGGTGTGCTGATATTTGTGTGCAGCCCAACTCACCCCATCCTTCACACACATTCATCGACATTACATTCACTGCATGTGCAAACTGTCAAAACCCATAAATGGCATATTACTTAACAATTAGTTAATAGTCATGTGCCTCAACAAGTAAAGTCATAACATAATGATGCATTTGCAAATCATTAGTTAATGATTAATTAAAGCAGACAACTGGAAGTTGAAGTACATTGCTTTGACCAACTGTGGTAATTAACGCATTCATTTACACTTTTAGTTAATAAAATAAGTTATTAATTAATTAATACATTGACACATTTAATTAATAACAATTCATATATTACTTAATCTATTAATCATTTAGAATCTTTATTAGTTGCTGATGCAGTAATCATTAATTAATGGTTTAGTTCTTCATGAGTCATACATTAACACATGATTATCTGTGCATTAGTTAAATATGAATTAATGCAGATTAGTGCACCCGTATTGTAAAGTGTTACCTAATATTTTTTCAAAATGCTGTGTAAATATGTACACGATTAAGGTGAATTAAAATGCAGCCTTATTAATGAGCAAAACGTTCGGATGTTAAACGCACTATTTACGCGTGGCTGGAGCAGGTGTAGATCTCTTTCGTACCAACTAACGTTTGGAAAATACGAACATTTTAATGAATCCGAAAATTTACGTCAGAACCACTTTACACACGATTTACACAAAAATTCGTTCTGCTCGTGTTTCATGAATAAGACCCATTGTCTCAACTCATGACACAATGATCATTGTTATACGTGATAGCTTTAGCCTACGGCTAATTAGTTCAGCTCGCGCTGTGCGGCCTACACTCAGCTCATATCAAATCATTTCTGAAATTGACATATCTTTCATAAGATAACATATGATAAAAAAATGTCACTCACCAAAACGAGATTGCATCACATATTCAATAAAAAAAAGACTATTCAATAAAGATTACCGCTCTGGGATCCACTAAATCTTTACTCCGATTTCCACTTCACCTCTCTCTGACGACAACACTCCAGGCTGAAGCATCCAAAGTTTACAAGTGCACACAATCACAGTTCTCGATAGATTATGATTATCATTTAGTGCAAGGAGTTTCTGGAGAAATGCTCCGTGTCTCATTTGATCTGTTCTCATCTGATTCTCTGTTTATGCTGACAGCGGCAGCGCCTGCGCGACCTGTGGGCGGGCCTTATGAATATGCCGCTTCTGTTGGCTCTCAGGGGTGTCAGTCACAGCAGCACAATCAGTGATTGGATGAATCGTGTGTTATTGCCCAGTGGTGTAATCGAGTGCTTCAAGTAAAGAAAAAAAAAAAGAACTGATTGAAAAATATAATTTGTCCAGAACAGATCGACACGACTCAATTTAAACTGTTATAGAAGAGCTAATATACTAAGAATGCACTGGTCTCTCAAGGATTGTCTCTCTGCTTTATTTTATAAGAAATATCTCTGTGTCTAAAGTTCCTAATGTCCTGTACTCTCAACTTTTGTATAATAGTACTAGTCATAATTTTTACACCAGGCATGAATAAAAGCAGTAAAATACCACTTATTGGCTTAATGACATGTTATATAATTTTTACCTTTTTGACTGTTATAGAGGCAAATTTTGTCTGATCTGTCTGAAATGTTTCATGCTTATTAAGAGTCATGAACATTATTATATGAAAATTATTTCATTTTGATCAAATTATTTCCTATGGAATTTTTTATAGGAAAATACCATTCACTGCCAATACAGGCAATTTACCATAGGAAATATATGGTTTTAAAGTGTTTTAACAGTTATAGCGCCACCTTTGGTCCGATCTCCATACAAATTTCCAGGCTTCTTTAGCATGTTATGACAAATATGCGCATACATTTTTGTGAAGTTCTGTGTTTTCGTTTAGGTTTTATAGGCTTTTGAGTGCATTTTGCCACGCCCATTTTCTTTATGACCCAATATACCCATGAGAAAAATGCAAAAGTTCAACTTTTTTTTGATAATTATTGACCTAGAGAGTCCATAGAATTGTCCTAGACTGGTTTGGTTCTGATCGGGCGAAAAACCAGGGACTAGTTCGCAAAAGTAGGTTTTTAACATAATTACGAATATTTAATGAACGGTTTGATTGACAGCAATGGTTCTTGAGGCAAAGTTGTTCAACAAGAGGAGATCTATCAAATGGTATGCATTTTGTGACAATAAGTGTAACACCACGTGATTACAGAGCCATTAAACTCGTTAGCGCCAACTAGTGGCCGATTTCTTTCAAAATTCTTACAGACCTCCAGGGCCATGAGTTGAACATGCCCATCGAGTTTTGTTCCGATCGGCCTCCGTTAACCTTGTCTAATAGGTGCTCAAACTTCATTGGCCGATGGCGGCCATGTTTTTTGAGATACGCCAATGTCCTCATAGACATACATGGCACCTTGGACCAAGACACTGCATACCAATTTTCAAGTCAATCAGACTAACGGTCAGGTGGTTATAGCCTGTTTTATGTTTTTTTCATATTATAGCGCCACCATGTGGCCAATCACCGCAATGTTTTTACTGTGACCTCAGATTGACCTCTTACACAAGTGAACCGAGTTTGGTGAATATACCTCATTTACTTCTGGAGTTATAGCCGTTTTAGTAAAATAGGCTCCTCCCACAACATACATTTTGGCGCCCCTTAGCGACCTTGAATCGAAATTTCAACTTTTTTTCGATAATTATTGATATTCAGACTCCAGAGAACATTTCTGTACTGGTTTGGTTCCGATCGGGCGAAAAACCACAGACTAGTTCGCAAAAGTAGGTTTTTGACAAAATTCAAAATGGCGGAAAATCTATCATGGCGGAAATGAAATCGGAGATATACGTTTTGTTCGTCAGCCGTCCAGCTTTCCAATGATATAAGACACTTGAGTCTACGACTTACGGTCTAGGAGTTATGAGCTGTTTCGCGCTTTTGGTCGCTATAGCGCCACCTATGGGCCAATCGGGTTCATAATCTCTGAACCTCTCCTCGATTTTTGTACTACCATCTGGCAAAGTTTCAATGCTCTAGCCCTTACGGTTTGGGCTGCACGATGCGTTTTACGGCAGAAGAAAAATAATAATAAAAATCAGGACAATTACAATAGGGTTTCAGCACTTCGTGCTTGAACCCCTAATTAAAGCTGCAAGCAGCATTTATCGGGGTTCAAGCTATTAAGGTCTTTAAGGTTTTTAAGCATCAAAAGTTATAAAGTTTTATTTAGCAAGCATGTAACCACTGGCATAATAGATGGAAAAGACCATGTTCTAGCATGATTTACCATGATATACCACATTCTAGCATGATTTACCATAGTTTATCATGATTTACCATGTTCTAGCATAGTTTACCATGATTTTATCTTAATTTACTTTGATTTACCATGTTTTAGCATGATTTACCATGATATACCACATTCTAGCATGATTTACCATAGTTTATCATGATTTACCATGGTTTACCATGGTTTACCATGATTTACCCTGTTCTAGCATAGTTTACCATGAATTCATCTTAGTTTACCTTGATTTACCATGTTCTAGCATGATTTACCATAGTTTATCATGATTTACCATGGTTTACCATTATTTACCATGTTCTAGCATAGTTTACCATGATTTTATCTTAATTTACTTTGATTTACCATGTTTTAGCATGATTTACCATAGTTTATCATGATTTACCATGGTTTACCATGATTTACCCTGTTCTAGCATAGTTTACCATGAATTCATCTTAGTTTACCATGATTTACCAAATTACTAGCAAGTATGTGAAGTGTCAGTGCAAATGAAGTGATAAACACTGAAAAAATCTGATTGTGTTATAATAGTTATTGTTATATAAGTGATTTTTTAATGTCTAATTATGAATTCAAAAGCACATGTCAAAAGACTTCATTAATAAGTAGAATGGCCAGCAGAGGGCACTAGAAGACCATTATTGGCTCAGTTTCAGTTTAATCTTCATGATTTTCACCAGTTTTCTGCACTAAAGCAAACCAGTCTTTCCATGTTAACTCCATAATGAATGCTTACACACACACACACACACACACACACACACACACACACACACACACACACACACACACACACACACACACACACACACACAAACTAATACTTTAACAGATGGATTTTGACTAAATGTAATTGTAAATGTTAAAATAATGATTTTATAAAGTCTAAATATGAATTATAGAAACAATATGACAAAATAACTATTTTAAACAGCAGGGGGCAGTAAAATACCACTTATTGGCTTAATATGCCATTGTATTCATATTATTTTCACCTTTTTAAACTGTTATAGAGTCAAATTTTGTCCGATCTGTCTGAAATTTTTCATGCTTGTTCAGAGTGATATTTCACATGTTCTGACTTGTTTTTAAGAAGATCTGAGCATCTTAAAAGATATAAGCTTTCGGGGACACTTGGTCAAGGCCACATTTTGAAGTGACCCTATTATAGCCATCCAAATGAAGTAGTAACTTTTTCTGATAATTACTGATCTAGAGAGTCCAGAGAATTGTACTGCACTAGTTTTGAATATTATTATATGAAAATTATATGATCATAGATAAAAAAGACCATTTACAGCCAATACAGGCAATGTACCATAGGAAATGTATGGTTTTAAAGCTTTTTAACAGTTATAGCGCCATCTATCGTCCGATCTCTATAAAATTTGGCATGCTTGTTAATGATGTTATGTCACATATGCACACCAATTTTCGTGAAGATCTGAGTTTTTATTTGTGATTTATAGGCTTCTGAGTGTATTTTGGCACACCCATTTTATAAATGACCCTATTACAGCCAACCAAATGCAAAAGTTCAACTTTGTTTTGATAATTATTGATCTAGAGAGTCCAGAGAATTGTCCTAGACTGGTCTGGTTCCGATCGGGCAAAAAACCTAGGACTAGTTCGCAAAAGTAGGTTTTTAACATATTCACAAATAATTAATTAATGGTTTGATTGACATTAGTGGTTCTTGAGGCAAAGTTGTTGAGCATGAGCAGATCTATCAAATGATATGCATTTTGTGACGATAAGTGTAATACCACGTGATTACAGAGCCATAAAACTCGTTAGCGCCAACTAGTGGCCGATTTCTTTCAAAATTCTTACAGGCCTTTAGGGCCATGAGTCGAACATGCCCATCGAGTTTCGTTCCGATCGGCCTCCGTTAACCTTGTCTAATAGTTGCTCAAACGTCATTGGCCGATGGCGGCCATGTTTTTTGAGATACACCAATGTCCTCATAGACATACATGGCACCTTGGACCAAGACACTGCATACCAATTTTCAAGTCAATCTGACTAACGGTCAGGTGGTTATAGCCTGTTTTATGTTTTTTTCATATTATAGCGCCACCTTGTGGCCAATCACCGAGATTTTTTTACTGTTACCTCAGATTGACCTCTTACACATGTGTACCGAGTTTGGTGAAAATATCTCATTTCGTTCACGAGTTATAGCCATTTTAGTAAAATAGGCTCCGCCTCCTGCGAACGTTTTGACACCCCTTAGCAACCGTGGATCGAAATTTCAACTTTTTTTCGATAATTATTGATATTCAGACCCCTGTGAACATTTCTGCACTGGTTTGGTTCCAATCGGGCAAAAAACCAGGGACTAGTTCGCAAAAGTAGGTTTTGGACAAAATCCAATATGGCGGAAAAATTTGCATACCGGAAATGAAATCCTTGAGGCCATTTTTGTTCGGCTTGACCCAAGGATTCCAATGATATAAGACACTTGAGTCTGTGACAAACGGTTAATGATATTTAAGCAAAAATATGCCATTTTTTTGTTTTTTGCGCTGTAGCGCCACCTATTGGCCAATCTGGCTCATATTTTGATAACCTCTCCTCGATTTTTGTACTACCATCTGGCAAAGTTTCAAGTCTCTAGCACTTACGGTTTGGGCTGCACGATGCGTTTTACGGCGGAATAATAATAATAATTAAAGCTGCAAGCAGCATTTATCGGGGTTCAAGCATTTAAGGCCTTTAAGCACATAAGCATTTAAGACATTACGTTTTATTTAGCAAGCTTTTAACCACTGAAATAATAGATGGAAAAATCCATTTACAGCCAATAAAGGCAATTTACCATAGGAAATATGTGGTTTTCAAACCTTTTTGCCAGTTATAGCGCCACCTATGGTCCAATCTCCATGAAACTCTGCATGCTGCTTCACCATGTTATGACACATATGCCCACCAATTTTCGTGAAGTTCTGAGTTTTCATTTATGATTTATAGGCATTTTAGTGTATTTTGCCACACCCATTTTATAAATTACCGTATTACAGCCACCCAAATGCAAAAGTTCAACTTTTTTTCGATAATTATTGATCTAGAGAGTCCAGAGAATTGTCCTAGACTGGTCTGGTTCCGATCGGGCGAAAAACCAGGGACTAGTTCGCAAAAGTAGGTTTTTAACATATTCATGAATATTTAATGAACAGTTTGATTGACAGCAATGGTTCTTGAGGCAAAGTTGTTCAGCATGAGCAGATCTATCAGATGATATGCATTTTGTGATGATAAGTGTAACACCACGTGATTACAGAGCCATAAAACTCGTTAGCGCCAACTAGTGGCCGATTTCTTTCAAAATGCTTACAGACCTCTAGGGGCTTGAGCCGAACATGCCCACCGAGTTTCACTCCGATCGGACTTCGTTAACGGTGCTCAAATTTCATTGGCCAATGGCGGCCATGTTTTTTGAGATACGCCAATATCCTTTTAGACATACATGGCCCCTTGGGCCAAGACACGGCATACCAAATTTCAAGTAATTCGGAAAAACGGTCAGGTGTCTATACGTTTTTTTTGTTTTGTAGCGCCACCATGTGGCCAATCGACGCAATTGTTTTACTGTGACCTCAGATTGACCTCTTACACATGTGTACCAAGTTTGGTGAAGTTTACTAAATTACTTCTTGAGTTATAGCCATTTTAGTAAAATAGGCTCCTCCCACAACGTTAATTTTGCTCCCCCTAGCGACCATGAATCGAAATTTCAACTTTTTTAGGATAATTATTGATCTTCAGAATCCAGCGAACAATTCTGCACTGGTTTGGTTCCGATCGGGCGAAAAACCAGGGACTAGTTCGCAAAAGTAGGTTTTTGACAAAATTCAAAATGGCGGAAAATCTATCATGGCGGAAATAAAATCGGAGATATACGTTTTGTTCGCCAGGCGTCCAGCTTTCCAGTGATATACGACACTTGAGTCTATGACTTACCGTCTAGGAGTTATGAGCAGTATCGCGCTTTTGGTTGCTATAGCGCCACCTATGGGCCAATCGGCGTCATAATTTGATAACCTCTCCTCGATTTTTGTACTACCATCTGGCAAAGTTTCAAGGCTCCAGCCCTTACGGTTTGGGCTGCACGATGCGTTTTACGGCAGAATAATAATAATAATTAAAGCTGCAAGCAGCATTTATCGGGGTTCAAGCTGTTAAGGTGTTTAAGGTTTTTAAGCACAAAAGCATCAAAAGTTATAAAGTTTTATTTAGCAAGCATGTAACCACTGACATAATAAATTAAGAAGACCATTTACAGCCAATGCAGGCAATTCACCATAGGTAATATATGGTTTTAAAGCTTTTTAACAGTTATAGCGCCACCTTTGGTCCGATGTCCATAAAATTTGGCATGCTTGTTAATGATGTTATTTCACATATGCTCACCAATTTTTGTGAAGTTCTGAGTTTTCATTTAGGATTTATAGGCTTTTTAATGTATTTTGCCACGCCCATTTTATAAATGACCCTATTACAGCCATCCAAATGCAAAAGTTCAACTTTTTTTTGATAATTATTGATCTAGAGAGTCCAGAGAATTGTCCTAGACTGGTCTGGTTCCGATCGGGCGAAAAACCTAGGACTAGTTCGCAAAAGTAGGTTTTTAACATATTTGCGAATAATTAATGAACGGTTTGATTGACAGCAATGGTTCTAGAGGCAAAGTTGTTCAGCATGAGCAGATCTATCAAATGATATGCATATTGTGTGGATGTGTGCAACACCACGTGATTACAAAGCCATAAAACTCATAAAACAATTGGACTTCGTTAACCTTGTTTAATAGGTGCTCAAACCTCATTGGCCAATGGCGGCCATGTTTTTCGAGATATGCCAATATCCTTTTAGACATACATGGCCTCTTGGCCGAAGACACAGCATACCAAATTTCAAGTCATTCGGAAAAACGGTCAGGTGTTTATACGTTTTTTTTTGTTTATAGCGCCACCATGTGGCCAATCGATGCAATTTTTTTACTGTGACCTCAGATTGACCTCCTACACATGTGTACCAAGTTTGGTGAAGTTTAATCAATTAATTCTTGAGTTATAGCCATTTTAGTAAAATAGGCTCCTCCCACAACGTTCATTTTGCACCCCCTAGCGACCATGAATCAAAATTTCGACTTTTTTTTGATAATTATTGATTGTCAGACTCCAGAGAACAATTCTGCACTGGTTTGGTTCCGATCGGACAAAAAACCTAGGACTAGTTCGCAAAAGTAGGTTTTTGACAAAATTCAAAATGGCGGAAAATCTATCATGACGGAAATGAAATCAGAGATATACGTTTTGTTCGTCAGGCGTCCAGCTTTCCAATGATATAAGACACTTGAGTCTACGACTTACGGTCTATGAGTTATGAGCTGTTTCGCGCTTTTGGTTGCTATAGCGCCACCTATGGGCCAATCGGGGTCATAATTTGATAACCTCTCCTCGATTTTTGTACTACCATCTGGCAAAGTGTCAATGCTCTAGCCCTTACGGTTTGGGCTGCACGATGCGTTTTACGGCAGAAGAATAATAATAATAATAATAATAATTAAAGCTGCAAGCAGCATTTATCGGGGTTCAAGCAGTTAAGGCCTTTAAGGCCTTTAAGCACACAAGCATCAAAAGACATTAAGTTTTATTTAGCAAGCATTTAACAACTGCCATCATAGATGAAAAAGTCAATTTACAGCCAATACAGGCAGTGTACCATAGGAAATATATGGTTTTAAAGCGTTTTTACAGTTATAGCACCTTTTTGCCTGAGTCTTCTTATAGTCTTGCCTGATCTCCACCACTTATATTAGTAGTACTCAAAGTGTGCCCATATATATATGTGTCAGATTTGTTGTAAATATGTAATTTTGATAAGGAGTTTAGACAATTATATTCAGTGGCGTAACGAGCCAACACCGGGCCCTTAAGTAGGATTATCAAGGCGGGCCCCTTGATGACGCAATTGATGACATTGATGACGCAATGTCCGCGAGTAGGCTACCATGAATAGGGCAGGATATATAAGAGATGAGATGACTAACAAAATCAGGAGTAGCCTACGCTCACCAAAAAAAAAACAACAACAGCGCACCATAACACATTGTTAGGCCTAGGTCCAAATACATAAAAAAGATGCTCTCTTACATTTTCCGAGCTTTCCTTTGTGCAACTGCAAAGTTGTCGATTAGATCTGGATTGTGCGCACAGGCATTCTCAATTGACCCTTTGCAGGGAGTTTGATTGACAGGTGATCTGACTAATCATAATCCGCCATTTTGCCCAACAAAGCAGTCAGGAGAGTTAGTAGATTAACATTGGAGGATTTAAATTTGAAAAACAAAGTGTACTGACGTCTTAGCACTTTAAAACAACATTCCTTTTATGTTTATTCATGTTTATTTTAATGCTATAAATTAACTAGAAGGAAGAGATGATCAGTTCACAAGCAGCTTTAACTGAGCCTCGAGTCTACAGCGATCTGTCAGACACATTAAAGAGTCACAAACAAAACGGTATTTATTGTTAAATGTCTCTAAAAAATTACTACATTTGAAAGGTGAGACTTTGTTTCATATCAAAAGTACTTGTCTGTCAGTGCGCAGTCTTTTCTCTGATCCGCAATGTATTTTTCACTGCGTGAGAACTTGGTGTGGTGTGAGAGTCAGACATACGCTTGTCAGACATAGCAACAGTAACTAAAGTGGGCGGGTCTTTGCGAACGGTCATTGACAGTATGGACGGGGATTCGCCAGTCCCAATTCAAAACAAATTTCATCACAATCCATCATTGTTCGTTTCAAACATGTGAGAGCATCAAAATGATCCATGGGTGAAATTGATTAGATTTAATTTATTTTTTTGTCAGTTCCTATCCTAATTTTAACATTTTGGCGTTATTGTTTAGCTATTTACCTATGTCTTCAAATTTTCTTTGTTTTTTGTTGTTGTCTCGATCGGACTAACGGCTTTGAAGATAACCACAATTTTTTAAAGCTCTAAATGACACTTACAAAAGTCATAAGGCGAAACCTGGCATGTTTGGTATTGTTGGACTCGGCAAGGATTCAGGAGTCTTAAGAGGTCACTCATGTGAATAAAACACGGGCTTGAAACTTCTAAGGCTCCTTCAAGGCATTGTGCCAATGACGTATACTGAGTTTTTTGAGATACACCAATGTTCTCATAGACTATCATGGCACCCTGGACAAAGACACTGCGTGCCAATTATCAGTAGACTAATGGTTGGGTGCGCTTATAGCTATTTTCATGATTTTTTCACTGTTATGGCGCCAACAAAAGGCCAATTGTCACGATTTTTTTCATGTCAACTCAGATTGAGCTTATGAACATGTGTCCCAAGTTTAGCGAAAATATCTCTTTCCGCTCACAAGTTATAACAATTTTATAGCGCCACCAAGTAACCAATTGCCATGATTTTTTTCACGTGACCTCAGAATGAGCTCATGAACATGTGTCCCAAGTTTTGTGAAAATATCTCTTTCCGTTCACAAGTTATAACCGTTTTATAGTGCCACCTAGTGGCCAATTGTTGCGATTTTTTTCAAGTGATCTCAGATTGAGCTCAGGAAGAAGTATCCCAAGTTTAGCAAAAAAATCTCTTTCCGTTCACAATTTATAACTGTTTTAGTAAAAGTGGCCCTGGTGCCATCAAATATTTTGGTTCCCTTTATCGACCGTTGATTGAAATTTTGAATTTTTTGGATGATTATTGATTGTCAGACTCCAGAGAATATTCTTGCAGTGGTTTGGTTCCGATCGGGAGAAAAACCTAGGAGAAGTTTGCAAAAATAGGTTTTTCAAAAAAATGCAATTTACTCGAAATTGGCGCCTGAAGGGCGAGCAAATCGGAGATAGCCATTTTGTCCGCCTTGAGCCAAGGATTCCAACGATATAAGACACTTGATCCTGGGACAAACGGTCTAAGAGTTGTGAGCGATTTAGTACTTTTGGTTGCTGTAGCGCCACCTATGGGCCAATTGGGGTCATACTCTGATAGGTTGTCCCCAAATTGAGGCCTACCATCTGGCCAGGTTTCACGTCTCTAGGCCTTACGGTTTGTCCTGCACGATGCGTTTTACGAATCCTTACAATTACAATAGGGTTTCAGCATTTCATGCTTGAACCCCTAATAAGAATGAAGGCTTTTTGCCAGTTATAGCGCCACCTCTGGTCCGATCTCCATGAAACTCTGCATGCTTCCTCACCATGTTCTGACACATATGCTCATCAATTTTTGTGAAGTTCTGAGTTTTCATTTGGGATTTATAGGCTTTTTAGTGTATTTTGCCACGCCCCTTTTCTAAATGACCCTGTTACAGCCAGCCAAATGCAAAAGTTCAACTTTTTTTCGATAATTATTGATCTAGAGAGTCCAGAGAATTGTCCTAGACTGGTTTGGTTCCGATCGGGCCAAAAACCAGGGACTAGTTCGCAAAAGTAGGTTTTGGACAAAATCCGACATAGCAGAAAATTTTCCCTGCCTACATCCAAATCGGAGATAGCCATTTTGTCCGCCTTGAGCCAAGGATTCCAACGATATAAGACACTTGATCCTGGGACAAACGGTCTAAGAGTTGTGAGCGATTTAGTACTTTTGGTTGCTGTAGCGCCACCTATGGGCCAATTGGGGTCATACTCTGATAGGTTGTCCCCAAATTGAGGCCTACCATCTGGCCAGGTTTCACGTCTCTAGGCCTTACGGTTTGTCCTGCACGATGCGTTTTACGAATCCTTACAATTACAATAGGGTTTCAGCATTTCATGCTTGAACCCCTAATAAGAATGAAGGCTTTTTGCCAGTTATAGCGCCACCTCTGGTCCGATCTCCATGAAACTCTGCATGCTTCCTCACCATGTTCTGACACATATGCTCATCAATTTTTGTGAAGTTCTGAGTTTTCATTTGGGATTTATAGGCTTTTTAGTGTATTTTGCCACGCCCCTTTTCTAAATGACCCTGTTACAGCCAGCCAAATGCAAAAGTTCAACTTTTTTTCGATAATTATTGATCTAGAGAGTCCAGAGAATTGTCCTAGACTGGTTTGGTTCCGATCGGGCCAAAAACCAGGGACTAGTTCGCAAAAGTAGGTTTTGGACAAAATCCGACATAGCAGAAAATTTTCCCTGCCTACATCCAAATCGGAGATAGCCATTTTGTCCGCCTTGAGCCAAGGATTCCAACGATATAAGACACTTGATCCTGGGACAAACGGTCTAAGAGTTGTGAGCGATTTAGTACTTTTGGTTGCTGTAGCGCCACCTATGGGCCAATTGGGGTCATACTCTGATAGGTTGTCCCCAAATTGAGGCCTACCATCTGGCCAGGTTTCACGTCTCTAGGCCTTACGGTTTGTCCTGCACGATGCGTTTTACGAATCCTTACAATTACAATAGGGTTTCAGCATTTCATGCTTGAACCCCTAATAAGAATGAAGGCTTTTTGCCAGTTATAGCGCCACCTCTGGTCCGATCTCCATGAAACTCTGCATGCTTCCTCACCATGTTCTGACACATATGCTCATCAATTTTTGTGAAGTTCTGAGTTTTCATTTGGGATTTATAGGCTTTTTAGTGTATTTTGCCACGCCCCTTTTATAAATGACCCTGTTACAGCCAGCCAAATGCAAAAGTTCAACTTTTTTTCGATAATTATTGATCTAGAGAGTCCAGAGAATTGTCCTAGACTGGTTTGGTTCCGATCGGGCCAAAAACCAGGGACTAGTTCGCAAAAGTAGGTTTTGGACAAAATCCGACATAGCAGAAAATTTTCCCTGCCTACATCCAAATCGGAGATAGCCATTTTGTCCGCCTTGAGCCAAGGATTCCAACGATATAAGACACTTGATCCTGGGACAAACGGTCTAAGAGTTGTGAGCGATTTAGTACTTTTGGTTGCTGTAGCGCCACCTATGGGCCAATTGGGGTCATACTCTGATAGGTTGTCCCCAAATTGAGGCCTACCATCTGGCCAGGTTTCACGTCTCTAGGCCTTACGGTTTGTCCTGCACGATGCGTTTTACGAATCCTTACAATTACAATAGGGTTTCAGCATTTCATGCTTGAACCCCTAATTAAAGCTGCAAGCAGCATTTATCGGGGTTCAAGCATTTAAGGCCTTTAAGCAGAAAAGCATCAAAAGTTATTAAGTTTTATTTAGCAAGCATGTAAGCACTGACATAATAGATGGAAAAGACCATTTACAGCCAATACAGGCAATGTACCATAGGAAATATATGGTTTAAAGCTTTTTATAGGAGTTATAGTGCCATCTATGGACCGATCTCCATAAAATTGTTTACTGTGACCTCAAATTGAACCCATACACATGTGTACTGAGTTTGGTGAAGATATCTCATTTACTTCTTGAGTTATAGCCATTTTAGTAAAATAGGCTCCTCCCACAATAATTTACCACATTCTAGTATTATTTACTATGATTCTAGCATGATTGACATAGTTTACCATGATTTTATCTTAGTTTACCTTGATTTACCATATTCTAGCATGATTTACCATGATATACTACATTCTAGTATGATTTACCATTGTTTACTGTGATTCTAGCATGGTTTACCATAGTTTATCATGATTTATCATAGTTTACCATGATTTACCCTGTTCTAGCATGATTTACCATGATATACCACATTCTAACATGATTTACCATAGTTTATCATGGTTTACCATGATTTACCCTGTTCTAGAATGATTTGCCAGGATTCTAGCATGGTTTACCTTGATACACCACATTATAGTATTATTTACTATGATTTACCATGTTTCTAGCAATTATGTGAAGTGTCAGTGCAAATGAAGTGATAAACACTGACAAAATCTGATTGTGTTATAATAGTTATTGTTATATAGGTGATTTTTAGAGTCTAAATATGAATGTGAGCACATGTGAAAAGACTTCATTAATAAGTAGAATGGCCAGCAGAGGGCAGAAGAAGACCACTTATTGGCTCACTTTCACTTTAAACTTCATGATTTTCACCAGTTTTCTGGACTAAAGCAAACCAGTTTTTCCATGTTAACTCAATAATGCATGCTTACACACACACACACACACACACACACACACACACACACACACACACACACAGAGAGAGAAATAAACATACACAAATACAAATATGTTTTTAATGTTTTGGAATATGTTATTGAGAAAATATATGTATTGGTCTATTAGAATTCCTTTGTGATCTAATAATATAAAAAAGAAAAGAAAAAAAAAAGAAAAAATGATTGCTTTTTAAAGCATTTGTTTGTTTCCCAATACTGAAAACTAATGAAAAGATCATGCGTAATCCTGCTGCTCCCTCTAGTGGACAGTGGTATTACAGCTTCCATCTTACAGTTGAAGTGATTGAATGAATGACTGAATGGGAATTTGGTTTTTCACTTATATCTCGGGAACCAGAAGGCGAAAAATTCTGAAACTCAGAGCATAGATAGTGCTTGAGGAGCCCTGTTGAATGAGACCATCAATTATTTACTATGATTTACCATGTTTCTAGCGTGATTTACCACATTACTAGCAATTATGTGAAGTGTCAGTGCAAATGAAGTGATAAACACTGACAAAAAATGATTGTGTTATAATAGTTATTGTAATATAAGTATTTTCCATGTTAACTCAATAATGCATGCTTACACACACACACACACACACACACACACACACACACACACACACACAGATACAAATATGTTTTCAATGTCTTTAGGATGTGTTATTGTGAAAAAATATTTTAATGGTCTAACCATTTCATATATTTCATTGTGATCTATATTATCAGTCCAATAATAAAAATAAAAAAATAGCTTTAACCATTTGTTTGTTGGCCAAAGCTGAAAGCTGATAAAAAGATTAATACTATGTGTAATACTGCTGCTCCCTCTAGTTGACAACAGTGGAATTAGAGCCTCCATCTTACAGTTGACGTGTTTGAATGAATGAATGGGAATTTGGTTTTTCACTTATATCTCGGGAACCAGAAGGCGAAAAATTCTGAACCTCAGAGCATAGATAGTGCTTGAGGAGCCCTGTTCAATGAGACCATCGCGGTGTTTTTGGGCGATTGGGTTCGGGAGTTATGACTGTTCAAAGGCATGTCTTTTGAGGCTTTTATCTCTGGAATGCCCAGGGCAAATTACACCACATTTGAATCGAAGCTAGCCAAGGACGGGCCCTTTCCAACGAGCTCTCACACAAGGTTCAGGGTGGTCTGGGTCGGGAGCTACGGCCGTTCAAAGTCGGGGTTCCCGCGGTCTACCGATCGCCGGGGGGCGCGCTCCCGAGGCCCGCGATGACACGTTTCGATCAAGAGCGTGGAGAGGACCTTACCATCAAAATTTGAGCGCGCAACGACTTTCCGTTTTCGAGTTATGAGTGAATTTGTACTGGGGGGCGTGGCCTAAATGCCGTTTTACTTTCGTTTTCATGTTAAATGTTAAAATAATGATTTTATAAAGTCTAAATATGAATTATATAATAATATTAGGGAGTAGTATGATGAAATGACAGCAGGGGGCAGTAAAATACCACTTATTGGCTTAATATGGTATTCATTTTAAGGCTACATATTGAAGTGACCCTATTATAGCTATCCAAATGAAGTAATTCAACTTTTTCTGACAATTATTGATCTAGTGAGTCCAGAGAATTGTATTGCACTAGTTTTTAACATTATGATATGAAAATTATATGATCATATATGGAAAAGACCATTTACAGCAATACAGGCAATTTACCATAGGAAATATATGATTTTAAAGCTTTTTAACAGTTATAGTGCCACCTATGGTCTGATCTCCATAAAAATTGCCATGCTTCTTTAGCATGTTATGTCACATATGCTCATCAATTTTTGTGAAGTTCTGAGTTTTCATTTAGGATTTATAGGCTTTTTAGTGTATTTTGCCACGCCCATTTTCTAAATGACCCTATTACAACCATCCAAATGCAAAAGTTCAACTTTTTTTCGATAATTATTGATCTAGAGAGTCCAGAGAATTGCCCTAGACTGGTCTGGTTCTGATCGGGCGAAAAACCAGGGACTAGTTCGCAAAAGTAGGTTTTTAACATGTTTGCAAATATTTAATGAACGGTTTGATTGACATTAGTGGTTCTTGAGGCAAAGTTGTTGAGCATGAGCAGATCTATCAAATGATATGCATTTTGTGACGATAAGTGTAACACCACGTGATTACAGAGCCATAAAACAAGTTAGCGCCAACTAGTGGCCGATTTCTTTCAAAATTCTTACAGACCTCTAGGGCCATGAGTTGAACATGCCCATCGAGTTTTGTTCCGATCGGCCTCCGTTAACCTTGTCTAATAGGTGCTCAAACTTCATTGGCCAATGGCGGCCATGTTTTTCGAGATACGCCAATGTCCTCATAGACATACATGACACCTTGGACCAAGACACTGCATACCAATTTTCAAGTCAATCGGACTAACAGTCAGGTGGTTATAGCCTGTTTTATGTTTTTTTCATGTTATAGCGCCACCATGTGGCCAATCGCCGCGATTTTTTTACTGTGACCTCAGATTGACCTCTTACACATGTGTACCGAGTTTGGTGAAGATACCTCATTTACTTCTGGAGTTATAGCCATTTTAGTCAAATAGGCTCCGCCTCCTTCAAACATTTCAGCGCCCCTTAGCAACTGTGAATCGAAATTTCAACTTTTTTTCGATAATTATTGAAATTCAGACGCCTGTGAACATTTCTGCACTGGTTTGGTTCCGATTGGGCAAAAATCCAGGGACTAGTTCGCAAAAGTAGGTTTTGGACAAAATCCAATATGGCGGAAAAATTTGCATACCGGAAATGAAATCCTTGAGGCCATTTTTGTTCGGCTTGAGCCAAGGATTCTAATGATATAAGATACTTGAGTCTGTGACAAAGGGTTGATGAGATTTAAGCAAAAATATGCAATTTTTTTGTTTTTTGCGCTGTAGCGCCACCATCTGGCCGATTGGGACGAGTCCGGGTATCTGAGTAGCGAGCAAGACTACTACCATCTGACCGAGTTTCAGGTCTCTAGGCCTTACGGTTTGGGCTGCACGATGCGTTTTAGGGAAGAATAATAATAATAATTAAAGCTGCAAGCAGCATTTAGCGGGGTTCAAGCAATTAAGGCCTTTAAGCACAAAAGCATCAAAAGTTATTACGTTTTATTTAGCAAGCATGACATAATAGACGGAAAAGACCATTTACAGCCAATACAGGTAGTTTACCATGGGAAATATATGGTTTTAAAGCTTTTTAACAGTTATAGCGCCACCTATGGTCCGATCTCCATAAAAATGTCCATGCTTCTTTAGCATGTTATGTCACATATGCTCATCAATTTTTGTGAAGTTCTGAGTTTTTATTAAGGATTTATAGGCTTTTTAGTGTATTTTGCCACGCCCATTTTCTAAATGACCCTATTACAGCCATTCAAATGCAAAAGTTCAACTTTTTTTCGATAATTATTGATCTAGAGAGTCCAGAGAATTGCCCTAGACTGGTCTGGTTCTGATCGGGCGAAAAACCAGGGACTAGTTCGCAAAAGTAGGTTTTTAACATGTTTGCGAATATCTAATGAACGGTTTGATTGACAGCAGTGGCTCTTGAGGCAAAGTTGTTCAGCATGAGCAGATCTATCAAATGATATGCATATTGTGTTGATGTGTGCAACACCACGTGATTACAGAGCCATAAAACTCGTTAGCGCCAACTAGTGGCCGATTTCTTTCAAAATTCTTACAGACCTTTAGGGCCATGAGTCGAACATGCCCATCGAGTTTCGTTCCGATCGGCCTCCGTTAACCTTGTCTAATAGGTGCTCAAACTTCATTGGCTGATGGCGGCCATGTTTTTTGAGATACACTAATGTCCTCATAGATATACATGGCACCTTGGACCAAGACACTGCATACCAATTTTCAAGTCAATCGGACTAACGGTCAGGTGGTTATAGCCCATTTTATGTTTTTTTCATGTTATAGCGCCACCATGTGGCCAATCGCCGCGATATTTTTACTGTGACCTCAGATTGACCTCTTACACATGTGTACCGAGTTTGGTGAAGATACCTCATTTACTTCTGGAGTTATAGCCATTTTAGTAAAATAGGCTCCGCCTTCTTCAAACGTTTTGGCACCCCTTAGCGACCGTGAATCGAAATTTCAACTTTTTTTCGATAATTATTGATATTCAGACTACTGTGAACATTTCTGCACTGGTTTGGTTCCGATCGGGCGAAAAACCAGGGACTAGTTCGCAAAAGTAGGTTTTGGACAAAATCCAAAATGGCGGAAAAATTTGCATACCGGAAATAAAATACCTCCTATATTTCTTGTTCGGCTTGAGCCAAGGATTCCAATGATGTATGACACTTGAAGCTGAGACAAATGGTTATTGAGATATGAGCAAAATAGTGATTTTTTTTTGTTTTTTGCGCTATAGCGCCACCTATTGGCCAATCGGGCTCATACTTTGATAACCTCTCCTCGATTTTTGTACTACCTTGTGGCCAAGTTTCAAGTCTCTAGCTCTTACGGTTTGGGCTGCACGATGCGTTTTAGCGGAGAAGAATAATAATAATAATAATAATTAAAGCTGCAAGCAGCATTTATCGGGGTTCAAGCATTTAAGGCCTTTAAGCACATAAGCATTTAAGACATTACGTTTTATTTAGCAAGCTTTTAACCACTGAAATAATAGATGGAAAAATCCATTTACAGCTAATACAGGCAATTTACCATAGAAAATACATGGTTTTCAAACCTTTTTGCCAGTTATAGCGCCACCTATTGTCCAATCTCCATGAAACTCTGCATGCTTCTTCACCATGTTATGACACATATGCCCACCAATTTTCGTGAAGTTCTGAGTTTTTATTTATGATTTATAGGCATTTTAATGTATTTTGCCACGCCCCTTTTATAAATTACCCTATTACAGCCACCCAAATGCAAAAGTTCAACTTTTTTTCGATAATTATTTATCTAGAGAGTCCAGAGAATTGTCCTAGACTGGTCTGGTTCCGATCGGGCGAAAAACCAGGGACTAGTTCGCAAAAGTAGGTTTTTAACATATTCATGAATATTTAATGAACGGTTTGATTGACAGCAATGGTTCTTGAGGCAAAGTTGTTCAGCATGAGCAGATCTATCAAATGATATGCATTTTGTGATGATAAGTGTAACACCACGTGATTACAGAGCCATAAAACTCGTTAGCGCCAACTAGTGGCCGATTTCTTTCAAAATTGTTACAGACCTCTAGGGGCTTGAGCCGAACATGCCCACCGAGTTTCGCTCCGATCGGACTTCGTTAACGGTGCTCAAATTTCATTGGCCAATGGCGGCCATGTTTTTCGAGATACGCCAATATCCTTTTAGACATACATGGCCCCTTGGGCCAAGACACTGCATACCAAATTTCAAGTCATTCGGAAAAACGGTCAGGTGTCTATACGTTTTTATTGTTTTATAGCGCCACCATGAGGCCAATCGACGCAATTTTTTTACTGTGACCTCAAATTGACCTCCTACATATATGTACCAAGTTTGGTGAAGATATCTCATTTCGTTCACGAGTTATAACAATTTTAGTAAAACTGACTCCGCCTCCTTCGAACATTTTGGCACCCCATAGCGACCTTGAATCGAAATTTCAACTTTTTTTCGATAATTATTGATCTTCAGACTCCAGAGAACATTTCTGCACTGGTTTGGTTCCGATCGGACAAAAAACCACAGACTAGTTCGCAAAAGTAGGTTTTTGACAAAATTCAAAATGGCGGAAAAATTTGCATACCGGAAATGAAATCGGAGATATACGTTTTGTCCGTCTTGAGCCAAGGATTACAGTGATATAAGACACTTGAGTCTACGACAAACCGTCTAGGAGTTATTAGCGATTTTATACTTTTGCTTACTATAGCGCCACCTATTGGCCAATCGGGGTCATAATTTGATAACCTCTCCTCGATTTTTGTACTACCTTCTGGCAAAGTCTCAAGTCTCCAGCACTTACGGTTTGGGCTGCACGATGCGTTTTACGGCAGAATAATAATAATAATTAAAGCTGCAAGCAGCATTTATCGGGGTTCAAGCATTTAAGGCCTTTAAGTAGAAAAGCATCAAAAGTTATTAAGTTTTATTTAGCAAGCATGTAAGCACTGACATAATAGATGGAAAATACCATTTACTGCCAATACAGGCAATGTACCATAGGAAATATATGGTTTTAAAGCTTTTTATAGGAGTTATAGTGCCATCTATGGACCGATCTCCATAAAATTGTTTACTGTGACCTCAAATTGAACCCATACACATGTGTACTGAGTTTGGTGAAGATATCTCATTTACTTCTTGAGTTATAGCCATTTTAGTAAAATAGGCTCCTCCCACAATAATTTACCACATTCTAGTATTATTTACTATGATTCTAGCATGATTGACATAGTTTACCATGATTTTATCTTAGTTTACCTTGATTTACCATATTCTAGCATGATTTACCATGATATACTACATTCTAGTATGATTTACCATTGTTTACTGTGATTCTAGCATGGTTTACCATAGTTTATCATGATTTATCATAGTTTACCATGATTTACCCTGTTCTAGCATGATTTACCATGATATGCCACATTCTAACATGATTTACCATAGTTTATCATGGTTTACCATGATTTACCCTGTTCTAGCATAGTTTACCATGATTTACCACGTTCTAGAATGATTTGCCAGGATTCTAGCATGGTTTACCTTGATACACCACATTATAGTATTATTTACTATGATTTACCATGTTTCTAGCAATTATGTGAAGTGTCAGTGCAAATGAAGTGATAAACACTGACAAAATCTGATTGTGTTATAATAGTTATTGTTATATAAGTGATTTTTAGAGTCTAAATATGAATGTGAGCACATGTGAAAAGACTTCATTAATAAGTAGAATGGCCAGCAGAGGGCAGAAGAAGACCACTTATTGGCTCACTTTCACTTTAAACTTCATGATTTTCACCTGTTTTCTGGACTAAAGCAAACCAGTTTTTCCATGTTAACTCAATAATGCATGCTTACACACACACACACACACACACACACACACACACACACACACACACACACACACACACACACACACACAGAGAGAGAAATAAACATACACAAATACAAATATGTTTTTAATGTTTTGGAATATGTTATTGAGAAAATATATTTATTGGTCTATTAGAATTCCTTTGTGATCTAATAATATAAAAAAGAAAAGAAAAAAAAAGAAAAAAAAGATTGCTTTTTAAAGCATTTGTTTGTTTCCCAATACTGAAAACTAATGAAAAGATAATATGCAATACTGCTGCTCCCTCTAGTGGACAGTGGTATTTCAGCTTCCATCTTACAGTTGAAGTGCTTGGTTTTTCACTTATATCTCGGGAACCAGAAGGCGAAAAATTCTGAAACTCAGAGCATAGATAGTGCTTGAGGAGCCCTGTTGAATGAGACCATCAATGATTTACTATGATTTACCATGTTTCTAGCGTGATTTACCACATTACTAGCAATTATGTGAAGTGTCAGTGCAAATGAAGTGATAAACACTGACAAAATATGATTGTGTTATAATAGTTATTGTAATATAAGTGTTTTCCATGTTAACTCAATAATGCATGCTTACACACACACACACACACACACACACACACACACACACACACACACACAAATACAAATATGTTTTCAATGTCTTTAGGATGTGTTATTGTGAAAAAATATTTTAATGGTCTAACCATTTCATATATTTCATTGTGATCTATATTATCAGTCCAATAATAATTTTTAAAAAATTGCTTTAACCATTTGTTTGTTGGCCAAAGCTGAAAGCTGATAAAAAGATTAATACTATGTCTAATACTGCTGCTCCCTCTAGTTGACAACAGTGGAATTACAGCCTACATCTTACAGTTGAAGTGTTTGAATGAATGAATGGGAATTTGGTTTTTCACTTATATCTCGGGAACCAGAAGGCGAAAAATTCTGAAATTCAGAGCATAGATAGTTCTCGAGGAGCCCTGTTGAATGAGACCATCGCGGTGTTTTTGGGCGATTGGAGGCCGGGATTATGACCGTTCAAAGGCATATCTATTGGGGCTTTTATCTCTGGAATGCCCAGGGCAAATTACACCACATTTGAATCGAAGCTAGCCTAGAACGGGACCTTTCCAACGAGCTCTCACACAAGGTTCGGGGTGGTCTGGGTCGGGAGTTTCGGCCGTTCAAAATCGGGGGTCCCACGAATTTGCGATTCGTGGGGGGCGCGCTCCCGAGGCCCGCGACGACACGTTTCGATCAAGAGCCCGGAGAGGACCTTACCATCAAAATTTGAGCGCGCAACGACTTTCCGTTTTCGAGTTATGAATGAATTTGTATTCGGGGGCGTGGCTTAAATGCCGTTTTACTTTCGTTTTCATGTTAAATGTTAAAATAATGATTTTATAAAGTCTAAATATGAATTATATAACAATATTAGGGAGTAGTATGATGAAATGACAGCAGGGGGCAGTAAAATACCACTTATTGGCTTAATATGGTATTCATTTTAAGGCTACATATTGAAGTGACCCTATTATAGCTATCCAAATGAAGTAGTTCAACTTTTTCTGACAATTATTGATCTAGTGAGTCCAGAGAATTGTATTGCACTGGTTTTTAACATTATTTTATAAACATGATCATGTGGAAAACACAATTTACAGCCAATACAGGCAATTTACCATAGGAAATATATGGTTTTAAAGCTTTTTAACAGTTATAGCGCCAACTATGGTCCGATCTTCATAAAAATTTCCATGCTTCTTTAGCATGTTATGTCACATATGCTCATCAATTTTTGTGAAGTTCTGAGTTTTCATTTAGGATTTATAGGCTTTTTAGTGTATTTTGCCACGCCCATTTTCTAAATGACCCTATTACAGCCATCCAAATGCAAAAGTTCAACTTTTTTTCGATAATTATTGATCTAGAGAGTCCAGAGAATTGCCCTAGACTGGTCTGGTTCCGATCGGGCCAAAAACCAGGGACTAGTTCGCAAAGGTAGGTTTTTAACATGTTTGCGAATATTTAATGAATGGTTTGATTGACAGTAGTGGTTCTTGAGGCAAAGTTGTTCAGCATGAGCAGATCTATCAAATGATAGGCATAATGTGACAATAAGTTTAACACCACGTGATTACAGAGCCATAAAACTCGTTAGCGCCAACTAGTGGCCGATTTCTTTCAAAATTCTTACAGACCTCTAGGGCCATGAGTTGAACATGCCCATCGAGTTTTGTTCCGATCGGCCTCCGTTAACCTTGTCTAATAGGTGCTCAAACTTCATTGGCCGATGGCGGCCATGTTTTTTGAGATACACCAATGTCCTCATAGACATACATGACACCTTGGACCAAGACACTGCATACCAATTTTCAAGTCAATCGGACTAACGGTCAGGTGGTTATAGCCTGTTTTATGTTTTTTTCATATTATAGCGCCACCATGTGGCCAATCACCGCGATTTTTTTACTGTGACCTCAGATTGACCTCTTACACAAGTGAACCGAGTTTGGTAAATATACCTCATTTACTTCTGGAGTTATAGCCGTTTTAGTAAAATAGGCTCCTCCCACAACATACATTTTGGCGCCCCTTAGCGACCTTGAATCGAAATTTCAACTTTTTTTCGATAATTATTGATCTTCAGACTCCAGAGAACATTTCTGCACTGGTTTGGTTCCGATCGGGCGAAAAACCACAGACTAGTTCGCAAAAGTAGGTTTTTGACAAAATTCAAAATGGCGGAAAATCTTTCATGGCGGAAATGAAATCGGAGATATACGTTTTGTTCGTCAGCCGTCCAGCTTTCCAATGATATAAGACACTTGAGTCTACGAATTACGGTCTATGAGTTATGAGCTGTTTCGCGCTTTTGGTTGCTATAGCGCCACCTATGGGCCAATCGGGTTCATAATCTCTGAACCTCTCCTCGATTTTTGTACTACCATCTGGCAAAGTTTCAATGCTCTAGCCCTTACGGTTTGGGCTGCACGATGCGTTTTAGCGGAGAAGAATAATAATAATAATAATTAAAGCTGCAAGCAGCATTTATCGGGGTTCAAGCTATTAAGATCTTTAAGGTTTTTAAGCATCAAAAGTTATAAAGTTTTATTTAGCAAGCATGTAACCACTGACATAATAGATGGAAAAGACCATGTTCTAGCATGATTTACCATGATATACCACATTCTAGCATGATTTTCCATAGTTTATCATGATTTACCATGGTTTACCATGATTTACCCTGTTCTAGCATAGTTTACCATGAATTCATCTTAGTTTACCTTGATTTACCATGTTCTAGCATGATTTACCATGATAAACCACATTCTAGCATGATTTACCATAGTTTATCATGATTTACCATGGTTTACCATTATTTACCATGTTCTAGCATAGTTTACCATGATTTTATCTTAATTTACTTTGATTTACCATGTTTTAGCATGATTTACCATGATATACCACATTCTAGCATGATTTACCATAGTTTATCATGATTTACCATGGTTTACCATGATTTACCCTGTTCTAGCATAGTTTACCATGAATTCATCTTAGTTTACCTTGATTTACCATGTAAATGTTAAAATAATGATTTTATAAAGTCTAAATATGAATTATAGAAACAATATGACAAAATAACTATTTTAAACAGCAGGGGGCAGTAAAATACCACTTATTGGCTTAATATGCCATTGTATTCATATTATTTTCACCTTTTTAAACTGTTATAGAGTCAAATTTTGTCCGATCTGTCTGAAATTTTTCATGCTTGTTCAGAGTGATATTTCACATGTTCTGACTTGTTTTTAAGAAGATCTGAGCATCTTAAAAGATATAAGCTTTCGGGGACACTTGGTCAAGGCCACATGTTGAAGTGACCCTATTATAGCCATCCAAATGAAGTAGTTCAACTTTTTCTGATAATTACTGATCTAGGGAGTCCAGATAATTGTACTGCACTAATTTTGAACATTATTATATGAAAATTATATGATCATAGATGGAAAAGACCATTTACAGCCAATACAGGCAATTTACCATAGGAAATATATGGTTTTAAAGGTTTTTGACAGTTATAGCGCCACCTATGGTCCGATCTCCATAAAATTGGGCATGCTTGTTAATGATGTTATGTCACATATGCTCACCAATTTTTGTGAAGTTCTGAGTTTTCATTTAGGATTTATAGGCTTTTTAATGTATTTTGCCACGCCCATTTTATAAATGACCCTATTACAGCCAGGCAAATGCAAAAGTTCAACTTTTTTTTGATAATTATTGATCTAGAGAGTCCAGAGAATTGTCCTAGACTGGTCTGGTTCCGATCGGGCAAAAAACCTAGGACTAGTTCGCAAAAGTAGGTTTTTTACATATTCGCAAATAATTAATTAATGGTTTGATTGACATTAGTGGTTCTTGAGGCAAAGTTGTTGAGCATGAGCAGATCTATCAAATGATATGCATTTTGTGACAATAAGTGTAACACCACGTGATTACAGAGCCATAGAACTCGTTAGCGCCAACTAGTGGCCGATTTCTTTCAAAATTCTTACAGACCTCTAGGGCCATGAGTCGAACATGCCCATCGAGTTTCGTTCCGATCGGCCTCCGTTAACCTTGTCTAATAGTTGCTCAAACTTCATTGGCCGATGGCGGCCATGTTTTTTGAGATACACCAATGTCCTCATAGACATACATGGCACCTTGGACCAAGACACTGCATACCAATTTTCAAGTCAATCTGACTAACGGTCAGGTGGTTATAGCCTGTTTTATGTTTTTTTCATATTATAGCGCCACCTTGTGGCCAATCACCGCGATTTTTTTACTGTTACCTCAGATTGACCTCTTACACATGTGTACCGAGTTTGGTGAAAATATCTCATTTTGTTCACGAGTTATAGCCATTTTAGTAAAATAGGCTCCGCCTCCTGCGAACGTTTTGACACCCCTTAGCAACCGTGGATCGAAATTTCAACTTTTTTTCGATAATTATTGATATTCAGACCCCTGTGAACATTTCTGCACTGGTTTGGTTCCGATCGGGCAAAAAACCAGGGACTAGTTCGCAAAAGTAGGTTTTGGACAAAATCCAATATGGCGGAAAAATTTGCATACCGGAAATGAAATCCTTGAGGCCATTTTTGTTCGGCTTGACCCAAGGATTCCAATGATATAAGACACTTGAGTCTGTGACAAACGGTTAATGAGATTTAAGCAAAAATATGCGTTTTTTTTGTTTTTTGCGCTGTAGCGCCACCTATTGGCCAATCTGGCTCATATTTTGATAACCTCTCCTCGATTTTTGTACTACCATCTGGCAAAGTTTCAAGTCTCTAGCACTTACGGTTTGGGCTGCACGATGCGTTTTACGGCGGAATAATAATAATAATAATAAAAATCAGTACAATTACAATAGGGTTTCAGCACTTCGTGCTTGAACCCCTAATAAAAATCTTTACAAATACAATAGGTGTTCAGCACTTCGTGCTTGAACCCCTAATTAAAGCTGCAAGCAGCATTTATCGGGGTTCAAGCATTTAAGGCCTTTAAGCACATAAGCATTTAAGACATTAAGATTTATTTAGAAAGCTTTTAACCACTGAAATAATAGATGGAAAAGTCCATTTACAGCCAATACAGGCAATTTACCATAAGAAAAATATGGTTTTCAAAGCTTTTTAACAGTTATAGCGCCACCTATGGTCCGATCTCCATAATATTTTGCATGGTTATTAATGATGTTATGTCACATATGCTCACCAATTTTTGTGAAGTTCTGAGTTTTTATATATGATTTATAGGCTTTTGAGTGTATTTTGCCACACCCATTTTATAAATGACCCTATTACAGCCACCCAAATGCAAAAGTTCAACTTTTTTTTCGATAATTATTGATCTAGAGAGTCCAGAGAATTGCCCTAAACTGGTCTGGTTCCGATCGGGCAAAAAACCTAGGACTAGTTCGCAAAAGTAGGTTTTTAACATATTCGCGAATAATTAATGAATGGTTTGATTGACATTAGTGGTTCTTGAGGCTAAGTTGTTGAGCATGAGCAGATCTATCAAATGATATGCATTTTGTGACGATAAGTGTAACACCACGTGATTACAGAGCCATAAAACTCGTTAGCGCCAACTAGTGGCCGATTTCTTTCAAAATTCTTACAGACCTTTAGGGCCATGAGTCGAACATGCCCATCGAGTTTCGTTCCGATCGGCCTCCGTTAACCTTGTCTAATAGGTGCTCAAACTTCATTGGCTGATGGCGGCCATGTTTTTTGAGATACACTAATGTCCTCATAGACATACATGGCACCTTGGACCAAGACACTGCATACCAATTTTCAAGTCAATCGGACTAACGGTCAGGTGGTTATAGCCCATTTTATGTTTTTTTAATGTTATAGCGCCACCATGTGGCCAATCGCCGCGATTATTTTACTGTGACCTCAGATTGACCTCTTACACATGTGTACCGAGTTTGGTGAAGATACCTCATTTACTTCTGGAGTTATAGCCATTTTAGTAAAATAGGCTCCGCCTTCTTCAAACGTTTTGGCGCCCCTTAGCGACCGTGAATCGAAATTTCAACTTTTTTTCGATAATTATTGATATTCAGACTACTGTGAACATTTCTGCACTGGTTTGGTTCCGATCGGGCGAAAAACCAGGGACTAGTTCGCAAAAGTAGGTTTTGGACAAAATCCAAAATGGCGGAAAAATTTGCATACCGGAAATAAAATACCTCCTATATTTCTTGTTCGGCTTGAGCCAAGGATTCCAATGATGTATGACACTTGAAGCTGAGACAAATGGTTATTGAGATATGAGCAAAATAGTGATTTTTTTTTGTTTTTTGCGCTATAGCGCCACCTATTGGCCAATCGGGCTCATACTTTGATAACCTCTCCTCGATTTTTATACTACCTTGTGGCCAAGTTTCAAGTCTCTAGCTCTTACGGTTTGGGCTGCACGATGCGTTTTAGCGGAGAAGAATAATAATAATAATTAAAGCTGCAAGCAGCATTTAGCGGGGTTCAAGCATTTAGGGTCTTTAAGCACATAAGGCAGTTTAGTGAGTTGTCTGAGTTTTTGTTTAGGATTTACAGGCTTTTGAGTGTTTTTTGCCATACACATTTTCTAAATGATCCTGTTATGGCTACCCAATGGGTAAAGTTACAGTTTTTTATATAATTAATAATCTAGAGCTTCCAGAGAATTGTACTGCACTGGTATATTTCCGATCGGGCGAAAAACCTAGGACTAGTTCGCAAAAGTAGTTTTTTTAACATAATCGCAAGTATTTAATGAACAAATTGACTGTTATAGAGGCAAATTTTGTCCGATCTGCCTGCCATTTTTCGTGCTTATTAAGAGCAATTTCATGTTCTGACTGTTTTTAAGAAGATCTGAAGGCTTTCAAGGACATTGGTCAAGGCTATATTTTGATGAGACCCTATTATAGCCATCCAAATTAAGAAGTTCAACTTTTTCTAATAATTATTGATCTAGATAGTCCAGAGAATTGTACTGCACTGGTTTTGAACATTATTATATGAAAATGATACGATCATAGATGGAAAAGACCATTCACAGCCAATACAGGCAATTACCATAGGAAAAGTGCGTTTTAACAGTTATAGCGCCACCTTTGGTCCAATCTCCATCAAATTTTGCATGCTTGTTAATGATGTTATGTCACATATGCTCACCAACTTTTGTGAAGTTCTGAGTTTTCATTTAGGATTTATAGGCTTTTTAGTGTATTTTGCCATGCCCATTTTATAAATGACCCTATTACAGCCATACAAATGCAAAAGTTCAACTTTTTTTTGATAATTATTGATCTAGAGAGTCCAGAGAATTGTCCTACACTGGTCTGGTTCCGATCGGGCAAAAAACCAGGGACTAGTTCGCAAAAGTAGGTTTTTAACATATTCATGAATATTTAATGAACGGTTTGATTGACAGCAATGGTTCTAGAGGCAAAGTTGTTCAGGATGAGCAGATCTATCAAATGATATGCATTTTGTGACGATAAGTGTAACACCACGTGATTACAGAGCCATAAAACTCGTTAGCGCCAACTAGTGGCCGATTTCTTTCAAAATTCTTACAGACCTTTAGGGCCATGAGTCGAACATGCCCATCGAGTTTCGTTCCGATCGGCCTCCGTTAACCTTGTCTAATAGGTGCTCAAACTTCATTGGCTGATGGCGGCCATGTTTTTTGAGATACACTAATGTCCTCATAGACATACATGGCACCTTGGACCAAGACACTGCATACCAATTTTCAAGTCAATCGGACTAACGGTCAGGTGGTTATAGCCCATTTTATGTTTTTTTAATGTTATAGCGCCACCATGTGGCCAATCGCCGCGATTATTTTACTGTGACCTCAGATTGACCTCTTACACATGTGTACCGAGTTTGGTGAAGATACCTCATTTACTTCTGGAGTTATAGCCATTTTAGTAAAATAGGCTCCGCCTTCTTCAAACGTTTTGGCGCCCCTTAGCGACCGTGAATCGAAATTTCAACTTTTTTTCGATAATTATTGATATTCAGACTACTGTGAACATTTCTGCACTGGTTTGGTTCCGATCGGGCGAAAAACCAGGGACTAGTTCGCAAAAGTAGGTTTTGGACAAAATCCAAAATGGCGGAAAAATTTGCATACCGGAAATAAAATACCTCCTATATTTCTTGTTCGGCTTGAGCCAAGGATTCCAATGATGTATGACACTTGAAGCTGAGACAAATGGTTATTGAGATATGAGCAAAATAGTGATTTTTTTTTGTTTTTTGCGCTATAGCGCCACCTATTGGCCAATCGGGCTCATACTTTGATAACCTCTCCTCGATTTTTATACTACCTTGTGGCCAAGTTTCAAGTCTCTAGCTCTTACGGTTTGGGCTGCACGATGCGTTTTAGCGGAGAAGAATAATAATAATAATAATAAAAATCCTTACAATTACAATAGGGTTTCAGCACTTCGTGCTTGAACCCCTAATAATAATAAAAATCAGCACAATTACAATAGGGTTTCAGCACTTCGTGCTTGAACCCCTAAAAATCAGGACGATTACAATAGGGTTTCAGCACTTCGTGCTTGAACCCCTAATAATAAAAATCAGCACAATTACAATAGGGTTTCAGCATTTCATGCTTGAACCCCTAATTAAAGCTGCAAGCAGCATTTATCGGGGTTCAAGCATTTAAGGCCTTTAAGCAGAAAAGCATCAAAAGTTATTAGGTTTTATTTAGCAAGCATGACATAATAGACGGAAAAGACCATTTACAGCCAATACACGTAGTTTACCATGGGAAATATATGGTTTTAAAGCTTTTTAACAGTTATAGCGCCACCTATGGTCCGATCCCCATAAAAATTTCCATGCTTCTTTAGCATGTTATGTCACATATGCTCATCAATTTTTGTGAAGTTCTGAGTTTTTATTAAGGATTTATAGGCTTTTTAGTGTATTTTGCCACGCCCATTTTCTAAATGACCCTATTACAGCCATTCAAATGCAAAAGTTCAACTTTTTTTCGATAATTATTGATCTAGAGAGTCCAGAGAATTGCCCTAGACTGGTCTGGTTCTGATCGGGCGAAAAACCAGGGACTAGTTCGCAAAAGTAGGTTTTTAACATGTTTGCGAATATTTAATGAACGGTTTGATTGACAGCAGTGGCTCTTGAGGCAAAGTTGTTCAGCATGAGCAGATCTATCAAATGATATGCATATTGTGTTGATGTGTGCAACACCACGTGATTACAGAGGGCGTAAACCTTGTTAGCGCCAACTAGTGGTCGATTTCTTTCAAAATTCTTACAGACCTCTAGGGCCATGAGTCGAACATGCCCACTGAGTTTTGTTTCAATCAGCCACCGTTAACCTTGTCTAATAGGTGCTCAAACTTCATTGGCCGATGGCGGCCATGTTTTTTGAGATACACCAATGTCCTCATAGACATACATGACACCTTGGACCAAGACACTGCATACCAATTTTCAAGTCAATCGGACTAACGGTCAGGTGGTTATAGCCTGTTTTATGTTTTTTTCATGTTATAGCGCCACCATGTGGCCAATCGCCGCTATTTTTTTACTGTGACCTCAGATTGACCTCTTACACATGTGTACCGAGTTTGGTGAAAATATCTCATTTTGTTCACGAGTTATAGCCATTTTAGTAAAATGAGCTCCGCCTCCTGCAAACGTTTTGACGCCCCTTAGCAACCGTGGATCGAAATTTCAACTTTTTTTCGATAATTATTGATAACCAGACTCCAGAGAACATGTATGCACTTTTTTGGTTCCGATCAGGCAAAAAACCAGGGACTAGTTCGCAAAAGTAGGTTTTGGACAAAATTCAAAATGGCGGAAAATTTTTCCAGGCGGAAATGAAATCGGAGATATACATTTTGTCCGTCTTGAGCCAAGGATTACAGTGATATAAGATACTTGAGTCTATGACAAACGGTCTAGGAGTTATGGCTGATTTCATACTTTTGCTTGCTGTAGCGCCACCTATTGGCCAATCGTTGTCATACTTTGATAGGTTCTCCCCAAATTGAGGACTACCATTTGGCTGAGTTTCAAGTCTCCAGCATTTACGGTTTGGGCTGCACGGTGCGTTTTAGGGGAAAATAATAATAATAAAAATCCTTACAATAACAATAGGTGTTCAGCACTTCGTGCTTGAACCCCTAATTAAAGCTGCAAGCAGCATTTAGCGGGGTTCAAGCATTTAAGGCCATTAAGCACATAAGAATCAAAAGACATTAAGCTTTATTTAGTAAGATTTTAACCACTGACATCATAGATGGAAAAGTCCATTAAAAGCCGTCTGTCTTTGAGGTCAAGCCATATATATGTTTAAAAGGTTGTTGTGTCCAAGGAAAGGGACATATTGTATCGTCCTTTTACTGTTTAAGGGTATTTACCATAAATGGCATTTCACAGTGTGAGGAAGCAGCTGGAAAATAAATCGGCGAGTCATGCATTGAATCAATACCACTGGTCTCTATTAAGCTATGAAGCTTCAGCGTTACCCATGCGACGCATTGCTGGTCAGCTGAGCCTTAAAGTGGAGCTTAAAGTTAAAAATAATTAACACCTAGTTTCATCACATCTATCTTTTTAACAAATCAGTGTTTTTGAACAAGTTTCTACATTACGGTTTAATGACTCAAAGACAATCCGTTGCTGTAACAATGTGACTGTGCACTGAGTGACAGCCTTTCCATGCGCAGAGACGCTGTTTAGTTTCGGCTACATTCGTTACAGAAAATGTCCTTGATTTGTGTGCATGCTATACACATCGTAACACTTATTTATATAGCAACACATAAATATAAATAAGTCCAAATATATAAATGGTGATAATACTGCATGTTGCGCTATTGAGCTACTCAAAATTACCGCATGGGAAATTCCTTTACAAGACAGCCCTATATTCTATAACCCAAATGTACAAAAAGAAGTGTACAGAAACTGTCTGGTTACTGATATTCTCCTAAATATCTTCCTTTCTGTTCAGCAGAAGAAAGAAATTCATACAGGTTTGAAACAACATGAGGGTGAGTATATGATAACAGAATTTTCATTTTAAAGTGAAATATTCCTTTAAGTTGAACAAAGTTCATGAATCAAACAAGTCAGCTGATCAGAGTTCGTGAATCAAATGATTCAGTTTAAAGAGTTGTTCAAACTTCTCTCGATCAGTTCAAGTACAAAAAAACAAAGTCTCTCCATTTTAGAAGTAAAAAAAAAAAAAAAAAAATTCAATCAAAGTCCTTTGGGTCCAAAAAAACTAAAGAAACCTGTAATTATCCTACCAGTTGATGGTTTCAAATTACAGTTCAAAGGGGAAACAGGTCCATGGGCACTGGTCAGCATTTGTGCATGTAATTGCATACACTAGGCCAGGGGTCGGCAACCCAAAATTTTTAAAGAGCCATATTGGACCAAAAAAAAAAAAAAAAAAAAAAAAATCTGTCTGGAGCCGCAAAAAATTAAAGCCTTATATAAGCCTTATAATGAAGGCAACACATGCTGTAAGTGTCTATATTAGCTTTATTAGCCCCCTAGTATCAAAATGATAAGTAGCCTGGGCTACAAATACATAATGAGCATTCATGATTAAATGTTTATTTTCCCTGCAGCATCCTGGAGAGAATGACGCACCACGTGACTACTCTACGATGGTGCTTTAAGTTTAACTTCCATTATAATTTTAATGTATTACGTTTTATTTATTTGTGTATTATTTTTACAACGTTGAAAAACTTTAACCCTTTCACACGTAAGTTTAAAATATTCTGACTGACCCCCCCAGCGTGAGTTTTTCAAGGCGACCGTTATTTAGAATGTGTCACTTTATGGTTTCCAAGGTGACGCGTCATTGCGTGTCACACCGCAGCAACAACAGAGCTGAATGAATGATGATCTGCTTTTATGTCATTTTTCCTTTTTTATTCAAAATATTCACAAATTTGTTAGATATGGCATGAAATATCTGATATTCCGATTGTCAAATATATGCAAGTGGAAGTGTTTTGTTGTTTAAACACCTTTATAACGATCGCGTTAGTTGAGCTGTATGCGCTGCCATCTTAGTTTGTGCCGCAGACGCAGTTCAGAGAATCGGATCTGTTGGATTTACAACACGTGAATTCATCCACTTCTCCCGAAATACATCAAAGTAAGTGGCTGGTGAACTGGGAGAAGAATAGAGTAAACTTTAAAGTTACTTACACAATGTATATCTGATATGAATAAAACGTGACTAATTATAATGGAAAGGATTATTGCCTCTTCCTTTAACATAAGTGTGTATTTTACAAACTCTAAATGTATTGTTTTTTTAGTACTTATATGTAAACATTATGTGGTTGAAAACACTGAAAAGTTGTGATATATGACAGCTCTGAACGCGCCTGTCTCTGGCTCAGCGCCAGCCAACGCGCGAGAGCACATTTGAATTTAGCAGTTGATCACTTCATGCACTGACTGTTCTGATCACACCGATGCGATCGTACGTGCGAAAGGGTTAAGAATGTTTGTCATGTTTTTCCTCCTACAGAAATTATATTAAAACAAAAAATATTTTTTCCATTTTCATATTTTTGAAAAAGCTCCAGGGAGCCACTAGGGCGGCGCTTAAGAGCCGCATGCGGCTCTTAAGCCGCGGGTTGCCGACCCCCGCACTAGGCGGACGATTCACCTTCACGGGATTATTTATGGCACAAAACAGGATACACTTGCCGATCACGTTCACATAGAAAAAAAAAAAAAAAACAGAGAACAAGAAAACGCAGCCTTGGAAAACACAAGGCAAACGTACAATAATTAATTTCTGATCAACATTTCAGTAACAAATGACACGCGCAGCTCAAATGACACATTAATCCAACTTTACGACAGTTATTTAACACATCGACACTCATTAATCACTCTTTGTCTCAACTCATGATGATACAAAGATGATTGTTACACGCGGTAGCTTTAGCTCACGGCTAACTAGCTCAGCTCGCGCTGTGACTGCGGCCTAACGTTACACAACTAAGCTTATATCAAATAATTTCTGAAATTGACATATCTGTCATAAGATAACATAAGATAAAAAAATGTCACTCACCAAAACGAGATTGCATCACATATTCAATTAAAGAAGATTATTCAATAAAGATTATCACACTGGGATCCACTAAATCTTTACTCCCGATTTCCACTTCACCTTTCTCTGACGACAACACTCTAGGTTGATGCATCCAAAGTTTCCAAGTGCACACAATCACAGTTACCGATAGATTATGATGATCATTTAATACAAGGAGTTTCTGGAGAAATGTTCCGTGCTGCGGTCTCATCTGATCTGTTCTCTCATCATGCTGACAGCGCCAGCGCGAACAGTGGGCGGGCCTTATGAATATGCCGCTACTGTTGGTTCTCAGGGGTGTCAGTCACTGCAGCACAATCAATCAGTGATTGGATGAATCGCGTGTTATTGCCCAGTGCCAGTGGTGTGGCAACCAGTGCATCAAGTAAAGTTTTTTTTTTTTTAAATATTGTAATTGAAAAATTAAATTTGTCCAGAACAGAGCGACAAGACTGAATTTAAACTGTTATAGAAGAGCTAATATACTAAGAATAAACTGGTGAAGGATTGTCTCTCTGCTTTATTTTATAATAAATATTTCTGTGTCTAGAGTTCCTAATGCGCTGTATTCTCAACTTTTGTATAATAGTACTAGTCATAATTTTTTACACCAGGCATGAATAAAAGGAATGTTTTTTATTTCCTGTTTCGAAAACCACTGGAAAACAACGGACTGTAATGTATAGAGGAATGAAAATATGGAATCATTTACCATTGATATCACATTTTTACAAGAAAAAATAGTTTAAAATATATATTAAATTGTTGATTTTGATATTTGGGTTAGTATGTTTCATTGACTTGACTTTTTACTGTTGTTGATTAAATGTAGTTCTGTATGTTTTACTTGTTGGGACCCCAGGAAGAGTAGACACTGCCTAGGTAGTGGCTAATGGGGATCCAAATAAACAAATAAACTTAGATCATTGATGGAAAATACCATTTACAGCCAATACAGGCAATTTACTGAGGAAAGGCAAGGCAAGGCAAGGCAAGTTTATTTATATAGCACATTTCATACACAATGGCAATTCAAAGTGCTTTACATAGAAGAAATTAAAATAATGAAAAGAAATAAGAATAATTAAAACAGTTTAGAAAAATAAAATAAAATACAGTACTTTTAAAAAATAATAAAAAAATAATATTATTATAGATCTTTCCTTCAAAGGATTCCCTTAAGACTTAAATCTTTCAACCTTCTTTTAACCTTCAATCTTCTTACGACTTCCATCTATCAACTTTCCTTTAACTTTCTTTTCTCCCTCATTTACTCACACGTTCTTTTCACTTTCTTTAGCACTGCGTTCACATTCTTTCTCAGACGAAAACTTTAATATCGTCATTTAAATACTGTTCTACTTTCAAACCCACATTAATACACGTCACTTTCACATTATCACCTTCTGAGTGGGCATTTACAGTTACGGGCTAAATGCCCTGCTGACATAGGAGAAATTAAAATAATTAAAAGAAATAAGAATAATTAAAACAGTTTAGAAAAATAAAATACAGTACAGTACAAACAGTCGGACGAACAGCGGCACAGTGCTCATTCAGTAAATGCACAGCTAAACAGAAGTGTTTTGAGTCTGGATTTGAATGTGACCACTGTAGGAGCACATCTGATCTCTTCTGGAAGCTGGTTCCAGCATAATAGCTAAAAGCAGACTCACCATGTTTAGAGTGAACCCTTGGTATTTCTAGCTGATATGATCCTAATGATCTGAGTGATCTGTTGGGTTTATATTCAGTGAGCATATCTGCAATGTATTGAGGTCCTAGGCCATTGAATGATTTATATACCAGTAATAATACTTTAAAATCAATCCTAAATCTAACTGGGAGCCAGTGTAAAGACCTGAGGACTGGTGTGATATGTTCATATTTTCTGTTTCTGCTCAGAATCCTAGCGGCAGCGTTCTGTATGAGCTGCAGGAAAATGAGCATACGTTCTGTATGAACTGAGGAAAGTTTTTTTTGACAGTTATAGCACCACGTCTTGCCTGATCTCCACCACTTTTATTAAGTGTCCTCAAAGTGTGCCCATGCATGTCTGTCCAATTTGTTGTAAATATCTCATTTTCAAACGGGGGGGGGTAAGACTTTCCCTCTCTGCCGTGCGTGCGCGCGCGCGCTATCGGTTGGTTTGGAGCACAGTCTCTGTCTCGCATGCGTGCTCGCTTTAGATTGTGGGAAATTTTTAAATCATTTGCGCCATAACTAGTGGTCCATCCAGTAGTTAAGAGCCTGAATTGTTTATAGTAATTCTGAAATTTAGTGCACATGAGTGAAAAAAAATACAGCACAGAAGAATGTCTATTTTTGCGTGAGATTTCTTTGTTGAGCGTGAGAGCGTGAGATTGAGGCTGAATGCGTGACTGTCACGCGAGATGCGTGAGAGTTGGCAACCCTGTAGCGATCCGCGGGGGGGGCGCGCTCCCGAGGCCCGCGACGACACGTTTCGATCAAGAGCCCGGAGAGGACCTTACCATAAAAATTTGAGCGTGCAACGACTTTCCGTTTTCGAGTTATGAGTGAATTTGTACTGGGGGGCGTGGCCTAAATGCCGTTTTACTTTCGTTTTCATGTTAAATGTTAAAATAATGATTTTATAAAGTCTAAAAATGAATTATATAACAATATTACGGAGTAGTATGATGAAATGACAGCAGGAGGCAGTAAAATACCACTTATTGGCTTAATATGTCATGGTATTCATTTTAAGGCTACATATTGAAGTGACCCTATTAGCCATCCAAATGAAGAAGTTATACTTTTTCTGATAATTATTTATCTAGAGAGTCCAGAGAATTGCACTGCACTGGTTTTGAACATTATTATATGAACATTATATGTTCATAGATGGAAAACACTATTTACAGCCAATACAGGCAATTTACCATAGGAAATATATGGTTTTAAAGCCTTTTAACAGTTATAGCGCCACCTATGGTCCGATCTCCATAAAATGTTGCATGCTTGTTAATGATGTTATGTCACATATGCTCATCAATTTTTGTGAAGTTCTGAGTTTTCGTTTAGGATTTATAGGCTTTTTAGTGCATTTTGCCACGCCCATTTTCTTTATGACCCAATATACCCATGCGAAAAATGCAAAAGTTCAACTTTTTTTTGATAATTATTGATCTAAAGAGTCCATAGAATTGTCCTAAACTCATTTGGTTCTGATCGGGCGAAAAACCTAGGACTAGTTCGCAAAAGTAGGTTTTTAACATAATTACAAATATTTAATGAACGTTTTGATTGACAGTAGTGGTTCTTGAGGCAAAGTTGTTCAGCATGAGCAGATCTATCAAATGATATGCATAATGTGACAATAAGTTTAACACCACGTGATTACAGAGCCATAAAACTCGTTAGCGCCAACTAGTGGCCGATTTCTTTCAAAATTCTTACAGACCTCTAGGGCCATGAGTTGAACATGCCCATCGAGTTTTGTTCCGATCGGCCTCCGTTAACCTTGTCTAATAGGTGCTCAAACTTCATTGGCCGATGGCGGCCATGTTTTTTGAGATACGCCAATGTCCTCATAGACATACATGGCACCTTGGACCAAGACACTGCATACCAATTTTCAAGTCAATCGGACTAACGGTCAGGTGGTTATAGCCTGTTTTATGTTTTTTTCATATTATAGCGCCACCATGTGGCCAATCACCGCGATTTTTTTACTGTGACCTCAGACTGACCTCTTACACAAGTGTACCGAGTTTGGTGAATATACCTCATTTACTTCTGGAGTTATAGCCGTTTTAGTAAAATAGGCTCCTCCCACAACATACATTTTGGCGCCCCTTAGCGACCTTGAATCGAAATTTCAACTTTTTTTCGATAATAATTGATATTCAGACTCCAGAGAACATTTCTGCACTGGTTTGGTTCCGATCGGGCGAAAAACCACAGACTAGTTCGCAAAAGTAGGTTTTTGACAAAATTCAAAATGGCGGAAAATCTATCATGGCGGAAATGAAATCGGAGATATACGTTTTGTTCGTCAGACGTCCAGCTTTCCAATGATATAAGACACTTGAGTCTACGACTTACGGTCTAGGAGTTATGAGCTGTTTCACGCTTTTGGTCGCTATAGCGCCACCTATGGGCCAATCGGGTTCATAATCTCTGAACCTCTCCTCGATTTTTGTACTACCATCTGGCAAAGTTTCAATGCTCTAGCCCTTACGGTTTGGGCTGTACGATGCGTTTTACGGCAGAAGAAAAATAATAATAATTAAAGCTGCAAGCAGCATTTATCGGGGTTCAAGCATTTAAGGCCTTTAAGCACATAAGCATTTAAGACATTAAGATTTATTTAGAAAGCATGTAACCACTGACATAATAGATTAAAAAGACCATTTATAGCCAATGCAGGCAATTCACCATAGGTAATATATGGTTTTAAAGCTTTTTAACAGTTATAGCGCCACCTTTGGTCCGATGTCCATAAAATTTGGCATGCTTGTTAATGATGTTATGTCACATATGCTCACCAATTTTTGTGAAGTTCTGAGTTTTCATTTAGGATTTATAGGCTTTTTAATGTATTTTGCCACGCCCATTTTATAAATGACCCTATTACAGCCATCCAAATGCAAAAGTTCAACTTTTTTTTGATAATTATTGATCTAGAGAGTCCAGAGAATTGTCCTAGACTGGTCTGGTTCCGATCGGGCGAAAAACCTAGGACTAGTTCGCAAAAGTAGGTTTTTAACATATTTGCGAATAATTAATGAACGGTTTGATTGACAGCAATGGTTCTTGAGGCAAAGTTGTTCAGCATGAGCAGATCTATCAAATGATATGCATATTGTGTGGATGTGTGCAACACCACGTGATTACAAAGCCATAAAACTCATAAAACAATTGGACTTCGTTAACCTTGTTTAATAGGTGCTCAAACCTCATTGGCCAATGGCGGCCATGTTTTTCGAGATATGCCAATATCCTTTTAGACATACATGGCCTCTTGGCCCAAGACACTGCATACCAAATTTCAAGTCATTCGGAAAAACGGTCAGGTGTTTATACGTTTTTTTTTGTTTATAGCGCCACCATGTGGCCAATCGATGCAATCTTTTTACTGTGACCTCAGATTGACCTCCTACACATGTGAACCAAGTTTGGTGAAGTTTAATCAATTAATTCTTGAGTTATAGCCATTTTAGTAAAATAGGCTCCTCCCACAACGTTCATTTTGCACCCCCTAGCGACCATGAATCAAAATTTCGACTTTTTTTTGATAATTATTGATTGTCAGACTCCAGAGAACAATTCTGCACTGGTTTGGTTCCGATCGGACAAAAAACCTAGGACTAGTTCGCAAAAGTAGGTTTTTGACAAAATTCAAAATGGCGGAAAATCTATCATGACGGAAATGAAATCGGAGATATACGTTTTGTTCGTCAGGCGTCCAGCTTTCCAATGATATAAGACACTTGAGTCTACGACTTACGGTCTATGAGTTATGAGCTGTTTCGCGCTTTTGGTTGCTATAGCGCCACCTATGGGCCAATCGGGGTCATAATTTGATAACCTCTCCTCGATTTTTGTACTACCATCTGGCAAAGTGTCAATGCTCTAGCCCTTACGGTTTGGGCTGCACGATGCGTTTTACGGCAGAAGAATAATAATAATAATAATAATAATAATAATAATAAAAATCAGTACAATTACAATAGGGTTTCAGCACTTCGTGCTTGAACCCCTAAAAATCAGGACAATTACAATAGGGTTTCAGCACTTCGTGCTTGAACCCCTAAAAATCCTTACAATTACAATAGGGTTTCAGCACTTCGTGCTTGAACCCCTAAAAATCCTTACAATTACAATAGGGTTTCAGCACTTCGTGCTTGAACCCCTAATAATAAAAATCAGCACAATTACAATAGGGTTTCAGCACTTCGTGCTTGAACCCCTAATAAAAATCAGGACAATTACAATAGGGTTTCAGCACTTCGTGCTTGAACCCCTAAAAATCAGGACGATTACAATAGGGTTTCAGCACTTCGTGCTTGAACCCCTAAAAATCAGTACAATTACAATAGGGTTTCAGCACTTCGTGCTTGAACCCCTAATAAGAAGAGACGTTTTGGACAGTTATAGCGCCACCTATTGTCCGATCTTCACGAAACTTGGCATGCTTCTTCACCATGTTAGGACACATATGCTCATCGATTTTTGTGAAGTTTGGTGTTTTCCCTTAGGTTGTATAGGCTTTTGAGTGTTTTTTGTCCCTCCACTTTCCTAAATGACCCTGTTACAGCCAGGCAAATGCAAAAGTTCAACTTTTTTTCGATAATTATTTATCTAGAGAGTCCAGAGAATTGTCCTAGACTGGTCTGGTTCCGATTGGACCAAAAACCAGGGACTAGTTTGCCAAAGTAGGCTTTGGACAAAATTGCCCATATCAATTTTTTTTTTGCTCAAATCGGGATTTGGAGATAGCCATGTTGTTCGTCTGGAGCCAGGGATCACAGTGATGCTAAATTTGAGCCTCTATGACAAAGTATGTAGGAGTTATGACCAATTTAGTAAATGTGGTCATTATAGCACCACCTATGGGCCGATTGGGCTCAGTCCGTGTATCTGAGTAGCGAGCAATACTACTACCATCTGGCCAAGTTTCAAGTCTCTAGGTCTTATGGTTTGGGCTGCACGATGCGTTTTAGGGAAGAATAATAATAATAATAAAAATCAGTACAATAACAATAGGGTTTCAGCACTTCGTGCTTGAACCCCTAATAAGAAGAGACGTTTTTGCCAGTTATAGCGCCACCTATTGTCCGATCTTCACGAAACTTGGCATGCTTCTTCACCATGTTAGGACACATATGCTCATCGATTTTTGTGAAGTTTGGTGTTTTCCCTTAGGTTGTATAGGCTTTTGAGTGTTTTTTGTCCCTCCCCTTTCCTAGATGACCCTGTTACAGCCAGGCAAATGCCAAAGTTCAACTTTTTTTCGATAATTATTTATCTAGAGAGTCCAGAGAATTGTCCTAGACTGGTCTGGTTCCGATTGGACCAAAAACCAGGGACTAGTTTGCCAAAGTAGGCTTTGGACAAAATTGCCCATATCAATTTTTTTTTTGCTCAAATCGGGATTTGGAGATAGCCATGTTGTTCGTCTGGAGCCAGGGATCACAGTGATGCTAAATTTGAGCCTCTATGACAAAGTATGTAGGAGTTATGACCAATTTAGTAAATGTGGTCATTATAGCACCACCTATGGGCCGATTGGGCTCAGTCCGTGTATCTGAGTAGCGAGCAATACTACTACCATCTGGCCAAGTTTCAAGTCTCTAGGTCTTATGGTTTGGGCTGCACGATGCGTTTTAGGGAAGAATAATAATAATAATAAAAATCAGTACAATAACAATAGGGTTTCAGCACTTCGTGCTTGAACCCCTAATAAGAAGAGACGTTTTTGCCAGTTATAGCGCCACCTATTGTCCGATCTTCACGAAACTTGGCATGCTTCTTCACCATGTTAGGACACATATGCTCATCGATTTTTGTGAAGTTTGGTGTTTTCCCTTAGGTTGTATAGGCTTTTGAGTGTTTTTTGTCCCTCCCCTTTCCTAGATGACCCTGTTACAGCCAGGCAAATGCAAAAGTTCAACTTTTTTTCGATAATTATTTATCTAGAGAGTCCAGAGAATTGTCCTAGACTGGTCTGGTTCCGATTGGACCAAAAACCAGGGACTAGTTTGCCAAAGTAGGCTTTTAACATATTCATGAATATTTAATGAACGGTTTGATTGACAGCAATGGTTCTAGAGGCAAAGTTGTTCAGGATGAGCAGATCTATCAAATGATATGCATTTTGTGACGATAAGTGTAACACCACGTGATTACAGAGCCATAAAACTCGTTAGCGCCAACTAGTGGCCGATTTCTTTCAAAATTCTTACAGACCTTTAGGGCCATGAGTCGAACATGCCCATCGAGTTTCGTTCCGATCGGCCTCCGTTAACCTTGTCTAATAGGTGCTCAAACTTCATTGGCTGATGGCGGCCATGTTTTTTGAGATACACTAATGTCCTCATAGACATACATGGCACCTTGGACCAAGACACTGCATACCAATTTTCAAGTCAATCGGACTAACGGTCAGGTGGTTATAGCCCATTTTATGTTTTTTTAATGTTATAGCGCCACCATGTGGCCAATCGCCGCGATTATTTTACTGTGACCTCAGATTGACCTCTTACACATGTGTACCGAGTTTGGTGAAGATACCTCATTTACTTCTGGAGTTATAGCCATTTTAGTAAAATAGGCTCCGCCTTCTTCAAACGTTTTGGCGCCCCTTAGCGACCGTGAATCGAAATTTCAACTTTTTTTCGATAATTATTGATATTCAGACTACTGTGAACATTTCTGCACTGGTTTGGTTCCGATCGGGCGAAAAACCAGGGACTAGTTCGCAAAAGTAGGTTTTGGACAAAATCCAAAATGGCGGAAAAATTTGCATACCGGAAATAAAATACCTCCTATATTTCTTGTTCGGCTTGAGCCAAGGATTCCAATGATGTATGACACTTGAAGCTGAGACAAATGGTTATTGAGATATGAGCAAAATAGTGATTTTTTTTTGTTTTTTGCGCTATAGCGCCACCTATTGGCCAATCGGGCTCATACTTTGATAACCTCTCCTCGATTTTTATACTACCTTGTGGCCAAGTTTCAAGTCTCTAGCTCTTACGGTTTGGGCTGCACGATGCGTTTTAGCGGAGAAGAATAATAATAATAATAATAATTAAAGCTGCAAGCAGCATTTATCGGGGTTCAAGCATTTAAGGCCTTTAAGCACATAAGCATTTAAGACTTTAAGTTTTATTTAGCAAGCTTTTAACCACTGAATTAATAGATGGAAAAATCCATTTACAGCCAATACAGGCAATTTACCATAGGAAATATGTCGTTTTCAAACCTTTTTGCCAGTTATAGCGCCACCTATGGTCCGATCTCCATGAAACTCTGCATGCTTCTTCACCATGTTATGACACATATGTCCACCAATTTTTGTCAAATTCTGAGTTTTCATTTATGATTTATAGGCTTTTTAGTGTATTTTGCCACGCCCCTTTTATAAATTACCCTATTACAGCCACCCAAATTAAAAAAGTTCAACTTTTTTTCGATAATTATTGATCTAGAGAGTCCAGAGAATTGTCCTAGACTGGTCTGGTTCCGATCGGGCAAAAAAACAGGGACTAGTTCGCAAAAGTAGGTTTTTAACATATTTATGAATATTTAATGAACGGTTTGATTGACAGCAATGGTTCTTGAGGCAAAGTTGTTCAGCATGAGCAGATCTATCAGATGATATGCATTTTGTGATGATAAGTGTAACACCACGTGATTACAGAGCCTTAAAACTCGTTAGCGCCAACTAGTGGCCGATTTCTTTCAAAATTCTTACAGACCTCTAGGGGCTTGAGCCGAACATGCCCACCGAGTTTCGCTCCGATCGGACTTCGTTAACGGTGCTCAAACCTCATTGGCCAATGGCGGCCATTTTTTTTCGAGATACGCCAATATCCTTTTAGACTTACATGGCCCCTTGGGCCAAGACACTGCATACCAAATTTCAAGTAATTCGGAAAAACGGTCAGGTGTCTATACGTTTTTTTTGTTTTATAGCGCCACCATGTGGCCAATCGACGCATTTTTTTTACTGTAACCTCAGATTGACCTCTTAAACACGTGTGCCAAGTTTGGTGAAGATATCTCATTTACTTCTCGAGTTATAGCCATTTTAGTAAAATAGGCTCCTCCCACAACCTTAATTTATCACACCCTAGCGACCAGGAATTGGAATTTCGACTTTTTTTCGATAATTATTGATCTTCAGACTCCAGAGAACAATTCTGCACTGGTTTGGTTCCGATCGGACAAAAAACCAGGGACTAGTTTGCAAAAGTAGGTTTTTGACCAAATTCAAAATGGCGGAAAATTTGCATATCGGAAATGAAATCGGAGATATACGTTTTGACCTTCAGGAGTCCAGCTTTCGAATGATATATGACACTTGAGTCTACGACTTACCGTCTAGGAGTTATGAGCAGTTTCGCGCTTTTGGTCGCTATAGCGCCACCTATGGGCCAATTGGGGTCATAATTTGATAACCTCTCCTCGATTTTTGTACTACCATCTGGCCAAGTTTCAAGTCTCTAGCACTTACGGTTTGGGCTGCACGATGCGTTTTACGGCGGAAGAATAATAATAATAATAATAATAATAAAAATCAGTACAATTACAATAGGGTTTCAGCACTTCGTGCTTGAACCCCTAAAAATCCTTACAATTACAATAGGGTTTCAGCACTTCGTGCTTGAACCCCTAATAATTAAAGCTGCAAGCAGCATTTATCGGGGTTCAAGCTATTAAGGTGTTTAAGGTTTTTAAGCACAAAAGCATCAAATGTTATAAAGTTTTATTTAGCAAGCATGTAACCACTGACATAATAGATGAAAAAGACCATTTACAGCCAATACAGGCAACTTACCATAGGTAATATATGGTTTTAAAGCTTTTTAACAGTTATAGCGCCACCTTTGGTCCGATCTTCATAAAATTTGGCATGGTTATTAATGATGTTATGTCACATATGCTCACCAATTTTTGTGAAGTTCTGAGTTTTTATATATGATTTATAGGCTTTTGAGTGCATTTTGCCACGCCCATTTTCTTTATGACCAAATATACCCATGCGAAAAATGCAAAAGTTAAACTTTTTTTTGATAATTATTGATCTAGAGAGTCCATAGAATTGTCCTAGACTCGTTTGGTTCCAATCGGGCGAAAAACCAGGGACTAGTTCGCAAAAATAGGTTTTTAACATAATTACAAATATTTAATGAACGGTTTGATTGACAGCAATGGTTCTTGAGGCAAAGTTGTTCAGCATGAGCAGACCTATCCAATGATATGCATTTTGTGACGATAAGTGTAACACCACGTGATTACAGAGCCATAAAACCCGTTAGCGCCAACTAGTGGCCAATTTCTTTCAAAATTCTTACAGACCTCTAGGGGCTTGAGCCGAACATGCCCACCGAGTTTCGTTCCGATCGGACTTCGTTAACCTTGTTTAATAGGTGCTCAAACCTCATTGGCCAATGGCGGCCATGTTTTTCGAGATACGCCAATATCCTTTTAGACATACATGGCCCCTTGGGCCAAGACACTGCATACCAAATTTCAAGTCATTCGGAAAAACGGTCAGGTGTCTATACGTTTTTTTTGTTTTATAGCGCCAACATGTGGCCAATCGATGCAATTTTTTTACTGTGACCTCAGATTGACCTCCTACACATGTGTACCAAGTTTGGTGAAGTTTACTGAATTACTTCTTGAGTTATAGCCATTTTAGTAAAATAGGCTCCTCCCACAATGTTCATTTTGCACCCCCTAGCGACCGTGAATCGGAATGTCGACTTTTTTTCGATAATTATTGATCTTCAGACTCCAGAGAACAATTCTGCACTGGTTTGGTTCCGATCGGGCCAAAAACCAGGGACTAGTTCGCAAAAGTAGGTTTTCGACAAAATTCAAAATGGCGGAAAATCTATCATGACGGAAATAAAATCGGAGATATACGTTTTGTTCGTCAGGCGTCCAGCTTTCCAATGATATAAGACACTTGAGTCTATGACTTAATTTCTAGGAGTTATGAGCTGTTTTGCACTTTTGGTTGCTACAGCGCCACCTATGGGCCAATCGGCGTCATAATTTGATAACCTCTCCTCGATTTTTGTACTACCATCTGGCAAAGTTTCAAGGTTCCAGCTCTTACGGTTTGGGCTGCACGATGCGTTTTACGGCGGAAGAATAATAATAATAATTAAAGCTGCAAGCAGCATTTATCGGGGTTCAAGCTGTTAAGGCCTTTAAGGTTTATAAGCACAAAAGCATCAAAAGTTATTAAAATTTATTTAGCAAGCATGTAAACACTGACATTATAGATGAAAAAGACCATTTACAGCCAATGCAGGCAATTTACCATAGGTAATATATGGTTTTAAAGCTTTTTAACAGTTATAGCGCCACCTTTGGTCCGATCTCCATAAAATTTGGCATGCTTGTTAATGATGTTATGTCACATATGCTCACCAATTTTTGTGAAGTTCTGAGTTTTCATTTAGGATTTATAAGCATTTTAGTGTATTTTGCCACGCCCCTTTTATAAATTACCCTATTACAGCCACCCAAATGCAAAAGTTAAACTTTTTTTCGATAATTATTGATCTAGAGAGTCCAGAGAATTGTCCTAGACTGGTCTGGTTCCGATCGGGCGAAAAACCAGGGACTAGTTCGCAAAAGTAGGTTTTTAACATATTCATGAATAATTAATTAATGGATTGATTGACATTAGTGGTTCTTGAGGCAAAGTTGTTGAGCATGAGCAGATCTATCAAATGATATGCATTTTATGACGATAAGTGTAACACCACGTGATTACAGAGCCAAAAAACTCGTTAGCGCCAACTAGTGGCCGATTTCTTTCAAAATTCTTACAGACCTCTAGGGCCATGAGTCGAACATGCCCATCGAGTTTCGTTCCGATCGACGTCCGTTAACCTTGTCTTATAGGTGCTCAAACTTCATTGGCCGATGGCGGCCATGTTTTTTGAGATACACCAATGTCCTCATAGACATACATGGCACCTTGGACCAAGACACTGCATACCAATTTTCAAGTCAATCGGACTAACGGTCAGGTGGTTATGGGCCGTTTTATGTTTTTTTCATGTTATAGCGCCACCTAGTCTTCAATCGTCGCGATTTTTTTACCGTGACCCCAGATTGACCTCTTACACATGTGTACCGAGTTTGGTGAAGATACCTCATTTACTTCTGGAGTTATAGCCATTTTAGTAAAATAGGCTCCGCCTTATTCAAACGTTTTGGCACCCCTTAGCGACCGTGAATCGAAATTTCAACTTTTTTTCGATAATTATTGATATTCAGACTACTGTGAACATTTCTGCACTGGTTTGGTTCCGATCGGGCGAAAAACCAGGGACTAGTTCGCAAAAGTAGGTTTTGGACAAAATCCAAAATGGCGGAAAAATTTGCATACCGGAAATAAAATACCTCCTATATTTCTTGTTCGGCTTGAGCCAAGGATTCCAATGATGTATGACACTTGAAGCTGAGACAAATGGTTATTGAGATATGAGCAAAATAGTGATTTTTTTTTGTTTTTTGCGCTATAGCGCCACCTATTGGCCAATCGGGCTCATACTTTGATAACCTCTCCTCGATTTTTGTACTACCTTGTGGCCAAGTTTCAAGTCTCTAGCTCTTACGGTTTGGGCTGCACGATGCGTTTTAGCGGAGAAGAATAATAATAATAATTAAAGCTGCAAGCAGCATTTATCGGGGTTCAAGCAGTTAAGGCCTTTAAGGCCTTTAAGCACAAAAGCATCAAAAGTTATTAAGTTTTATTTAGCAAGCATGTAACCACTGACATAATAGATGGAAAAGACCATTTACAGCCAATACAGGCAATGTACCATAGGAAATATATGGTTTTAAAGCTTTTTATAGCAGTTATAGTGCCATCTATGGACCGATCTCCATAAAATTGTTTACTGTGACCTCAAATTGAACCCATACACATGTGTACTGAGTTTGGTGAAGATATCTCATTTACTTCTTGAGTTATAGACATTTTAGTAAAATAGGCTCCTCCCACAATAATTTACCACATTCTAGTATTATTTACTATGATTCTAGCATGATTTACATAGTTTACCATGATTTTATCTTAGTTTACCTTGATTTACCATATTCTAGCATGATTTACCATGATATACTACATTCTAGTATGATTTACCATTGTTTACTGTGATTCTAGCATGGTTTACCATAGTTTATCATGATTTATCATAGTTTACCATGATTTACCCTGTTCTAGCATGATTTACCATGATATACCACATTCTAACATGATTTACCATAGTTTATCATGGTTTACCATGATTTACCCTGTTTTAGCATAGTTTACCATGATTTACCACGTTCTAGAATGATTTGCCAGGATTCTAGCATGGTTTACCTTGATACACCACATTATAGTATTATTCACTATGATTTACCATGTTTCTAGCAATTATGTGAAGTGTCAGTGCAAATGAAGTGATAAACACTGACAAAATCTGATTGTGTTATAATAGTTATTGTTATATAAGTGATTTTTAGAGTCTAAATATGAATGTGAGCACATGTGAAAAGACTTCATTAATAAGTAGAATGGCCAGCAGAGGGCAGAAGAAGACCACTTATTAGTTCACTTTCACTTTAAACTTCATGATTTTCACCAGTTTTCTGGACTAAAGCAAACCAGTTTTTCCATGTTAACTCAATAATGCATGCTTACACACACACACGCACACGCACACGCACACGCACACACACACACGCACACACACACACACACACACACACACACACACACACACACACACACACAGAAATAAACATACACAAATGCACATATGTTTTTAATGTTTTGGAATATGTTATTGAGAAAATATATTTATTGGTCTATTAGAATTCCTTTTTGATCTAATAATATAAAAAAGAAAAGAAAAAAAGATTGCTTTTTAAAGCATTTGTTTGTTTCCCAATACTGAAAACTAATGAAAAGGTCATGCGTAATCCTGCTGCTCCCTCTAGTGGACAGTGGTATTACAGCTTCCATCTTACAGTTGAAGTGTTTGAATGAATTAATGAATGGGAATTTGGTTTTTCACTTATATCTCGGGAACCAGAAGGCGAAAAATTCTGAAACTCAGAGCATAGAGAGTGCTTGAGGAGCCCTGTTGAATGAGACCATCAATTACTTACTATGATTTACCATGTTTCTAGCGTGATTTACCACATTACTAGCAATTATGTGAAGTGTCAGTGCAAATGAAGTGATAAACACTGACAAAATATGATTGTGTTATAATAGTTATTGTAATATAAGTGTTTTCCATGTTAACTCAATAATGCATGCTTACACACACACACACACACACACACACACACACACACACACACACAAATATGTTTTCAATGTCTTTAGGATGTGTTATTGTGAAAAAAATATTTTAATGGTCTAACCATTTCATATATTTCATTGTGATCTATATTATCAGTCCAATAATAAAAATAAAAAAATAGCTTTAACCATTTGTTTGTTGGCCAAAGCTGAAAGCTGATAAAAAGATTAAATACTATGTGTAATACTGCTGCTCCCTCTAGTTGACAACAGTGGAATTACAGCCTACATCTTACAGTTGAAGTGTTTGAATGAATGAATGGGAATTTGGTTTTTCACTTATATCTCGGGAACCAGAAGGCGAAAAATTCTGAACCTCAGAGCATAGATAGTGCTTGAGGAGCCCTGTTCAATGAGACCATCGCGGTGTTTTTGGGCGATTGGGTTCGGGAGTTATGACTGTTCAAAGGCATGTCTTTTGAGGCTTTTATCTCTGGAATGCCCAGGGCAAATTACACCACATTTGAATCGAAGCTAGCCAAGGACGGGCCCTTTCCAACGAGCTCTCACACAAGGTTCAGGGTGGTCTGGGTCGGGAGCTACGGCCGTTCAAAGTCGGGGGTCCCGCGGTCTGGCGATCCGCGGGGGGGGCGCGCTCCCGAGGCCCGCGACGACACGTTTCGATCAAGAGCCCGGAGAGGACCTTACCATAAAAATTTGAGCGCGCAACGACTTTCCGTTTTCGAGTTATGAGTGAATTTGTACTGGGGGGGCGTGGCCTAAATGCCGTTTTACTTTCGTTTTCATGTTAAATGTTAAAATAATGATTTTATAAAGTCTAAATATGAATTATATAACAATATTAGGGAGTAGTATGATGAAATGACAGCAGGGGGCAGTAAAATACCACTTATTGGCTTAATATGGTATTCATTTTAAGGCTACATATTGAAGTGACCCTATTATAGCTATCCAAATGAAGTAGTTCAACTTTTTCTGACAATTATTGATCTAGTGAGTCCAGAGAATTGTATTGCACTGGTTTTTAAGATTATTTTATAAACATTATATGATCATATGGAAAACACAATTTACAGCCAATACAGGCAATTTACCATAGGAAATATATGGTTTTAAAGCTTTTTAACAGTTATAGCGCCAACTATGGTCCGATCTTCATAAAAATTTCCATGCTTCTTTAGCATGTTATGTCACATATGCTCATCAATTTTTGTGAAGTTCTGAGTTTTCCTTTAGGATTTATAGGCTTTTGAGTGCATTTTGCCACGCCCATTTTCTTTATGACCCAATATACCCATGCGAAAAATGCAAAAGTTAAACTTTTTTTCGATAATTATTGATCTAGAGAGTCCAGAGAATTGTCCTAGACTGGTCTGGTTCCGATCGGGCGAAAAACCAGGGACTAGTTCGCAAAAGTAGGTTTTTAACATATTCATGAATAATTAATTAATTGTTTGATTGACATTAGTGGTTCTTGAGGCAAAGTTGTTGAGCATGAGCAGATCTATCAAATGATATGCATTTTATGACGATAAGTGTAACACCACGTGATTACAGAGCCAAAAAAACTCGTTAGCGCCAACTAGTGGCCGATTTCTTTCAAAATTCTTACAGACCTCTAGGGCCATGAGTCGAACATGCCCATCGAGTTTCGTTCCGATCGACGTCCGTTAACCTTGTCTTATAGGTGCTCAAACTTCATTGGCCGATGGCGGCCATGTTTTTTGAGATACACCAATGTCCTCATAGACATACATGGCACCTTGGACCAAGACACTGCATACCAATTTTCAAGTCAATCGGACTAACGGTCAGGTGGTTATGGGCCGTTTTATGTTTTTTTCATGTTATAGCGCCACCATGTGGCCATTCGCCGCGGTTTTTTTACTGTGACCTCAAATTGACCTCTTACACATTTGTACCGAGTTTGGTGAAGATACCTCATTTACTTCTGGAGTTATAGCCGTTTTAGTAAAATAGGCTCCTCCCACAACATACATTTGGGCGCCCCTTAGCGACCGTGAATGGAAATTTCAACTTTTTTTCGATAATTATTGATATTCAGACTCCAGAGAACATTTCTGCACTGGTTTGGTTCCGATCGGGCAAAAAACCAGGGACTAGTTCGCAAAAGTAGGTTTTTGACAAAATTCAAAATGGCGGAAAATCTATCATGGCGGAAATGAAATCGGAGATATACGTTTTGTTCGTCAGGCATCCAGCTTTCCAATGATATAAGACACTTGAGTCTACGACATACGGTCTAGGAGTTATGAGCAGTTTCGCGCTTTTGGTTGCTATAGCGCCACCTATGGGCCATTCGAGGTCATAATTTGATAACCTCTCCTCGATTTTTGTACTACCATATGGCAAAGTTTCAAAGTTCCAGCTCTTACGGTTTGGGCTGCACGATGCGTTTTACGGCAGAAGAAAAATAATAATAAAAATCAGGACAATTACAATAGGGTTTCAGCACTTCGTGCTTGAACCCCTAATAATAAAAATCCTTACAATTACAATAGGGTTTCAGCACTTCGTGCTTGAACCCCTAATTAAAGCTGCAAGCAGCATTTAGCGGGGTTCAAGCATTTAGGGTCTTTAAGCACATAAGGCAGTTTAGTGAGTTGTCTGAGTTTTTGTTTAGGATTTACAGGCTTTTGAGTGTTTTTTGCCATACACATTTTCTAAATGATCCTGTTATGGCTACCCAATGGGTAAAGTTAAAGTTTTTTATATAATTAATAATCTAGAGCTTCCAGAGAATTGTACTGCACTGGTATATTTCCGATCGGGCGAAAAACCTAGGACTAGTTCGCAAAAGTAGGTTTTTAACATAATCGCAAGTATTTAATGAACAAATTGATTGACAGCAGTAGTTCTTGAGGCAAAGTTGTTCAGTATGAGGAGATCTATCAAATGATATGCATCACGTGATTACATAGCCGTAAAACCTGTTAGCGTCAACTAGTGGCTGATTTTTCAAAATTCTTACAGACCTCTAGGGCCACGAGTCGAACATGCCCACCTAGTTTCGTTCTGATTGGCCTCCGTTAAGAGCAAACTAACAGCTTTGAATTAAAATGGTGAGGTATCCTGTTGTAAACATCAACCATGCCTGTTGACAGTTCTCTTTTGTGGGAAGGGAATGAAAAGTTCTCAAATCCGCAGCACAGCCTCAGACATAACATTTATATCCATGATCTGCCATTTTCACTATTGTCCTTGCTTGCTTCTTCACAATACCTGCAGATCTTCTGATGATTCGGCTGTGCAGGTCCACATTAACACTGCCTGGCCTAGAACATGGACTGGAAAATCCAAATTTGGGGGGTATAAATATTAATGATCCTGACTCCAACGTCACAGTCGGTGTTATGGTGGGATTCACTCATTTTTCAGCGGTCTTTTGCAAACAGGAGATTTACACATGAAGGAGGAAACAATGGTGTTTGAGGCTCACGGTATGTCAGTTCCATGTCCAGAACTCTTATCATTCAACTATGCCAAGATAAATACAGTTTTCAATTGTATGGCACCTTTAAAATAGATGATTAGTAATATAATGCTTACTTGGAGTCTGAAATGGCTTTAACAAAAGAAGAAAAATAGTCTTAGATTTCTGTTCATTCTAATCATGTACAAATAAAGTAGCACAGTAAGATTACATTTATTTGAATGCATTAGTGAGTGTGTGATTGTGCTGTGTGTGCAGCGAATCAATACTAAAAGTGAAGGTGTAGTTGATATCTTTGGTGATAATATCTGTAGTAATCATAAAAAAACAATTAAGAAATAAAGAATTAAAATTACAAATAATATTCTATTAAGATATGAGTTACAATAACATGATTTGCAATAGTAATAATATCAATAATATATGCACAATACACACAGATTAGACTATCAGGTCTGTGTTTTACAAAAACATTAGTATTGCAGCCAATGTGAGTCTGTGGGATTTATAAACAGACAAAATATGATTTGAAATGTTATTTTAATGATTTTATTAAGTTTAAACAATATTTCAAATGGAAAAAAAAATGAAAAATAATATTTTAGTGAGCAGAATGAACCAATGAGTGTTCTTCTGGTGGTTAAAATGTAAATGAAAACAATAATACTTAAACAATAATACTTAATACACTAACCATGCTTGAACACACACATGCACACACATTTTGTTGTAGATGTAGATATTTAAAATAAAAGATAGGTAACAAAATGATAATTGCAAATCTCCTCTGTATAACACCATTTTCAGATTTCAAATTAATCACTGAGAGGCAGAAATGTTCAAACTGAGAGCTCAGTAAAAATGAAGTGATAAACTTTGACAAAACATGACTGTGTTATAATAGGTGATTTTCATGCAAGTAATTTTATATAGTCCAAAATCTAATGCAAAAGCACAGATGAAAATATTTTATTAAGTAGAATGTCCTGCAGAGGGCAGTAGAAGACCACTAATTGACTCACTTTCATTTGAAAGACTTTTTTATCCACCAGTAAAACAAAGCAGTTTCTCCATGTTCTTTCCATTAAGCATGCTTACACACACAGACACACACACACACACAAACACAAACACATCCACACACACACACACACACACACACACACACACACACACACACACACACACACACACACACACACACACAAATACAAATATGTTTTCAATGTCTTTAGGATGTGTTATTGTGAAAAAATATTTTAATGGTCTAACCATTTCATATATTTCATTGTGATCTATATTATCAGTCCAATAATAATAATAAAAAAAATTGCTTTAACCATTTGTTTGTTGGCCAAAGCTGAAAGCTGATAAAAAGATTAATACTATGTCTAATACTGCTGCTCCCTCTAGTGGACAACAGTGGTATTATAGCTTACATTTTACAGTTGAAGTGTTTGAATGAATGAATGGGAATTTGTTTTTTTACTTATATCTCAGGAACCAAAAGGCGAAAAATTCTGAAACTCAGAGCATAGATAGTGCTTGAGGAGCCGTGTTGAATGAGACCATCAAGGTGTTTTTGGGCGATTGGGGCTGGGAGTTATGACTGTTATAAGGCATATCTGTTCGGGCTATTATCTCTGGAATGCCCAGGGCAAATTACACCACATTTGAATCGAAGCTAGCCAAGGATGTGCCCTTTCCAACGAGCTCTCACACAATGTTCGGGTTGGTCTGGGTCGGGAGTTACGGCGGTTCAAAATCGGGGGTCCCGCGGTCTAATGATCCGCGGGGGGGGGGGCGCGCTCCCGAGGCCCGCGATGACACGTTTCGATCAAGAGCCCGGAGAGGACCTTACCATCAAAATTTGAGCGCGCAACGACTTTCCGTTTTCGAGTTATGAGTGAATTTGTACTGGGGGGGCGTGGCCTAAATGCCGTTTTACTTTCGTTTTCATGTTAAATGTTAAAATAATGATTTTATAAAGTCTAAATATGAATTATATAACAATATTAGGGAGTAGTATGATGAAATGACAGCAGGGGGCAGTAAAATACCACTTATTGGCTTAATATGGTATTCATTTTAAGGCCACATATTGAAGTGACCCTATTATAGCTATCCAAATGAAGTAGTTCAACTTTTTCTGACAATTATTGATCTAGTGAGTCCAGAGAATTGTATTGCACTGGTTTTTAACATTATTTTATAAACATTATATGATCATATGGAAAAGACCATTTACAGCAATACAGGCAGTTTACCATAGGAAATATATGATTTTAAAGCTTTTTAACAGTTATAGTGCCACCTATGGTCTGATCTCCATAAAAATTTCCATGCTTCTTTAGCATGTTATGTCACATATGCTCATCAATTTTTGTGAAGTTCTGAGTTTTCGTTTAGGATTTATAGGCTTTTGAGTGCATTTTGCCACGCCCATTTTCTTTATGACCCAATATACCCATGTGAAAAATGCTAAAGTTCAACTTTTTTTTGATAATTATTTATCTAGAGAGTCCATAGAATTGTCCTAGACTTGTTTGGTTCCGATCGGGCGAAAAACCTAGGACTAGTTCGCAAAAGTAGGTTTTTAACATAATTATGAATATTTAATGAACGGTTTGATTGACAGCAATGGTTCTTGAGGCAAAGTTGTTCAGCATGAGCAGATCTATCAAATGATATGCATTTTGTGACAATAAGTGTAACACCACGTGATTGCAGAGCCATTAAACTCGTTAGCGCCAACTAGTGGCCGATTTCTTTCAAAATTCTTACAGACCTCTAGGGCCATGAGTCGAATATGCCCATCGAGTTTCGTTCCGATTGGCCTCCGTTAACCTTGTCTAATAGGTGCTCAAACTTCATTGGCCGATGGCGGCCATGTTTTTCGAGATACACCAATGTCCTCATAGACATACATGGCACCTGGGACCAAGACACTGCATACCAATTTTCAAGTCAATCGGACTAACGGTCAGGTGGTTATAGCCTGTTTTATGTTTTTTCCATGTTATAGCGCCACCATGTGGCCAATCGCCGCGATTTTTGTATTGTGACCTCAGATTGACCTCTTACACATGTGTACCAAGTTTGGTGAAGATACCTCATTTACTTCTGGAGTTATAGCCATTTTAGTAAAATAGGCCCCTCCCACAATGTACGTTTTGGCGCCCCTTAGCGTCCGTGAATCGAAATTTCAACTTTTTTTCGATAATTATTGATCTACAGTCTCTAGAGAACATTTCTGCACTGGTTTGGTTCCGATTGGGCGAAAAACCTAGGACTAGTTCGCAAAAGTAGGTTTTTGACAAAATTCAAAATGGCGGAAAATCTATCATGGCGGAAATTAAATCGGAGATATACATTTTGTTCGTCCGGCGTCCTGCTTTCCAATGATATAAGACACTTGAGTCTACGACATACGGTCTAGGAGTTATGAGCAGTTTCGCGCTTTTGGTCGCTATAGCGCCACCTATGGGCCAATCGAGGTCATACTTTGATACGTTCTCCCCAAATTGAGGACTACCATTTGGCCAACTTTCAAGGTTCCAGCTCTTACGGTTTGGTCTGCACGATGCGTTTTAGGGGAAAATAATAATAATAATAAAAATCCTTACAATAACAATAGGGTTTCAGCACTTCGTGCTTGAACCCCTAATTAAAGCTGCAAGCAGCATTTATCGGGGTTCAAGCTATTAAGGTCTTTAAGGTTTTTAAGCATCAAAAGTTATAAAGTTTTATTTAGCAAGCATGTAACCACTGACATAATAGATGGAAAAGACTATGTTTTATCATGATTTACCATGATATACCACATTCTAGCATGATTTACCATAGTTTATCATGATTTACCATGGTTTACCATGATTTACCCTGTTGTAGCATAGTTTACCTTGAATTCATCTCAGTTTACCTTGATTTACCATGTTCTAGCATGATTTACCATGATTTTCCACATTCTAGCATGATTTACCATAGTTTATCATGATTTACCATGGTTTACCCTGTTCTGGCATAGTTTACCATGAATTTATCTTAGTTTACCTTGATTTACCATGTTTTAGCATGATTTACCATGATATGCCACATTCTAGCATGATTTACCATAGTTTATCATGATTTACCATAGTTTACCATGATTTACCCTGTTCTAGCATAGTTTACCATGAATTCATCTCAGTTTACCTTGATTTACCATGTTTTAGCAAGTATGTGAAGTGTCAGTGCAAATGAAGTGATAAACACTGACAAAATCTGATTGTGTTATAATAGTTATTGTTATATAAGTGATTTTTTAATGTCTAATTATGAATTCAAAAGCACATGTCAAAAGACTTCATTAATAAGTAGAATGGCCAGCAGAGGGCACTAGAAGACCATTATTGGCTCAGTTTCAGTTTAATCTTCATGATTTTCACCAGTTTTCTGCACTAAAGCAAACCAGTCTTTCCATGTTAACTCCATAATGCATGCTTACACTCACACACACCCACACACACACACACACACACACACACACACACACACACACACACACACACACTAATACTTTAACAGATGGATTTTGACTAAATGTAATTGTAAATGTTAAAATAATGATTTTATAAAGTCTAAATATGAATTATAGAAACAATATGACAAAATAACTATTTTAAACAGCAGGGGGCAGTAAAATACCACTTATTGGCTTAATATGCCATTGTATTCATATTATTTTCACCTTTTTAAACTGTTATAGAGTCAAATTTTGTCTGATCTGTCTGAAATTTGTCATGCTTGTTCAGAGTGATATTTCACATGTTCTAACTTGTTTTTAAGAAGATCTGAGCATCTTAAAAGATATAAGCTTTCGGGGACACTTGGTCAAGGCCACATTTTGAAGTGACCCTATTATAGCCATCCAAATGAAGTAGTTCAACTTTTTCTGATAATTACTGATATAGAGAGTCCAGAGAATTGTACTGCACTAGTTTTGAACATTATTATATGACAATTATATGATCATAGATTAAAAAGACCATTTACAGCCAATGCAGGCAATTTACCATAGGTAATATATGGTTTTAAAGCTTTTTAACAGTTATAGCGCCACCTTTGGTCCGATCTCCATAAAATTGGGCATGCTTGTTAATGATGTTATGTCACATATGCTCACCAATTTTTGTGAAGTTCTGAATTTTCATTTAGGATTTATAGGCTTTTAATATATTTTGCCATGTCCATTTTATAAATGACCCTATTACAGCCATCCAAATGAAAAAGTTCAACTTTTTTTCGATAATTATTGATCTAGAGAGTCCAGAGAATTGTCCTAGACTGGTCTGGTTCCGATCGGGCAAAAAACCTAGGACTAGTTCGCAAAAGTATGTTTTTTACATATTCATGAATATTTAATGAACTGTTTGATTGACAGCAATGGTTCTTGAGGCAAAGTTGTTCAGCATGAGCAGATCTATCAAATGATATGCATTTTGTGACGATAAGTATAACACCACGTGATTACAGAGCCATAAAACTCGTTAGCGCCAACTAGTGGCCGATTTCTTTCAAAATTCTTACAGACCTCTAAGGCCATGAGTCGAACATGCCCATCGAGTTTCGTTCCGATCGGCCTCCGTTAACCTTGTCTAATAGGTGCTCAACTTTATTGGCCAATGGCGGCCATGTTTTTTGAGATACACCAATATCCTCGTAGACATACATGGCACCTTGGACCAAGACACTGCATACCAATTTTCAAGTCAATCTGACTAATGGTCAGGTGGTTATAGCCCTTTTCATGTTTTTTTCATGTTATAGCGCCACCTAGTGCTCAATCGTCGCGATTTTTTTACTGTCACCCCAGACTGAACCCATACACATGTGTACCAAGTTTGGTTAAGCTATCTAATTTACTTTAGGAGTTATAGCCGTTTTAGTAAAATAGGCTCCGCCCACAACGTTAATTTTATGCCCCCTAGCGACCATGAATCAAAATTTCGACTTTTTTTTGATAATTATTGATCTTCAGACTCCAGAGAACATTTCTGCACTGGTTTGGTTCCGATCGGACAAAAAACCTAGGACTAGTTCGCAAAAGTAGGTTTTTGACAAAATTCAAAATGGCGGAAAATCTATCATGACGGAAATGAAATCGGAGATATACGTTTTGTTCGTCAGGCGTCCAGCTTTCCAATGATATAAGACACTTGAGTCTACGACTTACGGTCTAGGAGTTATGAGCTGTTTCGCGCTTTTGGTTGCTATAGCGCCACCTATTGGCCAATCGGGGTCATAATTTGATAACCTCTCCTCGATTTTTGTACTACCATCTGGCAAAGTTTCAATGCTCTAGCCCTTACGGTTTGGGCTGCACGATGCGTTTTACGGCGGAATAATAATAATAATAATAATAATAATAATAATAATAATAATAATTAAAGCTGCAAGCAGCATTTATCGGGGTTCAAGCTATTAAGGTGTTTAAGGTTTTTAAGCACAAAACCATCAAATGTTATAAAGTTTTATTTAGCAAGCATGTAACCACTGACAAAATAGATGAAAAAGACCATTTACAGCCAATACAGGCAATTTACCATAGGTAATATATGGTTTTAAAGCTTTTTAACAGTTATAGCGCCACCTTTGGTCCGATCTCCATAAAATTTGGCATGCTGGTTAATGATGTTATGTCACATATGCTCACCAATTTTTGTGAAGTTCTGAGTTTTCATTTAGGATTTATAGGCTTTTTAATGTATTTTGCCACGCCCATTTTATAAATGACCCTATTACAGCCATCCAAATGCAAAAGTTGAACTTTTTTTTGATAATTATTGATCTAGAGAGTCCAGAGAATTGTCCTAGACTGGTCTGGTTCCGATCGGGCGAAAAACCTAGGACTAGTTCGCAAAAGTATGTTTTTTACATATTCATGAATATTTAATGAACTGTTTGATTTACAGCAATGGTTCTTGAGGCAAAGTTGTTCAGAATAAGCAGATCTATCAAATGATATGCATTTTGTGACGATAAGTTTAACACCACGTGATTAAAGAGCCATAAAACTCGTTAGCGCCAACTAGTGGCCGATTTCTTTCAAAATTCTTACAGACCTCTAGGGGCTTGAGCCGAACATGCCCACCGAGTTTTGTTCCGATCGGACTTCGTTAATAGGTGCTCAAACCTCATTGGCCATTGGCGGCCATGTTTTTCGAGATAAGCCAATATCCTTTTAGACATACATGGCCCCTTGGGCCAAGACACTGCATACCAAATTTCAAGTCATTCGGAACAACGATCAGGTGTCTATACGTTTTTTTTGTTTTATAGCGCCACCATGTGGCCAATCGAAGCAATTTTTTTACTGTGACCTCAGATTGACCTCCTACACATGTGTACCGAGTTTGGTGAAGTTTACTGAATTACTTCTTGAGTTATAGCCATTTAAGTAAAATAGGCTCCTCCCACAATATTCATTTTATGCCCCCTAGCGACCATGAATAAAAATTTCGACTTTTTTTTGACAATTATTGATCTTCAGACTCCAGAGAACATTTCTGCACTGGTTTGGTTCCGATCGGACAAAAAACCTAGGACTAGTTTGCAAAAGTAGGTTTTTGACAAAATTCAAAATGGCGGAAAATCTATCATGGCGGAAATTAAATCGGAGATATACGTTTTGTTCGTCAGGCGTCCAGCTTTCCAATGATATAAGACACTTGAGTCTACGACATACGGTCTAGGAGTTATGAGCTGTTTCGCGCTTTTGGTCGCTATAGCGCCACCTATGGGCCAATCGGGGTCATAATCTCTGAACCTCTCCTCGATTTTTGTACTACCATCTGGCAAAGTTTCAATGCTCTAGCCCTTACGGTTTGGGCTGCACGATGCGTTTTACGGCAGAAGAATAATAATAATAATTAAAGCTGCAAGCAGCATTTATCGGGGTTCAAGCATTTAAGGCCTTTAAGCACATAAGCATTTAAGACATTAAGATTTATTTAGAAAGCTTTTAACCACTGAAATAATAGATGGAAAAGTCCATTTACAGCCAATACAGGCAATTTACCATAGGAAATATATGGTTTTCAAAGCTTTTTAACAGTTATAGCGCCACCTATGGTCCGATCTACATGAAATTTTGCATGCTTGTTTAGAATGTTATGGCACATATGCTCACCAATTTTCGTGAAGTTCTGAGTTTTCATTTATGATTTATAGGCTTTTTAGTGTATTTTGCCACGCCCCTTTTATAAATTACCCTATTACAGCCACCCAAATGCAAAAGTTCAACTTTTTTTCGATAATTATTTATCTAGAGAGTCCAGAGAATTGTCCTAGACTGGTCTGGTTCCGATCGGGCGAAAAACCAGGGACTAGTTCGCAAAAGTAGGTTTTTAACATATTCATGAATATTTAATGAACGGTTTGATTGACAGCAATGGTTCTTGAGGCAAAGTTGTTCAGCATGAGCAGATCTATCAAATGATATGCATTTTGTGATGATAAGTGTAACAACACGTGATTACAGAGCCATAAAACTCGTTAGCGCCAACTAGTGGCCGATTTCATTCAAAATTCTTACAGACCTCTAGGGGCTTGAGCCAAACATGCCCACCGAGTTTCGCTCCGATCGGACTTCGTTAACGGTGCTCAAATTTCATTGGCCAATGGCGGCCATGTTTTTTGAGATACGCCAATATCCTTTTAGACATACATGGCCCCTTGGGCCAAGACACTGCATACCAAATTTCAAGTCATTCGGAAAAACGGTCAGGTGTCTATACGTTTTTTTTGTTTTATAGCGCCACCATGTGGCCAATCGACGCAATTTTTTTACTGTGACCTCAGATTGACCTCTTACACATGTGTACCAAGTTTGGTGAAGTTTACTTAATTACTTCTTGAGTTATAGCCATTTTAGTAAAATAGGCTCCTCCCACAACGTTAATTTTGCACCCCCTAGCGACCATGAATCGAAATTTCAACTTTTTTTCGATAATTATTGATCTTCAGACTCCAGTGAACAATTCTGCACTGCTTTGGTTCCGATCGGGCCAAAAACCAGGGACTAGTTTGCAAAAGTAGGTTTTCGACAAAATTCAAAATGGCGGAAAATCTATAATGGCGGAAATAAAATCGGAGATATACGTTTTGTTCGCCAGGCGACCACCTTTCCAATGATATAAGACACTTGAGTCTATGACTTACCGTCTAGGAGTTATGAGCAGTTTCGCGCTTTTGGTTGCTATAGCGCCACCTATGGGCCAATCGGCGTCATAATTTGATAACCTCTCCTCGATTTTTGTACTACCATCTGGCAAAGTTTCAAGGTTCCAGCTCTTACGGTTTGGGCTGCACGATGCGTTTTACGGCGGAAGAATAATAATAATAAAAATCAGGACGATTACAATAGGGTTTCAGCACTTCGTGCTTGAACCCCTAATTAAAGCTGCAAGCAGCATTTATCGGGGTTCAAGCAGTTAAGGCCTTTAAGGAGTTTAAGCACAAAAGCATCAAAAGTTGTTAAGTTTTACACCACGTGATTACAGAGCCATAAAACTCATTAGCGCCAACTAGTGGCCGATTTCTTTCAAAACTCTTACAGACCTCTAGGGCCATGAGTCGAACATGCCCATCGAGTTTCGTTCCGATTGGCACTGAAAGGTGCTCAAATTTCATTGGTCGATGGCGGCCATGTTTTTCGAGATACGCCAACGTCCTCATAGACATACATGGCACCTTGGACCAAGACACTGCATACCAATTTTCAAGTCAATTGGACTAACGGTCAGGTGGTTATAGCTTGTTTTATGTTTGGAACATGTTTTGTTCCTCGCGGAGTACCTCTGGAATGCTTCTGCGGAGGTTTATTGTTTTATCCGCAGCAATAAAGTTTGTCGGCGTCTAAATGGATCGCGCTCTGGATCACTAACAGGAATTATTCTCGTCATGTATACACTTAACTTGATGAAAAGCGGGATTGACGCACTGCAAGCAGAGAGATGATTTCTGGCTGCCTCCGCAAAAATTGTCTTCGGCGGACAGCCCGCTGTCTTTGGAACGATTTTAGTACTTTTGCGGCAGACAAACACATGTGTTTCTCTTTCTGGATCTTTTCTTTGAAAACAAAACCAAAGGTTAAAAAAAAAAAAAGAACAAATGTGAAGCGAGCAATTCTATCCATTTTGACGCCTTTTCATTCATAGCGGTTACCAAGCAACACGATTACGCACCAGCTGCAACTTGATGACACAAGCATACTGCGGTTCGGATACAAATAATATGTGAACACAAGTCCATCGGGGGCAGGGGGGGGGAGCAATCGAACTCGGGTTAGGAACAGGCAATCGAACCAAGTGTGAAAGCGCCCTTAGTCTAGTTTTAGTCAATGAAAATTGTATTTTAGTCTCTTTTTAGAAATGCAATTCTATTTAACCCAGTCAATATAGTGTATCACTATGGAAAAATAGCGAAAATAGTGAACAGAAAAGTAACACTCGTCTCATTCATGGAGGTTGAAAAACAAGTTCTTTCTGACATCCAAGATTTACTGTATTAATTTAAATGCAAAAGAAAAGGCATGAGAGTCGGTTGTTTTTGTCAATTTTAAGTTTTAATTTAAAATATTTGTCATTTTAATATAACTATATGGCTAAATATTTTACCACTTGCTAATAAATCTAGATAGAAGTAGTGCATTGAATACATTGTTTAAATTGTGCTTAAAAGTGAATTACGACCATTAAAGAGTATGTGTGTACAAAGAGAATCGTAATGCTGACAAAACTTTTTTTAAATAGAAGTATTTGATAACTTCTGGATTTGAAATAAAAATAGTGAGTATGTGTTTGTGGTTCAGCCGTGGATCAGTTACGCACTGCAAACGCAGCATATGTGAAAGCACTATAGCGAGTGCTGCTCCTGCACCGCATATGCACTGCACACGGAGTATGGGCCCTATCTTGCACCCAGCGCAATTGACTTTGTACACCGACGCATGTATCATTCCTATTTTGCACCCGCGCACAACGGACTTTTCCCTCCACAGACGCACGTCGGTTAACTAAGAAATACACTTGCGCTCCCGGGGGCGGTTCAGCGCAAAGAGGCGGCGTGTTCCGGCGCAAACGTTCCCTCATGCTATTTTGCACGTTTAGAAAACAATTCCGCCACTAACTGAAAAAATCTAGTTTAAAGTCAGTGGCGCGTTGCACATGTTATTCTTATGCTATTTTAAGGGCGCATGCTTGGCCATAATCAATGTAACGTGTGCACAACGCACATACACTTTGATTCTCTCACACAGAAGCAGCCGTTTTCATTTTTGCAAATCATACATTACGATAGATAGATAGATAGATAGATAGATAGATAGATAGATAAGATAGATAGATAATTATAAAAGCATACTTCTAGTTTACACATTTACCCAAATTATCATACGCCTGTTTAACCGAAGTTAATTTGGGTGTGTTTCTCCATCCCCAATGTCACTTCTCTGTGTTTTACGGCCCTGATGAGAACGTCGGTCTCCTTGGCTGTGAATCGCTGCTGGCGCGCGTCTGGCAAATCCACCGTTATAATAGGAATCCGCTATAGAATAAGCGCGTCTGCTCTTAAAGGGAATGTGAGATGATGCTCTGATTGGTTTATTTCACGTTACGCCCAAACCACACCTATGAGTAATGAAGCTACTGCAGACCAACACATTTTAGATTTGCGTTGAGCGCAAGAGTAATTTATCCCGCCGGTATAATAGCAACAGCGCCCAAGACCCGGCCACAAAGTTACTTGCGTTTCGCGCTTGATACTTGCGTTTCAGATCGTTAAAATCGGGCCCTATGTGTGAAACGGGCGTCAGACTTAACTTTGTTTGTTGTCGTTTACGCTAACTCACCGCAGCTGCATCTTCTAAATAATGCCGCGAGTGGGGCTTGAGGAAGTGACGTCGTCTGCGCAGTGCGCCCTGATGCAGCCCCTGAAGTGAGACACGGGAAACAGAAATACTGCAAAATAATAATAATAATAATAATAATGTGACTAAACAAGACGAAATAGCGTCATAACATTTCATCTCGTTTTGGTCAACGAAAATGAAGAGACATTTTAACATAGTTTTTATTTTGTAAACCACATTTAGTCTCGTTTTTATTCGTCAACAATATTGCATTATACATTTAATTATAGTTATTGTCACATGACCAGCATTTACGTTGCGTCTTGTTTTCGTCACGTGGTTCGTTGACGACAATATTTAGTTATAATTTTTGTTGACGAAAGAAATACTAGTAATCCGATATCGGATTTGACTCAAAAGACAATGTGATTCATCATTCCTTCCAATTAACCACCTTATCTTTGTATAGTAAAATAGTATGTTCAACAACATGAATAACGACGTAGCTGACCAGAGTTCGTGAATCAAATGATTCAGTTTAAAGAGTTGTTCAGACTTCTCTCGATCAGTTGAAGTCTCTCCATTTCAGATGTAAAAATAAATAAATTTATTTCACAAATTAAAAGTCCTGTGAGTCCGAAAAACAAAAGAAAATTGTAATTATCCTACCAGTTGATGGTTTCAAATTATGGTTCAAAGTGGAAACCGGTCCATGGGCACTGGTCAGCTAGCCATTTGTGCATATTTAATTGTATTCAATAGGCAGGCGATTCACCTCCACAGGATTATTTATGGCACAAAACAGGATACACTTGCCGATCACGTTCACATAGGAAAAAAAACAGAGAACAAGAAAACGCAGCCTTGGAAAACACAAGGCAAACGTACAATAATTCATTTCTGATTCAACATTTCAGTAACAAATCATATACATGCGCAGTTCAAATGACACATTAATCGAACTTTTCGACAGTTACTTAACACAGACACTCATTAATCACTCAATGGGTCTCATTCATGAAATCGTAAATATACGAGTAAATATGTGAGTGATTTGCGCGTAAAGGCGACATTCCCGAAAATTCTTCTCCTGATTCAGAAATACTTCGTAAACGTCAGATGTGATAGTGAAATGTGTGTGTGTGTGTGTGTGTGTGTGTGTGTGTGTTAATGAATTCCAATCAGTTGTAAATGGGACGCGTGTGCACGCTCATTCTCTAAATTACCATAAATCCCGCCCATTAAAACCGACTGAAAACTATAGGCTATATGGGCATCATATTATGACACCAAACGAAGGATTTCAACTTGTCTTCTCAAAAACGAATGAAGAAGAGAAATTTCTCAGATGCAGAAATTGAAGTTTATTATCAGAAGTTCATTCAAAACGCCACATTTTGTTTTCAAGCGTACATAGTGGCGTATCAGGCCTAAAAAATAGGAAGCTTGGCAGCATAGATGCAGTTAATGGAGTTTCATCTGTTAATCGAACAGTCCTAGAAGTGAAAAGAAAATGGTTTGACATGAAGCTTGACTGCATTATTTGTGACTTGCGGACTTGTAAAAGAATAAACAGCTTGAATAAAAAAATTAAATAAAAAAAACTTGCGGACTTTTGTTCCGTTTGCAGATGGCTCTCGTAATTACTGGCTGTCGTAATAAAAGTAAAAAGAAAAACCGTATGTAATTACTATATATAATATTTGGTAACACTTTACAATACGGGTGCACTAATAACCATTAATTCATGCTTAACTAATGCACAGATAATCATGTGTTAATGTATGACTCATGAAGAACTAAACCATTAATTAATGATTACTGCATCATGAAGATTCTAAATGATTAATATAAAGTAATATATGAATTGTTATTAATTAAATGTGTCATAATGTATTAATTCATTAATAACTTATTTTATTAACTAAAAGTCTAAATCAATGCGTTAATTACCACAATTGGTCAAGGCAATGTACTTCAACTTCCAGTTGTCTGCTTTAATTAATCATTAACTAATGATTTGCAAATGCATCATTATGTTATGACTTTACTTGTTGAGGCACATGACTATTAACTAATTGTTAAGTAATATGCCATTTTGGTTTTGACATCCACACTAAGCCATGGATTTCAATTTCCAACCATGTACAACCAAGATTTCACTGAGTCCGATGAACTTTGTTGTTCATGGCACAGGACTATGTCAGGTTAACATACACTGAGAACATGCGGTTGAGCGCTGCTAGTTCATAACACTGTGTCTAGACTGGACAAAGACAATAGAACGTCCATTATAGTCAGTGATACTACACTGGATGCGTCGCGACACTACACGACAAAACCCAGTCAGTAAACCGATGCCACACTCTATTACTGACGTACTCAGAGCCCTTGTGCTAGTTCTGTTACGAAGGACTAATGGACTTGCGATGGTCTGTCATGTCCAGGTGTAGACAGCTGGTCTCGTCCAGTGTAAACACAGTATAACAGCTTCAGGAGTTCAGATTCTGGTGTGCTGATATTTGTGTGCAGCCCAACTCACCCATCCTTCAAACACGTTCACCGACATTACATTCACTGCATGTGCAAACTGTCAAAACCCATAAATGGCATATTACTTAACAATTAGTTAATAGTCATGTGCCTCAACAAGTAAAGTCATAACATAATGATGCATTTGCAAATCATTAGTTAATGATTAATTAAAGCAGACAACTGGAAGTTGAAGTACATTGCTTTGACCAACTGTGGTAATTAACGCATTCATTTACACTTTTAGTTAATAAAATAAGTTATTAATTAATTAATACATTGACACATTTAATTAATAACAATTCATATATTACTTAATCTATTAATCATTTAGAATCTTTATTAGTTGCTGATGCAGTAATCATTAATTAATGGTTTAGTTCTTCATGAGTCATACATTAACACATGATTATCTGTGCATTAGTTAAATATGAATTAATGCAGATTAGTGCACCCGTATTGTAAAGTGTTACCTAATATTTTTTCAAAATGCTGTGTAAATATGTACACGATTAAGGTGAATTAAAATGCAGCCTTATTAATGAGCAAAACGTTCGGATGTTAAACGCACTATTTACGCGTGGCTGGAGCAGGTGTAGATCTCTTTCGTACCAACTAACGTTTGGAAAATACGAACATTTTAATGAATCCGAAAATTTACGTCAGAACCACTTTACACACGATTTACACAAAAATTCGTTCTGCTCGTGTTTCATGAATAAGACCCATTGTCTCAACTCATGACACAATGATCATTGTTATACGTGATAGCTTTAGCCTACGGCTAATTAGTTCAGCTCGCGCTGTGCGGCCTACACTCAGCTCATATCAAATCATTTCTGAAATTGACATATCTTTCATAAGATAACATATGATAAAAAAATGTCACTCACCAAAACGAGATTGCATCACATATTCAATAAAAAAAAGACTATTCAATAAAGATTACCGCTCTGGGATCCACTAAATCTTTACTCCGATTTCCACTTCACCTCTCTCTGACGACAACACTCCAGGCTGAAGCATCCAAAGTTTACAAGTGCACACAATCACAGTTCTCGATAGATTATGATTATCATTTAGTGCAAGGAGTTTCTGGAGAAATGCTCCGTGTCTCATTTGATCTGTTCTCATCTGATTCTCTGTTTATGCTGACAGCGGCAGCGCCTGCGCGACCTGTGGGCGGGCCTTATGAATATGCCGCTTCTGTTGGCTCTCAGGGGTGTCAGTCACAGCAGCACAATCAGTGATTGGATGAATCGTGTGTTATTGCCCAGTGGTGTAATCGAGTGCATCAAGTAAAGAAAAAAAAAAAAGAACTGATTGAAAAATATAATTTGTCCAGAACAGATCGACACGACTCAATTTAAACTGTTATAGAAGAGCTAATATACTAAGAATGCACTGGTCTCTCAAGGATTGTCTCTCTGCTTTATTTTATAAGAAATATCTCTGTGTCTAAAGTTCCTAATGTCCTGTACTCTCAACTTTTGTATAATAGTACTAGTCATAATTTTTACACCAGGCATGAATAAAAGCAGTAAAATACCACTTATTGGCTTAATGACATGTTATATAATTTTTACCTTTTTGACTGTTATAGAGGCAAATTTTGTCTGATCTGTCTGAAATGTTTCATGCTTATTAAGAGTCATGAACATTATTATATGAAAATTATTTCATTTTGATCAAATTATTTCCTATGGAATTTTTCATAGGAAAAGACCATTCACAGCCAATACAGGCAATTTACCATAGGAAATATATGGTTTTAAAGTGTTTTAACAGTTATAGCGCCACCTTTGGTCCGATCTCCATACAAATTTCCAGGCTTCTTTAGCATGTTATAACAAATATGCGCATACATTTTTGTGAAGTTCTGTGTTTTCGTTTAGGTTTTATAGGCTTTTGAGTGCATTTTGCCACGCCCATTTTCTTTATGACCCAATATACCCATGCGAAAAATGCAAAAGTTCAACTTTTTTTTGATAATTATTGACCTAGAGAGTCCATAGAATTGTCCTAGACTGGTTTGGTTCTGATCGGGCGAAAAACCAGGGACTAGTTCGCAAAAGTAGGTTTTTAACATAATTACGAATATTTAATGAACGGTTTGATTGACAGCAATGGTTCTTGAGGCAAAGTTGTTCAACAAGAGGAGATCTATCAAATGGTATGCATTTTGTGACAATAAGTGTAACACCACGTGATTACAGAGCCATTAAACTCGTTAGCGCCAACTAGTGGCCGATTTCTTTCAAAATTCTTACAGACCTCTAGGGCCATGAGTCGAACATGCCTACCGAGTTTTGTTCCGATCAGCCTCCGTAAACCTTGTCTAATAGGTGCTCAAATTTCATTGGCCAATGGCGGCCATGTTTTTTGAGATACGCCAATGTCCTCATAGACATACATGGCACCTTGGACCAAGACACTGCATACCAATTTTCAAGTCAATCGGACTAACGGTCAGGTGGTTATAGCCTGTTTTATGTTTTTTTCATATTATAGCGCCACCATGTGGCCAATCACCGCAATGTTTTTACTGTGACCTCAGATTGACCTCTTACACAAGTGAACCGAGTTTGGTGAATATACCTCATTTACTTCTGGAGTTATAGCCGTTTTAGTAAAATAGGCTCCTCCCACAACATACATTTTGGCGCCCCTTAGCGACCTTGAATCGAAATTTCAACTTTTTTTCGATAATTATTGATATTCAGACTCCAGAGAACATTTCTGCACTGGTTTAGTTCCGATCGGGCGAAAAACCACAGACTAGTTCGCAAAAGTAGGTTTTTGACAAAATTCAAAATGGCGGAAAATCTATCATGGCGGAAATGAAATCGGAGATATACGTTTTGTTCGTCAGCCGTCCAGCTTTCCAATGATATAAGACACTTGAGTCTACGACTTATGGTCTAGGAGTTATGAGCTGTTTCGCGCTTTTGGTCGCTATAGCGCCACCTATGGGCCAATCGGGTTCATAATCTCTGAACCTCTCCTCGATTTTTGTACTACCATCTGGCAAAGTTTCAATGCTCTAGCCCTTACGGTTTGGGCTGCACGATGCGTTTTACGGCAGAAGAAAAATAATAATAAAAATCAGGACAATTACAATAGGGTTTCAGCACTTCGTGCTTGAACCCCTAATAATAAAAATCCTTACAATAACAATAGGGTTTCAGCACTTCGTGCTTGAACCCCTAATTAAAGCTGCAAGCAGCATTTATCGGGGTTCAAGCTATTAAGGTGTTTAAGGTTTTTAAGCACAAAAGCATCAAATGTTATAAAGTTTTATTTAGCAAGCATGTAAGCACTGACAAAATAGATGAAAAAGACCATTTACAGCCAATACAGGCAATTTACCATAGGTAATATATGGTTTTAAAGCTTTTTAACAGTTATAGCGCCACCTTTTGTCCGATCTCCATAAAATTTGGCATGCTTGTTAATGATGTTAGTTCACATATGCTCACCAATTTTTGTGAAGTTCTGAGTTTTCATTTAGGATTTATAGGCTTTTTAATGTATTTTGCCACGCCCATTTTATAAATGACCCTATTACAGCCACCCAAATGCAAAAGTTCAACTTTTTTTTGATAATTATTGATCTAGAGAGTCCAGAGAATTGTCCTAGACTGGTCTGGTTCCGATCGGGCAAAAAACCTAGGACTAGTTCGCAAAAGTAGGTTTTTTACATATTCATGAATATTTAATGAACTGTTTGATTGACAGCAATGGTTCTTGAGGCAAAGTTGTTCAGCATGAGCAGATCTATCAAATGATATGCATTTTGTGACGATAAGTATAACACCACGTGATTACAGAGCCGTAAAACTCATTAGCGCCAACTAGTGGCCGATTTCTTTCAAAACTCTTACAGACCTCTAGGGCCATGAGTCGAACATGCCCATCGAGTTTCGTTCCGATTGGCCTCCGTTAACCTTGTCTAATAGGTGCTCAAATTTCATTGGTCGATGGGGGCCATGTTTTTCGAGATACGCCAACGTCCTCATAGACATACATGGCACCTTGGACCAAGACACTGCATACCAATTTTCAAGTCAATTGGACTAACGGTCAGGTGGTTATAGCCTGTTTTATGTTTGGAACATGTTTTGTTCCTCGCGGAGTACCTCTGGAATGCTTCTGCGGAGGTTTATTGTTTTATCCGCAGCAATAAAGTTTGTCGGCGTCTAAATGGATCGCGCTCTGGATCACTAACAGGAATTATTCTCGTCATGTATACACTTAACTTGATGAAAAGCGGGATTGACGCACTGCAAGCAGAGAGATGATTTCTGGCTGCCTCCGCAAAAATTGTCTTCGGCGGACAGCCCGCTGTCTTTGGAACGATTTTAGTACTTTTGCGGCAGACAAACACATGTGTTTCTCTTTCTGGATCTTTTCTTTGAAAACAAAACCAAAGGTTAAAAAAAAAAAAAGAACAAATGTGAAGCGAGCAATTCTATCCATTTTGACGCCTTTTCATTCATAGCGGTTACCACACAAGCATACTGCGGTTCGGATACAAATAATATGTGAACACAAGTCCATCGGGGGCAGGGGGGGAGCAATCGAACTCGGGTTAGGAACAGGCAATCGAACCAAGTGTGAAAGCGCCCTTAGTCTAGTTTTAGTCAATGAAAATTGTATTTTAGTCTCTTTTTAGAAATGCAATTCTATTTAACCCAGTCAATATAGTGTATCACTATGGAAAAATAGCGAAAATAGTGAACAGAAAAGTAACACTCGTCTCATTCGTGGAGGTTGAAAAACAAGTTCTTTCTGACATCCAAGATTTACTGTATTAATTTAAATGCAAAAGAAAAGGCATGAGAGTCGGTTGTTTTTGTCAATTTTAAGTTTTAATTTAAAATATTTGTCATTTTAATATAACTATATGGCTAAATATTTTACCACTTGCTAATAAATCTAGATAGAAGTAGTGCATTGAATACATTGTTTAAATTGTGCTTAAAAGTGAATTACGACCATTAAAGAGTATGTGTGTACAAAGAGAATCGTAATGCTGACAAAACTTTTTTTAAATAAAAGTATTTGATAACTTCTGGATTTGAAATAAAAATAGTGAGTATGTGTTTGTGGTTCAGCCGTGGATCAGTTACGCACTGCAAACGCAGCATATGTGAAAGCACTATAGCGAGTGCTGCTCCTGCACCGCATATGCACTGCACACGGAGTATGGGCCCTATCTTGCACCCAGCGCAATTGACTTTGTACACCGCCGCATGTATCATTCCTATTTTGCACCCGCGCACAGCGGACTTTTCCCTCCACAGACGCACGTCGGTTAACTAAGAAATACACTTGCGCTCCCGGGGGCGGTTCAGCGCAAAGAGGCGGCGTGTTCCGGCGCAAACGTTCCCTCATGCTATTTTGCACGTTTAGAAAACAATTCCGCCACTAACTGAAAAAATCTAGTTTAAAGTCAGTGGCGCGTTGCACATGTTATTCTTATGCTATTTTAAGGGCGCATGCTTGGCCATAATCAATGTAGCGTGTGCACAACGCACATACACTTTGATTCTCTCACACTGAAGCAGCCGTTTTCATTTTTGCAAATCATACATTACGATAGATAGATAGATAGATAGATAGATAGATAGATAGATAATTATAAAAGCATACTTCTAGTTTACACATTTACCCAAATTATCATACGCCTGTTTAACCGAAGTTAATTTGGGTGTGTTTCTCCATCCCCAATGTCACTTCTCTGTGTTTTACGGCCCTGACGAGAACGTCGGTCTCCTCGGCTGTGAATCGCTGCTGGCGCGCGTCTGGCAAATCCACCGTTATAATAGGAATCCGCTATAGAATAAGCGCGTCTGCTCTTAAAGGGAATGTGAGATGACGCTCTGATTGGTTTATTTCACGTTACGCCCAAACCACACCTATGAGTAATGAAGCTACTGCAGACCAACACATTTTAGATTTGCGTTGAGCGCAAGAGTAATTTATCCCGCCGGTATAATAGCAACAGCGCCCAAGATCCGGCCACAAAGTTACTTGCGTTTCGCGCTTGATACTTGCGTTTCAGATCGTTAAAATAGGGCCCTATGTGTGAATCGGGCGTCAGACTTAACTTTGTTTGTTGTCGTTTACGCTAACTCACCGCAGCTGCATCTTCTAAATAATGCCGCGAGTGGGGCTTGAGGAAGTGACGTCGTCTGCGCAGTGCGCCCTGATGCAGCCCCTGAAGTGAGACACGGGAAACAGAAATACTGCAAAATAATAATAATAATAATAATAATGTGACTAAACAAGACGAAATAGCGTCATAACATTTCATCTCGTTGTGGTCAACGAAAATGAAGAGACATTTTAACATAGTTTTTATTTTGTAAACCACATTTAGTCTCGTTTTTATTCGTCAACAATATTGCATTATACATTTAATTATAGTTATTGTCACATGACCAGCATTTACGTTGCGTCTCGTTTTCGTCACGTGGTTCGTTGACGACAATATTTAGTTATAATTTTTGTTGACGAAAGAAATACTAGTAATCCGATATCGGATTTGACTCAAAAGACAATGTGATTCATCATTCCTTCCAATTAACCACCTTATCTTTGTATAGTAAAATAGTATGTTCAACAACATGAATAACGACGTAGCTGACCAGAGTTCGTGAATCAAATGATTCAGTTTAAAGAGTTGTTCAGACTTCTCTCGATCAGTTGAAGTCTCTCCATTTCAGATGTAAAAATAAATAAATTTATTTCACAAATTAAAAGTCCTGTGAGTCCGAAAAACAAAAGAAAATTGTAATTATCCTACCAGTTGATGGTTTCAAATTATGGTTCAAAGTGGAAACCGGTCCATGGGCACTGGTCAGCTAGCCATTTGTGCATATTTAATTGTATTCAATAGGCAGGCGATTCACCTCCACAGGATTATTTATGGCACAAAACAGGATACACTTGCCGATCACGTTCACATAGGAAAAAAAACAGAGAACAAGAAAACGCAGCCTTGGAAAACACAAGGCAAACGTACAATAATTCATTTCTGATTCAACATTTCAGTAACAAATCATATACATGCGCAGTTCAAATGACACATTAATCGAACTTTTCGACAGTTACTTAACACAGACACTCATTAATCACTCAATGGGTCTCATTCATGAAATTGTAAATATACGAGTAAATATGTGAGTGATTTGCGCGTAAAGGCGACATTCCCGAAAATTCTTCTCCTGATTCAGAAATACTTCGTAAACGTCAGATGTGATAGTGAAATGTGTGTGTGTGTGTGTGTGTGTGTGTGTGTGTGTGTGTGTGTGTGTGTGTGTGTGTGTGTGTGTGTGTGTGTGTGTGTGTGTGTGTGTGTGTGTGTGTGTGTGTGTGTGTTAATGAATTCCAATCAGTTGTAAATGGGACGCGTGTGCACGCTCATTCTCTAAATTACCATAAATCCCGCCCATTAAAACCGACTGAAAACTATAGGCTATATGGGCATTATATTATGACACCAAACGAAGGATTTCAACTTGTCTTCTCAAAAACGAATGAAGAAGAGAAATTTCTCAGATGCAGAAATTGAAGTTTATTATCAGAAGTTCATTCAAAACGCCACATTTTGTTTTCAAGCGTACATAGTGGCGTATCAGGCCTAAAAAAAAGGAAGCTTGGCAGCATAGATGCAGTTAATGGAGTTTCATCTGTTAATCGAACAGTCCTAGAAGTGAAAAGAAAATGGTTTGACATGAAGCTTGACTGCATTATTTGTGACTTGCGGACTTGTAAAAGAATAAACAGCTTGAATAAAAAAATTAAATAAAAAAAACTTGCGGACTTTTGTTCCGTTTGCAGATGGCTCTCGTAATTACTGGCTGTCGTAATAAAAGTAAAAAGAAAAACCGTATGTAATTACTATATATAATATTTGGTAACACTTTACAATACGGGTGCACTAATAACCATTAATTCATGCTTAACTAATGCACAGATAATCATGTGTTAATGTATGACTCATGAAGAACTAAACCATTAATTAATGATTACTGCATCATGAAGATTCTAAATGATTAATATAAAGTAATATATGAATTGTTATTAATTAAATGTGTCATAATGTATTAATTCATTAATAACTTATTTTATTAACTAAAAGTCTAAATCAATGCGTTAATTACCACAATTGGTCAAGGCAATGTACTTCAACTTCCAGTTGTCTGCTTTAATTAATCATTAACTAATGATTTGCAAATGCATCATTATGTTATGACTTTACTTGTTGAGGCACATGACTATTAACTAATTGTTAAGTAATATGCCATTTTGGTTTTGACATCCACACTAAGCCATGGATTTCAATTTCCAACCATGTACAACCAAGATTTCACTGAGTCCGATGAACTTTGTTGTTCATGGCACAGGACTATGTCAGGTTAACATACACTGAGAACATGCGGTTGAGCGCTGCTAGTTCATAACACTGTGTCTAGACTGGACAAAGACAATAGAACGTCCATTATAGTCAGTGATACTACACTGGATGCGTCGCGACACTACACGACAAAACCCAGTCAGTAAACCGATGCCACACTCTATTACTGACGTACTCAGAGCTCTTGTGCTAGTTCTGTTACGAAGGACTAATGGACTTGCGATGGTCTGTCATGTCCAGGTGTAGACAGCTGGTCTCGTCCAGTGTAAACACAGTATAACAGCTTCAGGAGTTCAGATTCTGGTGTGCTGATATTTGTGTGCAGCCCAACTCACCCCATCCTTCAAACACGTTCACCGACATTACATTCACTGCATGTGCAAACTGTCAAAACCCATAAATGGCATATTACTTAACAATTAGTTAATAGTCATGTGCCTCAACAAGTAAAGTCATAACATAATGATGCATTTGCAAATCATTAGTTAATGATTAATTAAAGCAGACAACTGGAAGTTGAAGTACATTGCTTTGACCAACTGTGGTAATTAACGCATTCATTTACACTTTTAGTTAATAAAATAAGTTATTAATTAATTAATACATTGACACATTTAATTAATAACAATTCATATATTACTTAATCTATTAATCATTTAGAATCTTTATTAGTTGCTGATGCAGTAATCATTAATTAATGGTTTAGTTCTTCATGAGTCATACATTAACACATGATTATCTGTGCATTAGTTAAATATGAATTAATGCAGATTAGTGCACCCGTATTGTAAAGTGTTACCTAATATTTTTTCAAAATGCTGTGTAAATGTACACGATTAAGGTGAATTAAAATGCAGCCTTATTAATGAGCAAAACGTTCGGATGTTAAACGCACTATTTACGTGTGGCTGGAGCAGGTGTAGATCTCTTTCGTACCAACTAACGTTTGGAAAATACGAACATTTTAATGAATCCGAAAATTTACGTCAGAACCACTTTACACACGATTTACACAAAAATTCGTTCTGCTCGTGTTTCATGAATAAGACCCATTGTCTCAACTCATGACACAATGATCATTGTTATACGTGATAGCTTTAGCCTACGGCTAATTAGTTCAGCTCGCGCTGTGCGGCCTACACTCAGCTCATATCAAATCATTTCTGAAATTGACATATCTTTCATAAGATAACATATGATAAAAAAATGTCACTCACCAAAACGAGATTGCATCACATATTCAATAAAAAAAAGACTATTCAATAAAGATTACCGCTCTGGGATCCACTAAATCTTTACTCCGATTTCCACTTCACCTCTCTCTGACGACAACACTCCAGGCTGAAGCATCCAAAGTTTACAAGTGCACACAATCACAGTTCTCGATAGATTATGATTATCATTTAGTGCAAGGAGTTTCTGGAGAAATGCTCCGTGTCTCATTTGATCTGTTCTCATCTGATTCTCTGTTTATGCTGACAGCGGCAGCGCCTGCGCGACCTGTGGGCGGGCCTTATGAATATGCCGCTTCTGTTGGCTCTCAGGGGTGTCAGTCACAGCAGCACAATCAGTGATTGGATGAATCGTGTGTTATTGCCCAGTGGTGTAATCGAGTGCATCAAGTAAAGAAAAAAAAAAAGAACTGATTGAAAAATATAATTTGTCCAGAACAGATCGACACGACTCAATTTAAACTGTTATAGAAGAGCTAATATACTAAGAATGCACTGGTCTCTCAAGGATTGTCTCTCTGCTTTATTTTATAAGAAATTTCTCTGTGTCTAAAGTTCCTAATGTCCTGTACTCTCAACTTTTGTATAATAGTACTAGTCATAATTTTTACACCAGGCATGAATAAAAGCAGTAAAATACCACTTATAGGCTTAATGACATGTTATATAATTTTTACCTTTTTGACTGTTATAGAGGCAAATTTTGTCTGATCTGTCTGAAATGTTTCATGCTTATTAAGAGTCATGAACATTATTATATGAAAATTATTTCATTTTGATCAAATTATTTCCTATGGAATTTTTCATAGGAAAAGACCATTCACAGCCAATACAGGCAATTTACCATAGGAAATATATGGTTTTAAAGTGTTTTAACAGTTATAGCGCCACCTTTGGTCCGATCTCCATACAAATTTCCAGGCTTCTTTAGCATGTTATGACAAATATGCGCATACATTTTTGTGAAGTTCTGTGTTTTCGTTTAGGTTTTATAGGCTTTTGAGTGCATTTTGCCACGCCCATTTTCTTTATGACCCAATATACCCATGAGAAAAATGCAAAAGTTCAACTTTTTTTTGATAATTATTGACCTAGAGAGTCCATAGAATTGTCCTAGACTGGTTTGGTTGTGATCGGGCGAAAAACCAGGGACTAGTTCGCAAAAGTAGGTTTTTAACATAATTACGAATATTTAATGAACGGTTTGATTGACAGCAATGGTTCTTGAGGCAAAGTTGTTCAACAAGAGGAGATCTATCAAATGGTATGCATTTTGTGACAATAAGTGTAACACCACGTGATTACAGAGCCTTTAAACTCGTTAGCGCCAACTAGTGGCCGATTTCTTTCAAAATTCTTACAGACCTCTAGGGCCATGAGTCGAACATGCCTACCGAGTTTTGTTCCGATCAGCCTCCGTAAACCTTGTCTAATAGGTGCTCAAATTTCATTGGCCGATGGCGGCCATGTTTTTTGAGATACGCCAATGTCCTCATAGACATACATGGCACCTTGGACCAAGACACTGCATACTAATTTTCAAGTCAATCGGACTAACGGTCAGGTGGTTATGGGCCGTTTTATGTTTTTTTCATGTTATAGCGCCACCATGTGGCCATTCGCCGCGATTTTTTTACTGTGACCTCAAATTGACCTCTTACACATTTGTACCGAGTTTGGTGAAGATACCTCATTTACTTCTGGAGTTATAGCCGTTTTAGTAAAATAGGCTCCTCCCACAACATACATTTGGGCGCCCCTTAGCGACCGTGAATGGAAATTTCAACTTTTTTTCGATAATTATTGATATTCAGACTCCAGAGAACATTTCTGCACTGGTTTGGTTCCGATCGGGCAAAAAACCAGGGACTAGTTCGCAAAAGTAGGTTTTTGACAAAATTCAAAATGGCGGAAAATCTATCATGGCGGAAATGAAATCGGAGATATACGTTTTGTTCGTCAGGCATCCAGCTTTCCAATGATATAAGACACTTGAGTCTACGACATACGGTCTAGGAGTTATGAGCAGTTTTGCGCTTTTGGTCGCTATAGCGCCACCTATGGGCCATTCGAGGTCATAATTTGATAACCTCTCCTCGATTTTTGTACTACCATATGGCAAAGTTTCAAAGTTCCAGCTCTTACGGTTTGGGCTGCACGATGCGTTTTACGGCAGAAGAAAAATAATAATAAAAATCAGGACAATTACAATAGGGTTTCAGCACTTCGTGCTTGAACCCCTAATAATAAAAATCAGTACAATTACAATAGGGTTTCAGCACTTCGTGCTTGAACCCCTAATTAAAGCTGCAAGCAGCATTTATCGGGGTTCAAGCAGTTAAGGCCTTTAAGGCCTTTATGCACACAAGCATCAAAAGACATTAAGTTTTATTTAGCAAGCATTTAACAACTGACATAATAGACGGAAAAGACCATTTACAGCCAATACAGGCAGTTTACCATGGGAAATATATGGTTTTAAAGCTTTTTAACAGTTATAGCGTCACCTTTGGTCCGATCTCCATAAAATTTGGCATGCTTGTTAATGATGTTATGTCACATATGCTCACCAATTTTTGTGAAGTTCTGAGTTTTCATTTATGATTTATAGGCGTTTTAGTGTATTTTGCCACGCCCCTTTTATAAATTACCCTATTACAGCCACCCAAATGCAAAAGTTCAACTTTTTTTTCTATAATTATTGATCTAGAGAGTCCAGAGAATTGTCCTAGACTGGTCTGGTTCCGATCGGGCGAAAAACCAGGGACTAGTTCGCAAAAGTAGGTTTTTAACATATTCATGAATATTTAATGAACGGTTTGATTGACAGCAATGGTTCTTGAGGCAAATTTGTTCATCATGAGCAGATCTATCAAATGATATGCATTTTGTGACGATAAGTGTAACACTACGTGATTACAGAGCCATAAAACTCGTTAGCGCCAACTAGTGGCCGATTTCTTTCAAAATTCTTACAGACCTCTAGGGCCATGAGTCGAACATGCCCATCGAGTTTCGTTCCGATCGGCCTCCGTTAACCTTGTCTAATAGTTGCTCAAAATTCATTGGCCGATGGCGGCCATGTTTTTTGAGATACACCAATGTCCTTATAGACATACATGGCACCTTGGACCAAGACACTGCATACCAATTTTCAAGTCAATCGGACTAACGGTCAGGTGGTTATAGCCTGTTTTATGTTTTTTTCATATTATAGCGCCACCTAGTCTTCAATCGTCGCGATTTTTTTACCGTGACCCCAGATTGACCTCTTACACATGTGTACCGAGTTTGGTGAAGATACCTCATTTACTTCTGGAGTTATAGCCATTTTAGTAAAATAGGCTCCGCCTCCTGCGAACGTTTTGACACGCCTTAGCAACCGTGGATCGAAATTTCAACTTTTTTTCGATAATTATTGATATTCAGACCCCTGTGAACATTTCTGCACTGGTTTGGTTCCGATCGGGCAAAAAACCAGGGACTAGTTCGCAAAAGTAGGTTTTGGACAAAATCCAATATGGCGGAAAAATTTGCATACCGGAAATGAAATCCTTGAGGCCATTTTTGTTCGGCTTGACCCAAGGATTCCAATGATATAAGACACTTGAGTCTGTGACAAACGGTTAATGAGATTTAAACGGTAAATGTTTTTTGCGCTGTAGCGCCACCTATTGGCCAATCTGGCTCATATTTTGATAACCTCTCCTCGATTTTTGTACTACCATCTGGCAAAGTTTCAAGTCTCTAGCACTTACGGTTTGGGCTGCACGATGCGTTTTAGGGGAAAATAATAATAATAATAATAAAAATCAGTACAATTACAATAGGGTTTCAGCACTTCGTGCTTGAACCCCTAAAAATCAGGACAATTACAATAGGGTTTCAGCACTTCGTGCTTGAACCCCTAAAAATCAGCACAATTACAATAGGGTTTCAGCACTTCGTGCTTGAACCCCTAATAAAAATCAGTACAATAACAATAGGGTTTCAGCACTTCGTGCTTGAACCCCTAATAAGAAGAGACGTTTTTGCCAGTTATAGCGCCACCTATTGTCCGATCTTCACGAAACTTGGCATGCTTCTTCACCATGTTAGGACACATATGCTCATCGATTTTTGTGAAGTTTGGTGTTTTCCCTTAGGTTGTATAGGCTTTTGAGTGTTTTTTGTCCCTCCACTTTCCTAAATGACCCTGTTACAGCCAGGCAAATGCAAAAGTTCAACTTTTTTTCGATAATTATTTATCTAGAGAGTCCAGAGAATTGTCCTAGACTGGTCTGGTTCCGATTGGACCAAAAACCAGGGACTAGTTCGCCAAAGTAGGCTTTGGACAAAAGTGGCCATATAAATTTTTATATGGGCCGATTGGGCTCAGTCCGTGTATCTGAGTAGCGAGCAATACTACTACCATCTGGCCAAGTTTCAAGTCTCTAGGTCTTATGGTTTGGGCTGCACGATGCGTTTTAGGGAAGAATAATAATAATAATAAAAATCAGTACAATAACAATAGGGTTTCAGCACTTCGTGCTTGAACCCCTAAAAATCAGCACAATTACAATAGGGTTTCAGCACTTCGTGCTTGAACCCCTAATAAAAATCAGTACAATTACAATAGGGTTTCAGCACTTCGTGCTTGAACCCCTAATAAGAAGAGACGTTTTTGCCAGTTATAGCGCCACCTATTGTCCGATCTTCACGAAACTTGGCATGCTTCTTCACCATGTTAGGACACATATGCTCATCGATTTTTGTGAAGTTTGGTGTTTTCCCTTAGGTTGTATAGGCTTTTGAGTGTTTTTTGTCCCTCCCCTTTCCTAAATGACCCTGTTACAGCCAGGCAAATGCAAAAGTTCAACTTTTTTTCGATAATTATTTATCTAGAGAGTCCAGAGAATTGTCCTAGACTGGTCTGGTTCCGATTGGACCAAAAACCAGGGACTAGTTCGCCAAAGTAGGCTTTGGACAAAAGTGGCCATATAAATTTTTATATGGGCCGATTGGGCTCAGTCCGTGTATCTGAGTAGCGAGCAATACTACTACCATCTGGCCAAGTTTCAAGTCTCTAGGTCTTATGGTTTGGGCTGCACGATGCGTTTTAGGGAAGAATAATAATAATAATTAAAGCTGCAAGCAGCATTTATCGGGGTTCAAGCAGTTAAGGCCTTTAAGGCATTTAAGCACAAAAGCATCAAAAGTTATTAAGTTTTATTTAACAAACCAAAAATCTCGCTAGCGCCAACTAGTGGCTGATTTCTTTCAAAATTCTTACAGACCTCTAGAGCCATGATTTGAACATGCCTACCGAGTTTTGTTCCGATCGGCCTCCGTTAACCTTGTCTAATAGATGCTCAAACTTCATTGGCCGATGGCGGCCATGTTTTTTGAGATACGCTAATGTCCTCATAGACATACATGGCACCTTGGACCAAGACACTGCATACCAATTTTCAAGTCATTTGGACTAACGGTCAGGTGGTTATAGCCCTTTTCATGTTTTTTTCATGTTATAGCGCCACCTATTGTTCAATCGTCGCGATTTATTTACTGTGACCCCAGATTGAACTCATACACATGTGTACCAAGTTTGGTGAAGATATCTCATTTAGTTCTCGAGTTATAGCCATTTTAGTAAAATAGGCTCCTCCCACAACATTAATTTATCACCCCCTAGCGACCAACAATCGAAATTTCGACTTTTTTTCGATAATTATTGATATTCAGACTCCAGAGAACATTTCTGCACTGGTTTGGTTCCGATCGGACAAAAAACCAGGGACTAGTTCGCAAAAGTAGGTTTTTGACATAATTCAAAATGGCGGAAAATTTGCATACCAAAAATGAAATCGGAGATATACGTTTTGACCTTCAGGAGTACAGCTTTCCAAAGATATAAGACACTTGAGTCTGCGACATACGGTCTAGGAGTTATGAGCAGTTTCGCGCTTTTGGTCGCTATAGCGCCACCTATGGGCCAATCGAGGTCATAATTTGATAACCTCTCCTCGATTTTTGTACTACCATATGGCAAAGTTTCAAGGTTCCTGGTCTTACGGTTTGGGCTGCACGATGCGTTTTACGGCGGAATAATAATAATAATAATAATAATAATAATAATAAAAATCAGTACAAATACAATAGGTGTTCAGCACTTCGTGCTTGAACCCCTAATAAAAATCAGTACAATAACAATAGGGTTTCAGCACTTCGTGCTTGAACCCCTAAAAATCAGCACAATTACAATAGGGTTTCAGCACTTCGTGCTTGAACCCCTAATAAAAATCAGTACAATTACAATAGGGTTTCAGCACTTCGTGCTTGAACCCCTAATAAGAAGAGACGTTTTTGCCAGTTATAGCGCCACCTATTGTCCGATCTTCACGAAACTTGGCATGCTTCTTCACCATGTTAGGACACATATGCTCATCGATTTTTGTGAAGTTTGGTGTTTTCCCTTAGGTTGTATAGGCTTTTGAGTGTTTTTTGTCCCTCCCCTTTCCTAAATGACCCTGTTACAGCCAGGCAAATGCAAAAGTTCAACTTTTTTTCGATAATTATTTATCTAGAGAGTCCAGAGAATTGTCCTAGACTGGTCTGGTTCCGATTGGACCAAAAACCAGGGACTAGTTTGCCAAAGTAGGCTTTGGACAAAATTGCCCATATCAATTTTCGGGATTTGGAGATAGCCATTGTTCGTCTGGAGCCAGGGATCACAGTGATGCTAAATTTGAGCCTCTATGACAAAGTATGTAGGAGTTATGACCAATTTAGTAAATGTGGTCATTATAGCACCACCTATGGGCCGATTGGGCTCAGTCCGTTTGCATTATGGTTTGGGCTGCACGATGCGTTTTAGGGAAGAATAATAATAATAATAAAAATCAGTACAATAACAATAGGGTTTCAGCACTTCGTGCTTGAACCCCTAAAAATCAGCACAATTACAATAGGGTTTCAGCACTTCGTGCTTGAACCCCTAATAAAAATCAGTACAATTACAATAGGGTTTCAGCACTTCGTGCTTGAACCCCTAATAAAAATCCTTACAATAACAATAGGGTTTCAGCACTTCGTGCTTGAACCCCTAATTAAAGCTGCAAGCAGCATTTATCGGGGTTCAAGCAGTTAAGGCCTTTAAGGCATTTAAGCACAAAAGCATCAAAAGTTATTAAGTTTTATTTAACAAACCAAAAATCTCGCTAGCGCCAACTAGTGGCTGATTTCTTTCAAAATTCTTACAGACCTCTAGAGCCATGATTTGAACATGCCTACCGAGTTTTGTTCCGATCGGCCTCCGTTAACCTTGTCTAATAGATGCTCAAATTTCATTGGCCGATGGCGGCCATGTTTTTTGAGATACGCTAATGTCCTCATAGACATACATGGCACCTTGGACCAAGACACTGCATACCAATTTTCAAGTCATTTGGACTAACGGTCAGGTGGTTATAGCCCTTTTCATGTTTTTTTCATGTTATAGCGCCACCTATTGTTCAATCGTCGAGATTTATTTACTGTGACCCCAGATTGAACTCATACACATGTGTACCAAGTTTGGTGAAGATATCTCATTTACTTCTCGAGTTATAGCCATTTTAGTAAAATAGGCTCCTCCTACAACGTTCAATTAGCGCCCCCTATCGACCATGAATCAAAATTTCAACTTTTTTTCGATAATTATTGATATTCAGACTCCAGAGAACATTTCTGCACTGGTTTGGTTCCGATCGGACAAAAAACCAGGGACTAGTTCGCAAAAGTAGGTTTTTGACATAATTCAAAATGGCGGAAAATTTACATACCAGAAATGAAATCGGAGATATACGTTTTGACCTTTAGTCGTTAAGCTTTCCAACGATATAAGACACTTGAGCCTACGACATACGGTCTAGGAGTTATGAGCAGTTTCGCGCTTTTGGTCGCTATAGCGCCACCTATGGGCCAATCGAGGTCATAATTTGATAACCTCTCCTCGATTTTTGTACTACCATATGGCAAAGTTTCAAGGTTCCTGGTCTTACGGTTTGGGCTGCACGATGCGTTTTACGGCGGAATAATAATAATAATAATAATAATTAAAGCTGCAAGCAGCATTTATCGGGGTTCAAGCAGTTAAGGCCTTTCAGGCATTTAAGCACAAAAGCATCAAAAGTTATTACGTTTTATTTAACAAGCCAAAAATCTCGCTAGCGCCAACTAGTGGCTGATTTCTTTCAAAATTCTTACAGACCTCTAGAGCCATGATTTGAACATGCCTACCGAGTTTTGTTCCGATCGGCCTCCGTTAACCTTGTCTAATAGGTGCTCAAACTTCATTGGCCGATGGCGGCCATGTTTTTTGAGATACGCCAATGTCCTCATAGACATACATGGCACCTTGGACCAAGACACTGCATAACAATTTTCAAGTCATTTGGACTAACGGTCAGGTGGTTATAGCCCTTTTCATGTTTTTTTCATGTTATAGCGCCACCTATTGTTCAATCGTCGAGATTTATTTACTGTGACCCCAGATTGAACTCATACACATGTGTACCAAGTTTGGTGAAGATATCTCATTTACTTCTCGAGTTATAGCCATTTTAGTAAAATAGGCTCCTCCTACAACGTTCAATTAGCGCCCCCTATCGACCATGAATCAAAATTTCAACTTTTTTTCGATAATTATTGATATTCAGACTCCAGAGAACATTTCTGCACTGGTTTGGTTCCGATCGGACAAAAAACCAGGGACTAGTTCGCAAAAGTAGGTTTTTGACATAATTCAAAATGGCGGAAAATTTACATACCAGAAATGAAATCGGAGATATACGTTTTGACCTTTAGTCGTTAAGCTTTCCAACGATATAAGACACTTGAGCCTACGACATACGGTCTAGGAGTTATGAGCAGTTTCGTGCTTTTGGTCGCTATAGCGCCACCTATGGGCCAATCGAGGTCATAATTTGATAACCTCTCCTCGATTTTTGTACTACCATATGGCAAAGTTTCAAGGTTCCTGGTCTTACGGTTTGGGCTGCACGATGCGTTTTACGGCGGAATAATAATAATAATAATAATAATAATAATAATAATAAAAATCAGTACAAATACAATAGGTGTTCAGCACTTCGTGCTTGAACCCCTAATTAAAGCTGCAAGCAGCATTTAGCGGGGTTCAAGCATTTAGGGTCTTTAAGCACATAAGGCAGTTTAGTGAGTTGTCTGAGTTTTTGTTTAGGATTTACAGGCTTTTGAGTGTTTTTTGCCATACACATTTTCTAAATGATCCTGTTATGGCTACCCAATGGGTAAAGTTAAAGTTTTTTATATAATTAATAATCTGTGTTATAATAGGTGATTTTCATGCAAGTAATTTTATATAGTCCAAAAACTAATGCAAAAGCACAGATGAAAATATTTTATTAAGTAGAATGTCCTGCAGAGGGCAGTAGAAGACCACTAATTGACTCACTTTCATTTGAAATACTTTTTTATCCACCAGTAAAACAAAGCAGTTTCTTATGGAAGCCCGTTTCCGCCACGTTGAGTAAAAAAAAGAGATTATTTAAGTCATAATAATGAGAAACTTTCTCATAATAATGACTTAACATGTCAAAATAATGAGAAACTTTCTCATAATAATGACTTAACATCTCATAATAATGAGAAACTTTCTCGTAATAATGACTTAACATCTCGTAATAATGAGAAACTTTCTCGTAATAATGACTTAAACATCTCGTAATAATGAGAAACTTTCTCGTAATAATGACTTAAACATCTCGTAATAATGAGAAACTTTCTCGTAATAATGAGAAACTTTCTCGTAATAATGACTTAACATCTCGTAATAATGAGAAACTTTCTCGTAATAATGACTTAACATCTCGTAATAATGAGAAACTTTCTCGTAATAATGACTTAAACATCTCGTAATAATGAGAAACTTTCTCGTAATAATGAGAAACTTTCTCGTAATAATGACTTAACATCTCGTAATAATGAGAAACTTTCTCGTAATAATGAGAAACTTTCTCGTAATAATGACTTAACATCTCGTAATAATGAGAAACTTTCTCGAAATAATGACTTAACATCTCGTAATAATGAGAAGCTTTCTCGAAATAATGACTTAACATCTCGTAATAATGAGAAACTTTCTCGAAATAATGACTTAACATCTCGTAATAATGAGAAACTTTCTCGAAATAATGACTTATTTTCTCGCACTTCTACGCATGCGCAAAGCAGCGGAGCAGAAGGGCGTGCCGCACTAGCGACATCCGCTGGTCAAAGCCGTGTAAATGCATCACAGCAAACATGGCACGCTCTGCAAAACAGTTGTTTTCATTAAAGTCAGTGTGATCTACTAAGTGCAATCTGTAGTATCATTAAATAACATCATCAGTAGGCCTATATCTTCCATACTTTTCCATGCGCACGATAAGGTGTGAAAGTGGAATGCAGAACCAGGACGGTTACCATGGTAAAGAAGGACGCCTGCTTGTGCACAGCGATGGAAATTGTTACATGAATTTACAAAACTATCAGATTAAAGTTGGAATATTACATTTATTCGTCAAGTTTAAGTGTAACATCTTCATAAAATATATGGGTATGTGTGTTAATATAACACGTATTTTGCAGATGCTTCTAGGATATTTGATGTGCAGGTTCATCTGGAAGATATCAATACAGAAATCACCTTTAAGATGTTTATGACTTCGGGGACATTTAAACATAGTTGGGCAGTGGAATGGGGGAAAACGCAAGGTCTTGAGACGTGTTTTTAAAAGCTGAACTTCTTTTCAATTGAGCGCCGCGTTTTTAGAACGCCGTGTCATGCGCGAGACGCTGCAGAAGAGCGTCCGTCTAGTGCGCATATATGCCTAGAAAAGCAATGAAAAAGCGCGTTCTGTATGAACGGACCCTTACACAGATTTCCAGATAAGTGTTCTTAAACAGATTTGGAAAGGTGTGCTGTCCTATCATTCCTCCATCTATTTGAAATCCATGGATCACCCTTCTGTGTTGCTGCTTGTTCATACACAAAAATACAAATGAATATTACAAATGAATAAAAGACTATCTAGCTATGGAAGCCCGTCTCATATTGATCATTTATCATTAATGTTATTCACTGCAGAGCGTGCCATGTTTGCTGTGATGCATTTACACGGCTTTGACCAGCGGATGTCGCTAGTGTGGCACGCCCTTCTGCTCCGCTGCTTTGCGCATGCGTAGAAGTGCGAGAAAATAAGTCATTATTACGAGAAAGTTTCTCATTATTACGAGATGTTAAGTCATTATTATGAGAAAGTTTCTCATTATTACGAGATGTTAAGTCATTATTATGAGAAAGTTTCTCATTATTACGAGATGTTAAGTCATTATTATGAGAAAGTTTCTCATTATTACGAGATGTTTAAGTCATTATTACGAGAAAGTTTCTCATTATTACGAGATGTTAAGTCATTATTATGAGAAAGTTTCTCATTATTACGAGATGTTAAGTCATTATTATGAGAAAGTTTCTCATTATTACGAGATGTTAAGTCATTATTACGAGAAAGTTTCTCATTATTACGAGATGTTAAGTCATTATTATGAGAAAGTTTCTCATTATTACGAGATGTTAAGTCATTATTACGAGAAAGTTTCTCATTATTACGAGATGTTAAGTCATTATTACGAGAAAGTTTCTCATTATTACGAGATGTTAAGTCATTATTATGAGAAAGTTTCTCATTATTACGAGAAACTTTCTCATTATTATGAGAAAGTTTCTCATTATTACGAGAAACTTTCTCATTATTACGAGATGTTAAGTCATTATTACGAGAAAGTTTCTCATTATTATGACTTAAAGAATCTTTATTTTTTTACTCAATGTGGCGGAAACGGGCTTCCATAGTTTCTCCATGTTCTTTCCATTAAGCATGCTTACACACACAGACACACACACAAACACAAACACATCCATCCACACACACACACACACACACACACACACACACACACACACACACACACACAAAGACAAATATGTTTTCAATGTTTTTAGGATGTGATATTGTGAAAATATCTTCATCTCCTCATCTTGAACAACTTTGCCTCAAGAATCACTAATGTCAATCAAACCGTTCATAATCATAATAAAAAAATAAAATATATACAAATATCATAATAAAACAAAAAACATCGTATAAAAAAGATTGCTTCTTAAAGCATTTGTTTATTTCCCAATACTGAAAGCGAATTAAAAGATCATGCGTAATCCTGCTGCTCCCTCTAGTGGACAACAGTGGTATTATAGCTTTTTTTACAGTTGAAGTGTTTGAATGAATGAATGGGAATTTGTTTTTTTACTTATATCTCAGGAACCAAAAGGCGAAAAATTCTGAAACTCAGAGCATAGATAGTGCTTGAGGAGCCCTGTTGAATGAGACCATCAAGGTGTTTTTGGGCGATTGGGGCTGGGAGTTATGACTGTTATAAGGCATATCTGTTCGGGCTATTATCTCTGGAATGCCCAGGGCAAATAACACCACATTTGAATCGAAGCTAGCCAAGGACGCGCCCTTTCCAACGAGCTCTCACACAATGTTCGGGGTGGTTTGGGTCGGGAGTTGCGGTCGTTCAAAGTCGGGGGTCCGCGGGCTTGCGATGCGCGGGGGGGCGCGCTCCCGAGGCCCGCGACGACACGTTTCGATCAAGAGCCCCGAGAGGTCCTCACCATCAAAATTTGAGCGCGCAACGACTTTCCGTTTTCGAGTTATGAATGAATTTGTATTTGGGGGCGTGGCTTAAATGCCGTTATACTTTCGTTTCATTTCATTCATTTACTTTCGTCCATTTCCATATCTCAGTGTAACACAATTGTCAATAGTAATACTCAATAGATGAGTTTTGACAAAATGTGATTGTAAATGTTAAAATAATGATTTTATAAAGTCTAAATATGAATTTTATAACAATATTAGGGAGTAGTATGATGAAATGACAGCAGGGGGCAGTAAAATACCACTTATTGGCTTAATATGTCATTATATTCATATAAAATCACCTTTTGAAGAAGTTAAACTTTTTTTCTGATAATTATTGATCTAGAGAGTTCAGAGAATTGTGCTGCACTGGTTTTGAACATTATGATATGAACATTATATGATAGAAGACACCATTTACAGCAAATACAGGCAATTTACCATAGGAAATATATGGTTTTAAAGCGTTTTAACAGTTATAGCGCCAACTATGGTCCGCTCTCCATAAAATTTTCCATGCTTCTTAAGCAGGTTATGACACATATGCTCATCAATTTTCGTGAAGTTCTGAGTTTTCGTTTAGGATTTATAGGCTTTTGAGTGCATTTTACCACGCCCATTTTCTAAATGACCCTGTTAGCCATGCGAAAAATGCAAAAGTGCAACTTTTTTTTGATAATTATTGACCTAGAGAGTCCATAGAATTGTCCTAGACTGTTTTGGTTCCGATCGGGCGAAAAACCTAGGACTAGTTCGCAAAAGTAGGTTTTTAACATAATTACGAATATTTAATGAACGGTTTGATTGACAGCAATGGTTCTTGAGGCAAAGTTGTTCAACAAGAGGAGATCTATCAAATGGTATGCATTTTGTGACAATAAGTGTAACACCACGTGATTACAGAGCCATTAAACTCGTTAGCGCCAACTAGTGGCCGATTTCTTTCAAAATTCTTACAGACCTCTAGGGCCATGAGTCGAACATGCCTACCGAGTTTTGTTCCGATCAGCCTCCGTAAACCTTGTCTAATAGGTGCTCAAATTTCATTGGCCGATGGCGGCCATGTTTTTTGAGATACACCAATGTCCTCATAGACATACATGACACCTTGGACCAAGACACTGCATACCAATTTTCAAGTCAATCGGACTAACGGTCAGGTGGTTATGGGCCGTTTTATGTTTTTTTCATGTTATAGCGCCACCATGTGGCCATTCGCCGCGGTTTTTTTACTGTGACCTCAAATTGACCTCTTACACATTTGTACCGAGTTTGGTGAAGATACCTCATTTACTTCTGGAGTTATAGCCGTTTTAGTAAAATAGGCTCCTCCCACAACATACATTTGGGCGCCCCTTAGCGACCGTGAATGGAAATTTCAACTTTTTTTCGATAATTATTGATATTCAGACTCCAGAGAACATTTCTGCACTGGTTTGGTTCCGATCGGGCAAAAAACCAGGGACTAGTTCGCAAAAGTAGGTTTTTGACAAAATTCAAAATGGCGGAAAATCTATCATGGCGGAAATGAAATCGGAGATATACGTTTTGTTCGTCAGGCATCCAGCTTTCCAATGATATAAGACACTTGAGTCTACGACATACGGTCTAGGAGTTATGAGCAGTTTTGCGCTTTTGGTCGCTATAGCGCCACCTATGGGCCATTCGAGGTCATAATTTGATAACCTCTCCTCGATTTTTGTACTACCATATGGCAAAGTTTCAAAGTTCCAGCTCTTACGGTTTGGGCTGCACGATGTGTTTTACGGCAGAAGAAAAATAATAATAATTAAAGCTGCAAGCAGCATTTATCGGGGTTCAAGCAGTTAAGGCCTTTCAGGCATTTAAGCACAAAAGCATCAAAAGTTATTACGTTTTATTTAACAAGCCAAAAATCTCGCTAGCGCCAACTAGTGGCTGATTTCTTTCAAAATTCTTACAGACCTCTAGAGCCATGATTTGAACATGCCTACTGAGTTTTGTTCCGATCGGCCTCCGTTAACCTTGTCTAATAGGTGCTCAAACTTCATTGGCCGATGGCGGCCATGTTTTTTGAGATACGCCAATGTCCTCATAGACATACATGGCACCTTGGACCAAGACACTGCATAACAATTTTCAAGTCATTTGGACTAACAGTCAGGTGGTTATAGCCCTTTTCATGTTTTTTTCATGTTATAGCGCCACCTATTGTTCAATCGTCGAGATTTATTTACTGTGACCCCAGATTGAACTCATACACATGTGTACCAAGTTTGGTGAAGATATCTCATTTACTTCTCGAGTTATAGCCATTTTAGTAAAATAGGCTCCTCCTACAACGTTCAATTAGCGCCCCCTATCGACCATGAATCAAAATTTCAACTTTTTTTCGATAATTATTGATATTCAGACTCCAGAGAACATTTCTGCACTGGTTTGGTTCCGATCGGACAAAAAACCAGGGACTAGTTCGCAAAAGTAGGTTTTTGACATAATTCAAAATGGCGGAAAATTTACATACCAGAAATGAAATCGGAGATATACGTTTTGACCTTTAGTCGTTAAGCTTTCCAACGATATAAGACACTTGAGCCTACGACATACGGTCTAGGAGTTATGAGCAGTTTCGCGCATTTGGTCGCTATAGCGCCACCTATGGGCCAATCGAGGTCATAATTTGATAACCTCTCCTCGATTTTTGTACTACCATATGGCAAAGTTTCAAGGTTCCTGGTCTTACGGTTTGGGCTGCACGATGCGTTTTACGGCGGAATAATAATAATAATAATAATAATAATAATTAAAGCTGCAAGCAGCATTTATCGGGGTTCAAGCTGTTAAGGCCTTTAAGGCCTTTAAGCACACAAGCATCAAAAGACATTAAGTTTTATTTAGCAAGCATTTAACAACTTACATAATAGACGGAAAAGACCATTTACAGCCAATACAGGCTGTTTACCATGGGAAATATATGGTTTTAAAGCTTTTTAACAGTTATAGCGCCACCTTTGGTCCGATCTCCATAAAATTTGGCATGCTTGTTAATGATGTTATGTCACATATGCTCACCAATTTTTGTGAAGTTCTGAGTTTTCATTTATGATTTATAGGCATTTTAGTGTATTTTGCCACGCCCCTTTTATAAATTACCCTATTACAGCCACCCAAATGCAAAAGTTCAACTTTTTTTCGATAATTATTGATCTAGAGAGTCCAGAGAATTGTCCTAGACTGGTCTGGTTCCGATCGGGCGAAAAACCAGGGACTAGTTCGCAAAAGTAGGTTTTTAACATATTCATGAATATTTAATGAACGGTTTGATTGACAGCAATAGTTCTTGAGGCAAAGTTGTTCAGCATGAGCAGATCTATCAGATGATATGCATTTTGTGATGATAAGTGTAACACCACGTGATTACAGAGCCATAAAACTCGTTAGCGCCAACTAGTGGCCGATTTCTTTCAAAATTCTTACAGACCTCTAGGGGCTTGAGCCGAACCTGCCCACCGAGTTTCGCTCCGATCGGACTTCGTTAACGGTGCTCAAACGTAATTGGCCAATGGCGGCCATGTTTTTCGAGATACGCAAATATCCTTTTAGATGTACATGGCCCCTTGGGCCAAGACACTGCATACCAAATTTCAAGTCATTCCGAAAAACGGTCAGGTGTCTATACGTTTTTTTTGTTTTATAGCGCCACCATGTGGCCAATCGACGCAATTTTTTTACTGTGACCTCAGATTGACCTCTTACACATGTGTACCAAGTTTGGTGAAGTTTACTAAATTACTTCTCGAGTTATAGCCATTTTAGTAAAATAGGCTCCTCCCACAACGTTAATTTTGCACCCCCTAGCGACCATGAATCGAAATTTCAACTTTTTTTCGATAATTATTGATCGTCAGACTCCAGAGAACATTTCTGCACTGGTTTGGTTCCGATCGGGCAAAAAACCAGGGACTAGTTCGCAAAAGTAGGTTTTTGACAAAATTCAAAATGGCGGAAAAATTTGCCTACTGCTAATAAAATCGGAGATATACGTTTTGACCTTCAGATGTCCAGCTTTCCAATGATATAAGACACTTGAGTCTACGACATACGGTCTAGGAGTTATGACCAGTTTTGCGCTTTTGGTTGCTATAGCGCCACCTATGGGCCAATCGAGGTCATAATTTGATAACCTCTCCTCGATTTTTGTACTACCATCTGGCAAAGTTTCAAGGTTCCAGCTCTTACGGTTTGGGCTGCACGATGCGTTTTACGGCGGAAGAATAATAATAATAATAATAAAAATCCTTACAATTACAATAGGGTTTCAGCACTTCGTGCTTGAACCCCTAATAATAATAATAATAAAAATCAGTACAAATACAATAGGTGTTCAGCACTTCGTGCTTGAACCCCTAATAAAAATCAGTACAAATACAATAGGTGTTCAGCACTTCGTGCTTGAACCCCTAATAATAATAATAATAAAAATTAAAGCTGCAAGCAGCATTTATCGGGGTTCAAGCATTTAAGGCCTTTAAGCACATAAGCATTTAAGACATTACGTTTTATTTAGCAAGCTTTTAACCACTGAAATAATAGATGGAAAAATCCATTTACAGCTAATACAGGCAATTTACCATTGGAAATACATGGTTTTCAAACCTTTTTGCCAGTTATAGCGCCACCTATTGTCCAATCTCCATGAAACTCTGCATGCTTCTTCACCATGTTATGACACATATGCTCACCAATTTTCGTGAAGTTCTGAGTTTTTATTTATGATTTATAGGCATTTTAATGTATTTTGCCAAGCCCCTTTTATAAATTACCCTATTACAGCCACCCAAATGCAAAAGTTCAACTTTTTTTCGATAATTATTTATCTAGAGAGTCCAGAGAATTGTCCTAGACTGGTCTGGTTCCGATCGGGCGAAAAACCAGGGACTAGTTCGCAAAAGTAGGTTTTTAACATATTCATGAATATTTAATGAACGGTTTGATTGACAGCAATGGTTCTTGAGGCAAAGTTGTTCAGCATGAGCAGATCTATCAAATGATATGCATTTTGTGATGATAAGTGTAACACCACGTGATTACAGAGCCATAAAACACGTTAGCGCCAACTAGTGGCCGATTTCTTTCAAAATTCTTACAGACCTCTAGGGGCTTGAGCCGAACATGCCCACCGAGTTTCGCTCCGATCGGACTTCGTTAACGGTGCTCAAATTTCATTGGCCAATGGCGGCCATGTTTTTCGAGATACGCCAATATCCTTTTAGACATACATGGCCCCTTGGGCCAAGACACTGCATACCAAATTTCAAGTCATTCGGAAAAACGGTCAGGTGTCTATACGTTTTTATTGTTTTATAGCGCCACCATGAGGCCAATCGACGCAATTTTTTTACTGTGACCTCAAATTGACCTCCTACATATATGTACCAAGTTTGGTGAAGATATCTCATTTCGTTCACGAGTTATAACAATTTTAGTAAAACTGACTCCGCCTCCTTCGAATATTTTGGCACCCCATAGCGACCTTGAATCGAAATTTCAACTTTTTTTCGATAATTAGTGATCTTCAGACTCCAGAGAACATTTCTGCACTGGTTTGGTTCCGATCGGACAAAAAACCACAGATTAGTTCGCAAAAGTAGGTTTTTGACAAAATTCTAAATGGCGGAAAAATTTGCATACCGGAAATGAAATCGGAGATATACGTTTTGTCCGTCTTGAGCCAAGGATTACAGTGATATAAGACACTTGAGTCTACGACAAACCGTCTAGGAGTTATTAGCAATTTTATACTTTTGCTTACTATAGCGCCACCTATTGGCCAATCGGGGTCATAATTTGATAACCTCTCCTCGATTTTTGTACTACCTTCTGGCAAAGTCTCAAGTCTCCAGCACTTACGGTTTGGGCTGCACGATGCGTTTTACGGCAGAATAATAATAATAAAAATCCTTACAATTACAATAGGGTTTCAGCACTTCGTGCTTGAACCCCTAATAATAATAAAAATCAGTACAATTACAATAGGGTTTCAGCACTTCGTGCTTGAACCCCTAATAATAAAAATCAGTACAAATACAATAGGTGTTCAGCACTTCGTGCTTGAACCCCTAATAATAAAAATCAGTACAATTACAATAGGGTTTCAGCACTTCGTGCTTGAACCCCTAATAAAAATTGTCCGATCTTCACGAAACTTGGCATGCTTCTTCACCATGTTAGGACACATATGCTCATTGATTTTTGTGAAGTTTGAGGTTTTCCCTTAGGTTGTATAGGCTTTTGAGTGTTTTTTTGTCCCTCCCCTTTCCTAAATGACCCTGTTACAGCCAGGCAAATGAAAATATTCAACTTTTTTTCGATAATTATTTATCTAGACAGTCCAGAGAATTGTCCTAGACTGGTCTGGTTCCGATTGGACCAAAAACCAGGGACTAGTTGGCCAAAGTAGGCTTTGGACAAAATTGCCCATATACATTTTTTTTTTGCTCGAATCGGGATTTGGAGATAGCCATTTTGTTCGTCTGGAGCCAGGGATCACATTGATGCTAAATTTGAGCCTCTAGGACAAACTTTGTATGAGTTATGGCCAATTTAGTAAATGTGGTCATTATAGCGCCACCTATTGGCCAATCTGGGCCATATTTTGATAGGTTTTCCCCAAATTGAGCACTATCATTTGGCCAAGTTTCAAGGTTCCAGCTCTTACAGTTTGGTCTGCACGATGCGTTTTACGGCGGAATAATAATAATAATAATAATAATTAAAGCTGCAAGCAGCATTTATCGGGGTTCAAGCAGTTAAGGCCTTTCAGGCATTTAAGCACAAAAGCATCAAAAGTTATTACGTTTTATTTAACAAGCCAAAAATCTCGTTAGCGCCAACTAGTGGCTGATTTCTTTCAAAATTCTTACAGACCTCTAGAGCCATGATTTGAACATGCCTACCGAGTTTTGTTCCGATCGGCCTCCGTTAACCTTGTCTAATAGGTGCTCAAACTTCATTGGCCGATGGCGGCCATGTTTTTTGAGATACGCCAATGTCCTCATAGACATACATGGCACCTTGGACCAAGACACTGCATAACAATTTTCAAGTCATTTGGACTAACGGTCAGGTGGTTATAGCCCTTTTCATGTTTTTTTCATGTTATAGCGCCACCTATTGTTCAATCGTCGAGATTTATTTACTGTGACCCCAGATTGAACTCATACACATGTGTACCGAGTTTGGTGAAGATATCTCATTTACTTCTCGAGTTATAGCCATTTTAGTAAAATAGGCTCCTCCTACAACGTTCAATTAGCGCCCCCTATCGACCATGAATCAAAATTTCAACTTTTTTTCGATAATTATTGATATTCAGACTCCAGAGAACATTTCTGCACTGGTTTGGTTCCGATCGGACAAAAAACCAGGGACTAGTTCGCAAAAGTAGGTTTTTGACATAATTCAAAATGGCGGAAAATTTACATACCAGAAATGAAATCGGAGATATACGTTTTGACCTTTAGTCGTTAAGCTTTCCAACGATATAAGACACTTGAGCCTACGACATACGGTCTAGGAGTTATGAGCAGTTTCGCGCATTTGGTCGCTATAGCGCCACCTATGGGCCAATCGAGGTCATAATTTGATAACCTCTCCTCGATTTTTGTACTACCATATGGCAAAGTTTCAAGGTTCCTGGTCTTACGGTTTGGGCTGCACGATGCGTTTTACGGCGGAATAATAATAATAATAATAATAATAATAATAATAATTAAAGCTGCAAGCAGCATTTATCGGGGTTCAAGCATTTAAGGCCTTTAAGCACATAAGAATTTAAGACATTAAGATTTATTTAGAAAGCTTTTAACCACTGAAATAATAGATGGTAAAGTCCATTTACAGCCAATATAGGCAATTTACCATAGGAAATATATGGTTTTCAAAGCTTTTTAACAGTTATAGCGCCACCTATGGTCCGATCTACATGAAACTTTGCATGCTTGTTTAGAATGATATGGCACATATGCTCACCAATTTTCGTGAAGTTCTGAGTTTTCGTTTAGGATTTATAGGCTTTTGAGTGCATTTTGCCACGCCCATTTTCTTTATGACCCAATATACCCATGTGAAAAATGCTAAAGTTCAACTTTTTTTTGATAATTATTTATCTAGAGAGTCCATAGAATTGTCCTAGACTTGTTTGGTTCCGATCGGGCGAAAAACCTAGGACTAGTTCGCAAAAGTAGGTTTTTAACATAATTATGAATATTTAATGAACGGTTTGATTGACAGCAATGGTTCTTGAGGCAAAGTTGTTCAGCATGAGCAGATCTATCAAATGATATGCATTTTGTGACAATAAGTGTAACACCACGTGATTACAGAGCCATTAAACTCGTTAGCGCCAACTAGTGGCCGATTTCTTTCAAAATTCTTACAGACCTCTAGGGCCATGAGTCGAACATGCCCATCGAGTTTCGTTCCGATTGGCCTCCGTTAACCTTGTCTAATAGGTGCTCAAACTTCATTGGCCGATGGTGGCCATGTTTTTCGAGATACACCAATGTCCTCATAGACATACATGGCACCTGGGACCAAGACACTGCATACCAATTTTCAAGTCAATCGGACTAACGGTCAGGTGGTTATAGCCTGTTTTATGTTTTTTCCATGTTATAGCGCCACCATGTGGCCAATCGCCGCGATTTTTTTATTGTGACCTCAGATTGACCTCTTACACGTGTGTACCAAGTTTGGTGGAGATACCTCATTTACTTCTGGAGTTATAGCCATTTTAGTAAAATAGGCCCCTCCCACAATGTACGTTTTGGCGCCCCTTAGCGTGTGTGAATCGAAATTTCAACTTTTTTTCGATAATTATTGATCTACAGTCTCTAGAGAACATTTCTGCACTGGTTTGGTTCCGATTGGGCGAAAAACCTAGGACTAGTTCGCAAAAGTAGGTTTTTGACAAAATTCAAAATGGCGGAAAATCTATCATGGCGGAAATGAAATCGGAGATATACATTTTGTTCGTCAGGCGTCCTGCTTTCCAATGATATAAGACACTTGAGTCTATGACATACGGTCTAGGAGTTATGAGCAGTTTCGCGCTTTTGGTCGCTATAGCGCCACCTATGGGCCAATCGAGGTCATACTTTGATACGTTCTCCCCAAATTGAGGACTACCATTTGGCCAACTTTCAAGGTTCCAGCTCTTACGGTTTGGTCTGCACGATGCGTTTTAGGGGAAAATAATAATAATAATTAAAGCTGCAAGCAGCATTTATCGGGGTTCAAGCTATTAAGGTCTTTAAGGTTTTTAAGCATCAAAAGTTATAAAGTTTTATTTAGCAAGCATGTAACCACTGACATAATAGATGGAAAAGACCATGTTCTAGCATGATTTACCATGATATACCACATTCTAGCATGATTGACCATAGTTTATCATGATTTACCATGGTTTACCATTATTTACCATGTTCTAGCATAGTTTTACCATGATTTTATCTTAATTTACTTTGATTTACCATGTTTTAGCATGATTTACCATGATATACCACATTCTAGCATGATTTACCATAGTTTATCATGATTTACCATGGTTTACCATGATTTACCCTGTTCTAGCATAGTTTACCATGAATTCATCTTAGTTTACCTTGATTTACCATGTTCTAGCATGATTTATCATGATATACCATATTCTAGCATGATTTACCATAGTTTATCATGATTTACCATGGTTTAACATGATTTACCCTGTTCTAGCATAGTTTACCATGAATTCATCTTAGTTTACCTTGATTTACCATGTTCTAGCATGATTTACCATGATTTTCCACATTCTAGCATGATTTACCATAGTTTATCATGATTTACCATGGTTTACCATGATTTACCCTGTTCTGGCATAGTTTACCATGAATTTATCTTAGTTTACCTTGATTTACCATGTTCTAGCATGGTTTACCATGATATGCCACATTCTAGCATTATTTACCAAAGTTTATCATGATTTACCATGGTTTACCATGATTTACCCTGTTCTAGCATAGTTTACCATGATTTACCATGTTCTAGCATGATTTACCTTGATACACCACATTCTAGTATTATTTACTATGATTTACAATGTCTAATTATGAATTCAAAAGCACATGTCAAAAGACTTCATTAATAAGTAGAATGGCCAGCAGAGGGCACTAGAAGACCATTATTGGCTCAGTTTCAGTTTAATCTTCATGATTTTCACTAGTTTTCTGCACTAAAGCAAACCAGTCTTTCCATGTTAACTCTATAATGCATGCTTACACACACACACACACACACACTAATACTTTAACAGATGGATTTTGACTAAATGTAATTGTAAATGTTCAAATAATGATTTTATAAAGTCTAAATATGAATTATAGAAACAATATGACAAAATAACTATTTTAAACAGCAGGGGGCAGTAAAATACCACTTATTGGCTTAATATGCCATTGTATTCATATTATTTTCACCTTTTTAAACTGTTATAGAGTCAAATTTTGTCCGATCTGTCTGAAATGTTTCATGCTTGTTCAGAGTGATATTTCACATGTTCTGACTTGTTTTTTAGAAGATCTGAGCATCTTAAAAGATATAAGCTTTCGGGGACACTTGGTCAAGGCCACATTTTGAAGTGACCCTTTTATAGCCATCCAAATGAAGTAGTTCAACTTTTTCTGATAATTACTGATCTAGAGAGTCCAGAGAATTGTACTGCACAAATTTTGAACATTATTATATGAAAATTATATGATCATAGATGGAAAAGACCATTTACAGCCAATACAGGCAATTTACCATAGGAAATATATGGTTATAAAGGTTTTTGACAGTTATAGCGCCACCTATGGTCCGATCTCCATAAAATTGGGCATGCTTGTTAATGATGTTATGTCACATATGCTCACCAATTTTTGTGAAGTTCTGAGTTTTCATTTAGGATTTATAGGCTTTTTAATGTATTTTGCCACGCCCATTTTATAAATGACCCTATTACAGCCAGGCAAATGCAAAAGTTCAACTTTTTTTTGATAATTATTGATCTAGAGAGTCCAGAGAATTGTCCTAGACTGGTCTGGTTCCGATCGGGCAAAAAACCTAGGACTAGTTCGCAAAAGTAGGTTTTTTACATATTCGCAAATAATTAATTAATGGTTTGATTGACATTAGTGGTTCTTGAGGCAAAGTTGTTGAGCATGAGCAGATCTATCAAATGATATGCATTTTGTGACAATAAGTGTAACACCACGTGATTACAGAGCCATAGAACTCGTTAGCGCCAACTAGTGGCCGATTTCTTTCAAAATTCTTACAGACCTCTAGGGCCATGAGTCGAACATGCCCATCGAGTTTCGTTCCGATCGGCCTCCGTTAACCTTGTCTAATAGTTGCTCAAACTTCATTGGCCGATGGTGGCCATGTTTTTTGAGATACACCAATGTCCTCATAGACATACATGGCACCTTGGACCAAGACACTGCATACCAATTTTCAAGTCAATCTGACTAACGGTCAGGTGGTTATAGCCTGTTTTATGTTTTTTTCATATTATAGCGCCACCTTGTGGCCAATCACCGCGATTTTTTTACTGTTACCTCAGATTGACCTCTTACACATGTGTACCGAGTTTGGTGAAAATATCTCATTTTGTTCACGAGTTATAGCCATTTTAGTAAAATAGGCTCCGCCTCCTGCGAACGTTTTGACACCCCTTAGCAACCGTGGATCGAAATTTCAACTTTTTTTCGATAATTATTGATATTCAGACCCCTGTGAACATTTCTGCACTGGTTTGGTTCCGATCGGGCAAAAAACCAGGGACTAGTTCGCAAAAGTAGGTTTTGGACAAAATCCAATATGGCGGAAAAATTTGCATACCGGAAATGAAATCCTTGAGGCCATTTTTGTTCGGCTTGACCCAAGGATTCCAATGGTATAAGACACTTGAGTCTGTGACAAACGGTTAATGAGATTTAAGCAAAAATATGCGTTTTTTTTGTTTTTTGCGCTGTAGCGCCACCTATTGGCCAATCTGGCTCATATTTTGATAACCTCTCCTCGATTTTTGTACTACCATCTGGCAAAGTTTCAAGTCTCTAGCACTTACGGTTTGGGCTGCACGATGCGTTTTACGGCGGAATAATAATAATAATAATAATTAAAGCTGCAAGCAGCATTTATCGGGGTTCAAGCAGTTAAGGCCTTTAAGGCATTTAAGCACAAAAGCATCAAAAGTTATTAAGTTTTATTTAACAAACCAAAAATCTCGCTAGCGCCAACTAGTGGCTGATTTCTTTCAAAATTCTTACAGACCTCTAGAGCCATGATTTGAACATGCCTACCGAGTTTTGTTCCGATCGGCCTCCGTTAACCTTGTCTAATAGATTCTCAAACTTCATTGGCCGATGGCGGCCATGTTTTTTGAGATACGCTAATGTCCTCATAGACATACATGGCACCTTGGACCAAGACACTGCATACCAATTTTCAAGTCATTTGGACTAACGGTCAGGTGGTTATAGCCCTTTTCATGTTTTTTTCATGTTATAGCGCCACCTATTGTTCAATCGTCGAGATTTATTTACTGTGACCCCAGATTGAACTCATACACATGTGTACCAAGTTTGGTGAAGATATCTCATTTACTTCTCGAGTTATAGCCATTTTAGTAAAATAGGCTCCTCCTACAACGTTCAATTAGCGCCCCCTATCGACCATGAATCAAAATTTCAACTTTTTTTCGATAATTATTGATATTCAGACTCCAGAGAACATTTCTGCACTGGTTTGGTTCCGATCGGACAAAAAACCAGGGACTAGTTCGCAAAAGTAGGTTTTTGACATAATTCAAAATGGCGGAAAATTTACATACCAGAAATGAAATCGGAGATATACGTTTTGACCTTTAGTCGTTAAGCTTTCCAACGATATAAGACACTTGAGCCTACGACATACGGTCTAGGAGTTATGAGCAGTTTCGCGCTTTTGGTCGCTATAGCGCCACCTATGGGCCAATCGAGGTCATAATTTGATAACCTCTCCTCGATTTTTGTACTACCATATGGCAAAGTTTCAAGGTTCCTGGTCTTACGGTTTGGGCTGCACGATGCGTTTTACGGCGGAATAATAATAATAATAATAATAATAATTAAAGCTGCAAGCAGCATTTATCGGGGTTCAAGCAGTTAAGGCCTTTAATGCATTTAAGCACAAAAGCATCAAAAGTTGTTAAGTTTTACACGACGTGATTACAGAGCCATAAAACTCGTTAGCGCCAACTAGTGGCCGATTTCTTTCAAAACTCTTACAGACCTCTAGGGCCATGAGTCGAACATGCCCATCGAGTTTCATTCCGATTGGCCACCGTTAACCTTGTCTAATAGGTGCTCAAATTTCATTGGTCGATGGCGGCCATGTTTTTTGAGATACGCCAATGTCCTCATAGACATACATGGCACCTTGGACCAAGACACTGCATACCAATTTTCAAGTCAATCGGACTAACGGTCAGGTGGTTATAGCCCTTTTCATGTTTTTTTCATGTTATAGCGCCACCTAGTGTTCAATTGTCACGATTTTTTTACTGTGATCTCAGATTGAACTCATACACATGTGTACCAAGTTTGGTGAAGATATCTCATTTACATCTCGAGTTATAGCCATTTTAGTAAAATAGGCTCCTCCCACAACACTAATTTATCACCCCCTAGCGACCAGGAATCGGAATTTCGACTTTTTTTCGATAATTATTGATAAGCAGACTCCAGAGAACATTTCTGTACTGGTTTGGTTCCGATCGGAGAAAAAAACAGGGACTAGTTCGCAAAAGTAGGTTTTTGACATAATTCAAAATGGCGGAAAATTTGCATACCGGAAATGAAATCGGAGATATACGTTTTGACCTTCATGAGACCAGCTTTCCAAAGATATAAGACACTTGAGTCTACGACATACGGTCTAGGAGTTATGAGCAGTTTCGCGCTTTTGGTTGCTATAGCGCCACCTATGGGCCAATTGGGGTCATACTTTGATAGGTTCTCCCCAAATTGAGGACTACCATTTGGCCAAGTTTCAAGGTTCCAGCTCTTACGGTTTGGTCTGCACGATGCGTTTTAGGGGAAAATAATAATAATAATAATAATAATAAAAATCAGTACAATTACAATAGGGTTTCAGCATTTCATGCTTGAACCCCTAAAAATCAGTACAATTACAATAGGGTTTCAGCACTTCGTGCTTGAACCCCTAATAAAAATCCTTACAATAACAATAGGGTTTCAGCACTTCGTGCTTGAACCCCTAATAAAAATCAGTACAAATACAATAGGTGTTCAGCACTTCGTGCTTGAACCCCTAATAATAATTAAAGCTGCAAGCAGCATTTATCGGGGTTCAAGCAGTTAAGGCCTTTAAGGCATTTAAGCACAAAAGCATCAAAAGTTATTAAGTTTTATTTAACAAACCAAAAATCTCGCTAGCGCCAACTAGTGGCTGATTTCTTTCAAAATTCTTACAGACCTCTAGAGCCATGATTTGAACATGCCTACCGAGTTTTGTTCCGATCGGCCTCCGTTAACCTTGTCTAATAGATGCTCAAACTTCATTGGCCGATGGCGGCCATGTTTTTTGAGATACGCTAATGTCCTCATAGACATACATGGCACCGTGGACCAAGACACTACATACCAATTTTCAAGTCATTTGGACTAACGGTCAGGTGGTTATAGCCCTTTTCATGTTTTTTTCATGTTATAGCGCCACCTATTGTTCAATCGTCGAGATTTATTTACTGTGACCCCAGATTGAACTCATACACATGTGTACCAAGTTTGGTGAAGATATCTCATTTAGTTCTCGAGTTATAGCCATTTTAGTAAAATAGGCTCCTCCCACAACATTAATTTATCACCCCCTAGCGACCAACAATCGAAATTTCGACTTTTTTTCGATAATTATTGATATTCAGACTCCAGAGAACATTTCTGCACTGGTTTGGTTCCGATCGGACAAAAAACCAGGGACTAGTTCGCAAAAGTAGGTTTTTGACATAATTCAAAATGGCGGAAAATTTACATACCAGAAATGAAATCGGAGATATACGTTTTGACCTTTAGTCGTTAAGCTTTCCAACGATATAAGACACTTGAGCCTACGACATACGGTCTAGGAGTTATGAGCAGTTTCGCGCTTTTGGTCGCTATAGCGCCACCTATGGGCCAATCGAGGTCATAATTTGATAACCTCTCCTCGATTTTTGTACTACCATATGGCAAAGTTTCAAGGTTCCTGGTCTTACGGTTTGGGCTGCACGATGCGTTTTACGGCGGAATAATAATAATAATAATAATAATAATAATAATAATAAAAATCAGTACAAATACAATAGGTGTTCAGCACTTCGTGCTTGAACCCCTAATAATAATAAAAATCAGTACAATTACAATAGGGTTTCAGCACTTCGTGCTTGAACCCCTAATAAAAATTGTCCGATCTTCACGAAACTTGGCATGCTTCTTCACCATGTTAGGACACATATGCTCATTGATTTTTGTGAAGTTTGAGGTTTTCCCTTAGGTTGTATAGGCTTTTGAGTGTTTTTTTGTCCCTCCCCTTTCCTAAATGACCCTGTTACAGCCAGGCAAATGAAAATATTCAACTTTTTTTCGATAATTATTTATCTAGACAGTCCAGAGAATTGTCCTAGACTGGTCTGGTTCCGATTGGACCAAAAACCAGGGACTAGTTGGCCAAAGTAGGCTTTGGACAAAATTGCCCATATACATTTTTTTTTTGCTCGAATCGGGATTTGGAGATAGCCATTTTGTTCGTCTGGAGCCAGGGATCACATTGATGCTAAATTTGAGCCTCTAGGACAAACTTTGTATGAGTTATGGCCAATTTAGTAAATGTGGTCATTATAGCGCCACCTATTGGCCAATCTGGGCCATATTTTGATAGGTTTTCCCCAAATTGAGCACTATCATTTGGCCAAGTTTCAAGGTTCCAGCTCTTACAGTTTGGTCTGCACGATGCGTTTTACGGCGGAATAATAATAATAATAATAATAATAATAATTAAAGCTGCAAGCAGCATTTAGCGGGGTTCAAGCAATTAAGGCCTTTAAGCACAAAAGCATCAAAAGTTATTACGTTTTATTTAGCAAGCATGACATAATAGACGGAAAAGACCATTTACAGCCAATACAGGTAGTTTACCATGGGAAATATATGGTTTTAAAGCTTTTTAACAGTTATAGCGCCACCTATGGTCCGATCTCCATAAAAATGTCCATGCTTCTTTAGCATGTTATGTCACATATGCTCATCAATTTTTGTGAAGTTCTGAGTTTTTATTAAGGATTTATAGGCTTTTTAGTGTATTTTGCCACGCCCATTTTCTAAATGACCCTATTACAGCCATTCAAATGCAAAAGTTCAACTTTTTTTCGATAATTATTGATCTAGAGAGTCCAGAGAATTGCCCTAGACTGGTCTGGTTCTGATCGGGCGAAAAACCAGGGACTAGTTCGCAAAAGTAGGTTTTTAACATGTTTGCGAATATCTAATGAACGGTTTGATTGACAGCAGTGGCTCTTGAGGCAAAGTTGTTCAGCATGAGCAGATCTATCAAATGATATGCATATTGTGTTGATGTGTGCAACACCACGTGATTACAGAGCCATAAAACTCGTTAGCGCCAACTAGTGGCCGATTTCTTTCAAAATTCTTACAGACCTTTAGGGCCATGAGTCGAACATGCCCATCGAGTTTCGTTCCGATCGGCCTCCGTTAACCTTGTCTAATAGGTGCTCAAACTTCATTGGCTGATGGCGGCCATGTTTTTTGAGATACACTAATGTCCTCATAGATATACATGGCACCTTGGACCAAGACACTGCATACCAATTTTCAAGTCAATCGGACTAACGGTCAGGTGGTTATAGCCCATTTTATGTTTTTTTCATGTTATAGCGCCACCATGTGGCCAATCGCCGCGATATTTTTACTGTGACCTCAGATTGACCTCTTACACATGTGTACCGAGTTTGGTGAAGATACCTCATTTACTTCTGGAGTTATAGCCATTTTAGTAAAATAGGCTCCGCCTTCTTCAAACGTTTTGGCACCCCTTAGCGACCGTGAATCGAAATTTCAACTTTTTTTCGATAATTATTGATATTCAGACTACTGTGAACATTTCTGCACTGGTTTGGTTCCGATCGGGCGAAAAACCAGGGACTAGTTCGCAAAAGTAGGTTTTGGACAAAATCCAAAATGGCGGAAAAATTTGCATACCGGAAATAAAATACCTCCTATATTTCTTGTTCGGCTTGAGCCAAGGATTCCAATGATGTATGACACTTGAAGCTGAGACAAATGGTTATTGAGATATGAGCAAAATAGTGATTTTTTTTTGTTTTTTGCGCTATAGCGCCACCTATTGGCCAATCGGGCTCATACTTTGATAACCTCTCCTCGATTTTTGTACTACCTTGTGGCCAAGTTTCAAGTCTCTAGCTCTTACGGTTTGGGCTGCACGATGCGTTTTAGCGGAGAAGAATAATAATAATAATAATAATTAAAGCTGCAAGCAGCATTTATCGGGGTTCAAGCAGTTAAGGCCTTTAATGCATTTAAGCACAAAAGCATCAAAAGTTGTTAAGTTTTACACGACGTGATTACAGAGCCATAAAACTCGTTAGCGCCAACTAGTGGCCGATTTCTTTCAAAACTCTTACAGACCTCTAGGGCCATGAGTCGAACATGCCCATCGAGTTTCATTCCGATTGGCCACCGTTAACCTTGTCTAATAGGTGCTCAAATTTCATTGGTCGATGGCGGCCATGTTTTTTGAGATACGCCAATGTCCTCATAGACATACATGGCACCTTGGACCAAGACACTGCATACCAATTTTCAAGTCAATCGGACTAACGGTCAGGTGGTTATAGCCCTTTTCATGTTTTTTTCATGTTATAGCGCCACCTAGTGTTCAATTGTCACGATTTTTTTACTGTGATCTCAGATTGAACTCATACACATGTGTACCAAGATTGGTGAAGATATCTCATTTACATCTCGAGTTATAGCCATTTTAGTAAAATAGGCTCCTCCCACAACACTAATTTATCACCCCCTAGCGACCAGGAATCGGAATTTCGACTTTTTTTCGATAATTATTGATAAGCAGACTCCAGAGAACATTTCTGTACTGGTTTGGTTCCGATCGGAGAAAAAAACAGGGACTAGTTCGCAAAAGTAGGTTTTTGACATAATTCAAAATGGCGGAAAATTTGCATACCGGAAATGAAATCGGAGATATACGTTTTGACCTTCATGAGACCAGCTTTCCAAAGATATAAGACACTTGAGTCTACGACATACGGTCTAGGAGTTATGAGCAGTTTCGCGCTTTTGGTTGCTATAGCGCCACCTATGGGCCAATTGGGGTCATACTTTGATAGGTTCTCCCCAAATTGAGGACTACCATTTGGCCAAGTTTCAAGGTTCCAGCTCTTACGGTTTGGTCTGCACGATGCGTTTTAGGGGAAAATAATAATAATAATAATAATAATAAAAATCAGTACAATTACAATAGGGTTTCAGCATTTCATGCTTGAACCCCTAATAATAATAAAAATCAGTACAATTACAATAGGGTTTCAGCACTTCGTGCTTGAACCCCTAATAAAAATTGTCCGATCTTCACGAAACTTGGCATGCTTCTTCACCATGTTAGGACACATATGCTCATTGATTTTTGTGAAGTTTGAGGTTTTCCCTTAGGTTGTATAGGCTTTTGAGTGTTTTTTTGTCCCTCCCCTTTCCTAAATGACCCTGTTACAGCCAGGCAAATGAAAATATTCAACTTTTTTTCGATAATTATTTATCTAGACAGTCCAGAGAATTGTCCTAGACTGGTCTGGTTCCGATTGGACCAAAAACCAGGGACTAGTTGGCCAAAGTAGGCTTTGGACAAAATTGCCCATATACATTTTTTTTTTGCTCGAATCGGGATTTGGAGATAGCCATTTTGTTCGTCTGGAGCCAGGGATCACATTGATGCTAAATTTGAGCCTCTAGGACAAACTTTGTATGAGTTATGGCCAATTTAGTAAATGTGGTCATTATAGCGCCACCTATTGGCCAATCTGGGCCATATTTTGATAGGTTTTCCCCAAATTGAGCACTATCATTTGGCCAAGTTTCAAGGTTCCAGCTCTTACAGTTTGGTCTGCACGATGCGTTTTACGGCGGAATAATAATAATAATAATAATAATAATAATAATAATAAAAATCAGTACAATTACAATAGGGTTTCAGCACTTCGTGCTTGAACCCCTAATAAAAATTGTCCGATCTTCACGAAACTTGGCATGCTTCTTCACCATGTTAGGACACATATGCTCATTGATTTTTGTGAAGTTTGAGGTTTTCCCTTAGGTTGTATAGGCTTTTGAGTGTTTTTTTGTCCCTCCCCTTTCCTAAATGACCCTGTTACAGCCAGGCAAATGAAAATATTCAACTTTTTTTCGATAATTATTTATCTAGACAGTCCAGAGAATTGTCCTAGACTGGTCTGGTTCCGATTGGACCAAAAACCAGGGACTAGTTGGCCAAAGTAGGCTTTGGACAAAATTGCCCATATACATTTTTTTTTTGCTCGAATCGGGATTTGGAGATAGCCATTTTGTTCGTCTGGAGCCAGGGATCACATTGATGCTAAATTTGAGCCTCTAGGACAAACTTTGTATGAGTTATGGCCAATTTAGTAAATGTGGTCATTATAGCGCCACCTATTGGCCAATCTGGGCCATATTTTGATAGGTTTTCCCCAAATTGAGCACTATCATTTGGCCAAGTTTCAAGGTTCCAGCTCTTACAGTTTGGTCTGCACGATGCGTTTTACGGCGGAATAATAATAATAATAATAATAATAATAATAATTAAAGCTGCAAGCAGCATTTATCGGGGTTCAAGCATTTAAGGCCTTTAAGCACATAAGCATTTAAGACATTAAGATTTATTTAGAAAGCTTTTAACCACTGAAATAATAGATGGAAAAGTCCATTTACAGCCAATACAGGCAATTTACCATAAGAAAAATATGGTTTTCAAAGCTTTTTAACAGTTATAGCGCCACCTATGGTCCGATCTCCATAATATTTTGCATGGTTATTAATGATGTTATGTCACATATGCTCACCAATTTTTGTGAAGTTCTGAGTTTTTATATATGATTTATAGGCTTTTGAGTGTATTTTGCCACACCCATTTTATAAATGACCCTATTACAGCCACCCAAATGCAAAAGTTCAACTTTTTTTCGATAATTATTGATCTAGAGAGTCCAGAGAATTGCCCTAAACTGGTCTGGTTCCGATCGGGCAAAAAACCTAGGACTAGTTCGCAAAAGTAGGTTTTTAACATATTCGCGAATAATTAATGAATGGTTTGATTGACATTAGTGGTTCTTGAGGCTAAGTTGTTGAGCATGAGCAGATCTATCAAATGATATGCATTTTGTGACGATAAGTGTAACACCACGTGATTACAGAGCCATAAAACTCGTTAGCGCCAACTAGTGGCCGATTTCTTTCAAAATTCTTACAGACCTTTAGGGCCATGAGTCGAACATGCCCATCGAGTTTCGTTCCGATCGGCCTCCGTTAACCTTGTCTAATAGGTGCTCAAACTTCATTGGCTGATGGCGGCCATGTTTTTTGAGATACACTAATGTCCTCATAGACATACATGGCACCTTGGACCAAGACACTGCATACCAATTTTCAAGTCAATCGGACTAACGGTCAGGTGGTTATAGCCCATTTTATGTTTTTTTAATGTTATAGCGCCACCATGTGGCCAATCGCCGCGATTATTTTACTGTGACCTCAGATTGACCTCTTACACATGTGTACCGAGTTTGGTGAAGATACCTCATTTACTTCTGGAGTTATAGCCATTTTAGTAAAATAGGCTCCGCCTTCTTCAAACGTTTTGGCGCCCCTTAGCGACCGTGAATCGAAATTTCAACTTTTTTTCGATAATTATTGATATTCAGACTACTGTGAACATTTCTGCACTGGTTTGGTTCCGATCGGGCGAAAAACCAGGGACTAGTTCGCAAAAGTAGGTTTTGGACAAAATCCAAAATGGCGGAAAAATTTGCATACCGGAAATAAAATACCTCCTGTATTTCTTGTTCGGCTTGAGCCAAGGATTCCAATGATGTATGACACTTGAAGCTGAGACAAATGGTTATTGAGATATGAGCAAAATAGTGATTTTTTTTTGTTTTTTGCGCTATAGCGCCACCTATTGGCCAATCGGGCTCATACTTTGATAACCTCTCCTCGATTTTTATACTACCTTGTGGCCAAGTTTCAAGTCTCTAGCTCTTACGGTTTGGGCTGCACGATGCGTTTTAGCGGAGAAGAATAATAATAATAATAATAAAAATCCTTACAATTACAATAGGGTTTCAGCACTTCGTGCTTGAACCCCTAATAATAAAAATCAGTACAATTACAATAGGGTTTCAGCACTTCGTGCTTGAACCCCTAATAAAAATTGTCCGATCTTCACGAAACTTGGCATGCTTCTTCACCATGTTAGGACACATATGCTCATTGATTTTTGTGGAAGTTTGAGGTTTTCCCTTAGGTTGTATAGGCTTTTGAGTGTTTTTTTGTCCCTCCCCTTTCCTAAATGACCCTGTTACAGCCAGGCAAATGAAAATATTCAACTTTTTTTCGATAATTATTTATCTAGACAGTCCAGAGAATTGTCCTAGGACTGGTCTGGTTCCGATTGGACCAAAAACCAGGGACTAGTTGGCCAAAGTAGGCTTTGGACAAAATTGCCCATATACATTTTTTTTTTGCTCGAATCAGGATTGGAGATAGCCATTTTGTTCGTCTGGAGCCAGGGATCACATTGATGCTAAATTTGAGCCTCTAGGACAAACTTTGTATGAGTTATGGCCAATTTAGTAATTGTGGTCATTATAGCGCCACCTATTGGCCAATCTGGGGCCATATTTTGATAGGTTTTCCCCAAATTGAGCACTATCATTTGGCCAGTTTCAAGGTTCCAGCTCTTACAGTTTGGTCTGCACGATGCGTTTTACGGCGGAATAATAATAATAATAATAATAATAATAATAATAATAAAAATCAGTACAATTACAATAGGGTTTCAGCACTTCGTGCTTGAACCCCTAATAAAAATTGTCCGATCTTCACGAAACTTGGCATGCTTCTTCACCATGTTAGGACACATATGCTCAATTGATTTTTGTGAAGTTGAGGTTTTCCCTTAGGTTGTATAGGCTTTTGAGTGTTTTTTTGTCCCTCCCCTTTCCTAAATGACCCTGTTACAGCCAGGCAAATGAAAATATTCAACTTTTTTTCGATAATTATTTATCTAGACAGTCCAGAGAATTGTCCTAGACTGGTCTGGTTCCGATTGGACCAAAAACCAGGGACTAGTTGGCCAAAGTAGGCTTTGGACAAAATTGCCCATATACATTTTTTTTTGCTCGAATCGGGATTTGGAGATAGCCATTTTGTTCGTCTGGAGCCAGGGATCACATTGATGCTAAATTTGAGCCTCTAGGACAAACTTTGTATGAGTTATGGCCAATTTAGTAAATGTGGTCATTATAGCGCCACCTATTGGGCCAATCTGGGCCATATTTTGATAGGTTTTCCCCAAATTGAGCACTATCATTTGGCCAAGTTTCAAGGTTCCAGCTCTTACAGTTTGGTCTGCACGATGCGTTTTACGGCGGAATAATAATAATAATAATAATAATAATAAAAATCAGTACAATTACAATAGGGTTTCAGCACTTCGTGCTTGAACCCCTAATCAGTACAAATACAATAGGTGTTCAGCACTTCGTGCTTGAACCCCTAATAATAAAAATCAGTACAATTACAATAGGGTTTCAGCACTTCGTGCTTGAACCCCTAATAAAAATTGTCCGATCTTCACGAAACTTGGCATGCTTCTTCACCATGTTAGGACACATATGCTCATTGATTTTTGTGAAGTTTGAGGTTTTCCCTTAGGTTGTATAGGCTTTTGAGTGTTTTTTTGTCCCTCCCCTTTCCTAAATGACCCTGTTACAGCCAGGCAAATGAAAATATTCAACTTTTTTTCGATAATTATTTATCTAGACAGTCCAGAGAATTGTCCTAGACTGGTCTGGTTCCGATTGGACCAAAAACCAGGGACTAGTTGGCCAAAGTAGGCTTTGGACAAAATTGCCCATATACATTTTTTTTTTGCTCGAATCGGGATTTGGAGATAGCCATTTTGTTCGTCTGGAGCCAGGGATCACATTGATGCTAAATTTGAGCCTCTAGGACAAACTTTGTATGAGTTATGGCCAATTTAGTAAATGTGGTCATTATAGCGCCACCTATTGGCCAATCTGGGCCATATTTTGATAGGTTTTCCCCAAATTGAGCACTATCATTTGGCCAAGTTTCAAGGTTCCAGCTCTTACAGTTTGGTCTGCACGATGCGTTTTACGGCGGAATAATAATAATAATAATAATAATAATAAAAATCAGTACAATTACAATAGGGTTTCAGCACTTCGTGCTTGAACCCCTAATCAGTACAAATACAATAGGTGTTCAGCACTTCGTGCTTGAACCCCTAATAATAAAAATCAGTACAATTACAATAGGGTTTCAGCACTTCGTGCTTGAACCCCTAATAAAAATTGTCCGATCTTCACGAAACTTGGCATGCTTCTTCACCATGTTAGGACACATATGCTCATTGATTTTTGTGAAGTTTGAGGTTTTCCCTTAGGTTGTATAGGCTTTTGAGTGTTTTTTTGTCCCTCCCCTTTCCTAAATGACCCTGTTACAGCCAGGCAAATGAAAATATTCAACTTTTTTTCGATAATTATTTATCTAGACAGTCCAGAGAATTGTCCTAGACTGGTCTGGTTCCGATTGGACCAAAAACCAGGGACTAGTTGGCCAAAGTAGGCTTTGGACAAAATTGCCCATATACATTTTTTTTTTTGCTCGAATCGGGATTTGGAGATAGCCATTTTGTTCGTCTGGAGCCAGGGATCACATTGATGCTAAATTTGAGCCTCTAGGACAAACTTTGTATGAGTTATGGCCAATTTAGTAAATGTGGTCATTATAGCGCCACCTATTGGCCAATCTGGGCCATATTTTGATAGGTTTTCCCCAAATTGAGCACTATCATTTGGCCAAGTTTCAAGGTTCCAGCTCTTACAGTTTGGTCTGCACGATGCGTTTTACGGCGGAATAATAATAATAATAATAATAATAATAATAATTAAAGCTGCAAGCAGCATTTATCGGGGTTCAAGCAGTTAAGGCCTTTCAGGCATTTAAGCACAAAAGCATCAAAAGTTATTACGTTTTATTTAACAAGCCAAAAATCTCGCTAGCGCCAACTAGTGGCTGATTTCTTTCAAAATTCTTACAGACCTCTAGAGCCATGATTTGAACATGCCTACCGAGTTTTGTTCCGATCGGCCTCCGTTAACCTTGTCTAATAGGTGCTCAAACTTCATTGGCCGATGGCGGCCATGTTTTTTGAGATACGCCAATGTCCTCATAGACATACATGGCACCTTGGACCAAGACACTGCATAACAATTTTCAAGTCATTTGGACTAACGGTCAGGTGGTTATAGCCCTTTTCATGTTTTTTTCATGTTATAGCGCCACCTATTGTTCAATCGTCGAGATTTATTTACTGTGACCCCAGATTGAACTCATACACATGTGTACCAAGTTTGGTGAAGATATCTCATTTACTTCTCGAGTTATAGCCATTTTAGTAAAATAGGCTCCTCCTACAACGTTCAATTAGCGCCCCCTATCGACCATGAATCAAAATTTCAACTTTTTTTCGATAATTATTGATATTCAGACTCCAGAGAACATTTCTGCACTGGTTTGGTTCCGATCGGACAAAAAACCAGGGACTAGTTCGCAAAAGTAGGTTTTTGACATAATTCAAAATGGCGGAAAATTTACATACCAGAAATGAAATCGGAGATATACGTTTTGACCTTTAGTCGTTAAGCTTTCCAACGATATAAGACACTTGAGCCTACGACATACGGTCTAGGAGTTATGAGCAGTTTCGTGCTTTTGGTCGCTATAGCGCCACCTATGGGCCAATCGAGGTCATAATTTGATAACCTCTCCTCGATTTTTGTACTACCATATGGCAAAGTTTCAAGGTTCCTGGTCTTACGGTTTGGGCTGCACGATGCGTTTTACGGCGGAATAATAATAATAATAATAATAATAATAATAATAAAAATCAGTACAAATACAATAGGTGTTCAGCACTTCGTGCTTGAACCCCTAATAATAAAAATCAGTACAATTACAATAGGGTTTCAGCACTTCGTGCTTGAACCCCTAATAAAAATTGTCCGATCTTCACGAAACTTGGCATGCTTCTTCACCATGTTAGGACACATATGCTCATTGATTTTTGTGAAGTTTGAGGTTTTCCCTTAGGTTGTATAGGCTTTTGAGTGTTTTTTTGTCCCTCCCCTTTCCTAAATGACCCTGTTACAGCCAGGCAAATGAAAATATTCAACTTTTTTTCGATAATTATTTATCTAGACAGTCCAGAGAATTGTCCTAGACTGGTCTGGTTCCGATTGGACCAAAAACCAGGGACTAGTTGGCCAAAGTAGGCTTTGGACAAAATTGCCCATATACATTTTTTTTTTGCTCGAATCGGGATTTGGAGATAGCCATTTTGTTCGTCTGGAGCCAGGGATCACATTGATGCTAAATTTGAGCCTCTAGGACAAACTTTGTATGAGTTATGGCCAATTTAGTAAATGTGGTCATTATAGCGCCACCTATTGGCCAATCTGGGCCATATTTTGATAGGTTTTCCCCAAATTGAGCACTATCATTTGGCCAAGTTTCAAGGTTCCAGCTCTTACAGTTTGGTCTGCACGATGCGTTTTACGGCGGAATAATAATAATAATAATAATAATAATAATAATTAAAGCTGCAAGCAGCATTTAGCGGGGTTCAAGCAATTAAGGCCTTTAAGCACAAAAGCATCAAAAGTTATTACGTTTTATTTAGCAAGCATGACATAATAGACGGAAAAGACCATTTACAGCCAATACAGGTAGTTTACCATGGGAAATATATGGTTTTAAAGCTTTTTAACAGTTATAGCGCCACCTATGGTCCGATCTCCATAAAAATGTCCATGCTTCTTTAGCATGTTATGTCACATATGCTCATCAATTTTTGTGAAGTTCTGAGTTTTTATTAAGGATTTATAGGCTTTTTAGTGTATTTTGCCACGCCCATTTTCTAAATGACCCTATTACAGCCATTCAAATGCAAAAGTTCAACTTTTTTTCGATAATTATTGATCTAGAGAGTCCAGAGAATTGCCCTAGACTGGTCTGGTTCTGATCGGGCGAAAAACCAGGGACTAGTTCGCAAAAGTAGGTTTTTAACATGTTTGCGAATATCTAATGAACGGTTTGATTGACAGCAGTGGCTCTTGAGGCAAAGTTGTTCAGCATGAGCAGATCTATCAAATGATATGCATATTGTGTTGATGTGTGCAACACCACGTGATTACAGAGCCATAAAACTCGTTAGCGCCAACTAGTGGCCGATTTCTTTCAAAATTCTTACAGACCTTTAGGGCCATGAGTCGAACATGCCCATCGAGTTTCGTTCCGATCGGCCTCCGTTAACCTTGTCTAATAGGTGCTCAAACTTCATTGGCTGATGGCGGCCATGTTTTTTGAGATACACTAATGTCCTCATAGATATACATGGCACCTTGGACCAAGACACTGCATACCAATTTTCAAGTCAATCGGACTAACGGTCAGGTGGTTATAGCCCATTTTATGTTTTTTTCATGTTATAGCGCCACCATGTGGCCAATCGCCGCGATATTTTTACTGTGACCTCAGATTGACCTCTTACACATGTGTACCGAGTTTGGTGAAGATACCTCATTTACTTCTGGAGTTATAGCCATTTTAGTAAAATAGGCTCCGCCTTCTTCAAACGTTTTGGCACCCCTTAGCGACCGTGAATCGAAATTTCAACTTTTTTTCGATAATTATTGATATTCAGACTACTGTGAACATTTCTGCACTGGTTTGGTTCCGATCGGGCGAAAAACCAGGGACTAGTTCGCAAAAGTAGGTTTTGGACAAAATCCAAAATGGCGGAAAAATTTGCATACCGGAAATAAAATACCTCCTATATTTCTTGTTCGGCTTGAGCCAAGGATTCCAATGATGTATGACACTTGAAGCTGAGACAAATGGTTATTGAGATATGAGCAAAATAGTGATTTTTTTTTGTTTTTTGCGCTATAGCGCCACCTATTGGCCAATCGGGCTCATACTTTGATAACCTCTCCTCGATTTTTGTACTACCTTGTGGCCAAGTTTCAAGTCTCTAGCTCTTACGGTTTGGGCTGCACGATGCGTTTTAGCGGAGAAGAATAATAATAATAATAATAAAAATCCTAGGGCTGGGCGATAAAACGATAACGATATGTATCGCGATAGACACGTAATCAATATCAATAAAAAATGCGTTCGATAAAACGTTCGATAATTATTTATTTATTTTTTTCGTTGGAAGAAACCAGCAAAGCAAGTTTGATTGCATGAACAAAGGCACTCACTCTCTAGTAACTAGATAAAACAGAAAAAGTCAGCTCGCCTGACTTAAAGTCTGACCGTAGTCAGACCAATGTCGTCTGCAGATTATGCAAGACCGTCGTCAGTTTTTCTGTTATTCGCGTGCTTATGCGCTGTTCTAGCTAGTTTCTCAGCGCATACATGTGAAGCTCACATGCACTAAAAGCCTGTCTACCAGCGCCTGAATACTAAGTTATCTTTCGAGTCTTATTTTGCTAATACTGTTATACACACAAGGTTTACATAAACTAGTCGGATATGTCTAAAGTGAAAGCAAACTTGAGAAAATTGAGAGAAAATCTGCTTGTCAAATGCGTAAATAATAGACGCGTCGCGCGCAGCTCTTAAAGAGACAGTAGTAATAGTAAACACGCTGCCGCTTGTCCTTAAAGGGATAGTTCACCCAAAAATAAAAATTATCTCATTATTTACGCACTCTAATGTTGTTCCAAACCTGTATTAATTGCCTTCTAATATTTTCTAATATTAATATTTTGAAGAATGTGGGTATCCAAACAGTAGCTGGTCCCCATTGACTTCCATAGGAGGAAAAATATACTATGGAAGTCACTGGGGTACATCAACTGTTTGGTTACCCACATTCTTCCAAATAACTTTTATTTTCAACAGAAGAAAGAAACTTATTCGAGTTTAAAACAACGTGAGAGAGTAAATTATGAAAATTAGAATTTTTAGGAGAACTATCCCTTTAATGTTAATAAAACAACAAAATGTAAAGAGAAAATCACTCACTGCTCTTGACTAATAACTTTATTAATAGCTTTAATAAGTATCAATGTATAATTTATAGAAAATAGAAAGAAATAGATTTATATAATTTATAGAAAGAAATCGTAATATTATATTTTTGCCATATCGCCCACCCCTTTATAAAGCATTTCTTACGTATTCTTTAATTTTGCACCTTAATGTTAAGAGATAATTGTTAAGTGTTCATTGTGATTTTAGACTTTTGAGTTTTCCATGGTCGTGTTGACATTTCTGCCTTTTTAACTGATGGGATTATAATCAGAGGTAGGTTAAGTTTAAAATAAAAAATCTTTAAATGTAATATATTTGTCTCCTGGACTGGTCCTTATTTTAAATATGTTATAAAAAAATTCAATAATTATCGATATCGACCGATATGAAACACTTATATCGTGATACAGTTTTCAGCCATATCGCCCAGCCCTAAAAAATCCTTACAATTACAATAGGGTTTCAGCACTTCGTGCTTGAACCCCTAATTAAAGCTGCAAGCAGCATTTATCGGGGTTCAAGCAGTTAAGGCCTTTCAGGCATTTAAGCACAAAAGCATCAAAAGTTATTACGTTTTATTTAACAAGCCAAAAATCTCGCTAGCGCCAACTAGTGGCTGATTTCTTTCAAAATTCTTACAGACCTCTAGAGCCATGATTTGAACATGCCTACCGAGTTTTGTTCCGATCGGCCTCCGTTAACCTTGTCTAATAGGTGCTCAAACTTCATTGGCCGATGGCGGCCATGTTTTTTGAGATACGCCAATGTCCTCATAGACATACATGGCACCTTGGACCAAGACACTGCATAACAATTTTCAAGTCATTTGGACTAACGGTCAGGTGGTTATAGCCCTTTTCATGTTTTTTTCATGTTATAGCGCCACCTATTGTTCAATCGTCGAGATTTATTTACTGTGACCCCAGATTGAACTCATACACATGTGTACCAAGTTTGGTGAAGATATCTCATTTACTTCTCGAGTTATAGCCATTTTAGTAAAATAGGCTCCTCCTACAACGTTCAATTAGCGCCCCCTATCGACCATGAATCAAAATTTCAACTTTTTTTCGATAATTATTGATATTCAGACTCCAGAGAACATTTCTGCACTGGTTTGGTTCCGATCGGACAAAAAACCAGGGACTAGTTCGCAAAAGTAGGTTTTTGACATAATTCAAAATGGCGGAAAATTTACATACCAGAAATGAAATCGGAGATATACGTTTTGACCTTTAGTCGTTAAGCTTTCGAATGATATAAGACACTTGAGCCTACGACTTACGGTCTAGGAGTTATGAGCAGTTTCGCGCTTTTGGTCGCTATAGCGCCACCTATGGGCCAATCGAGGTCATAATTTGATAACCTCTCCTCGATTTTTGTACTACCATATGGCAAAGTTTCAAGGTTCCTGGTCTTACGGTTTGGGCTGCACGATGCGTTTTACGGCGGAATAATAATAATAATAATAATAATTAAAGCTGCAAGCAGCATTTATCGGGGTTCAAGCATTTAAGGCCTTTAAGCACATAAGCATTTAAGACATTAAGATTTATTTAGAAAGCTTTTAACCACTGAAATAATAGATGGAAAAGTCCATTTACAGCCAATACAGGCAATTTACCATAAGAAAAATATGGTTTTCAAAGCTTTTTAACAGTTATAGCGCCACCTATGGTCCGATCTCCATAATATTTTGCATGGTTATTAATGATGTTATGTCACATATGCTCACCAATTTTTGTGAAGTTCTGAGTTTTTATATCTGATTTATAGGCTTTTGAGTGTATTTTGCCACACCCATTTTATAAATGACCCTATTACAGCCACCCAAATGCAAAAGTTCAACTTTTTTTCGATAATTATTGATCTAGAGAGTCCAGAGAATTGCCCTAAACTGGTCTGGTTCCGATCGGGCAAAAAACCTAGGACTAGTTCGCAAAAGTAGGTTTTTAACATAATTATGAATATTTAATGAACGGTTTGATTGACATTAGTGGTTCTTGAGGCTAAGTTGTTGAGCATGAGCAGATCTATCAAATGATATGCATTTTGTGACGATAAGTGTAACACCACGTGATTACAGAGCCATAAAACTCGTTAGCGCCAACTAGTGGCCGATTTCTTTCAAAATTCTTACAGACCTCTAGGGCCATGAGTCGAACATGCCCATCAAGTTTCGTTCCGATCAGCCTCCGTTAACCTTGTCTAATAGTTGCTCAAACTTCATTGGCCGATGGCGGCCATGTTTTTTGAGATACACCAATGTCCTCATAGACATACATGGCACCTTGGACCAAGACACTGCATACCAATTTTCAAGTCAATCGGACTAACGGTCAGGTGGTTATAGCCTGTTTTATGTTTTTTTCATATTATAGCGCCACCTAGTCTTCAATCGTCGCAATTTTTTTACCGTGACCCCAGATTGACCTCTTACACATGTGTACCGAGTTTGGTGAAGATACCTCATTTACTTCTGGAGTTATAGCCATTTTAGTAAAATAGGCTCCGCCTCCTTCAAACGTTTTGGCGCCCCTTAGCGACCGTGAATCGAAATTTCAACTTTTTTTCGATAATTATTGATAATCAGACTCCTGTGAACATTTCTGCACTGGTTTGGTTCCGATCGGGCAAAAATCCAGGGACTAGTTCGCAAAAGTATGTTTTGGACAAAATCCAATATGGCGGAAAAATTTGCATACCGGAAATGAAATCCTTGAGGCCAGTTTTGTTCGGCTTGACCCAAGGATTCCAGTGATATAAGACACTTGAGGCTGTGACAAAGGGTTGATGAGATTTAAGCAAAAATATGCAATTTTTTTGTTTTTTGCACTGTAGCGCCACCTATTGGCCAATCTGGGTCATATTCTCTGAACCTCTCCTCGATTTTTGTACTACCTTCTGGCAAAGTTTCAAGTCTCTAGCACTTACGGTTTGGGCTGCACGATGCGTTTTACGGCAGAATAATAATAATAATAATAAAAATCAGTACAATTACAATAGGGTTTCAGCATTTCATGCTTGAACCCCTAATAATAAAAATCAGTACAATTACAATAGGGTTTCAGCACTTCGTGCTTGAACCCCTAATAAAAATTGTCCGATCTTCACGAAACTTGGCATGCTTCTTCACCATGTTAGGACACATATGCTCATTGATTTTTGTGAAGTTTGAGGTTTTCCCTTAGGTTGTATAGGCTTTTGAGTGTTTTTTTGTCCCTCCCCTTTCCTAAATGACCCTGTTACAGCCAGGCAAATGAAAATATTCAACTTTTTTTCGATAATTATTTATCTAGACAGTCCAGAGAATTGTCCTAGACTGGTCTGGTTCCGATTGGACCAAAAACCAGGGACTAGTTGGCCAAAGTAGGCTTTGGACAAAATTGCCCATATACATTTTTTTTTTGCTCGAATCGGGATTTGGAGATAGCCATTTTGTTCGTCTGGAGCCAGGGATCACATTGATGCTAAATTTGAGCCTCTAGGACAAACTTTGTATGAGTTATGGCCAATTTAGTAAATGTGGTCATTATAGCGCCACCTATTGGCCAATCTGGGCCATATTTTGATAGGTTTTCCCCAAATTGAGCACTATCATTTGGCCAAGTTTCAAGGTTCCAGCTCTTACAGTTTGGTCTGCACGATGCGTTTTACGGCGGAATAATAATAATAATAATAATAATAATAATAATAATAAAAATCAGTACAATTACAATAGGGTTTCAGCACTTCGTGCTTGAACCCCTAATAAAAATTGTCCGATCTTCACGAAACTTGGCATGCTTCTTCACCATGTTAGGACACATATGCTCATTGATTTTTGTGAAGTTTGAGGTTTTCCCTTAGGTTGTATAGGCTTTTGAGTGTTTTTTTGTCCCTCCCCTTTCCTAAATGACCCTGTTACAGCCAGGCAAATGAAAATATTCAACTTTTTTTCGATAATTATTTATCTAGACAGTCCAGAGAATTGTCCTAGACTGGTCTGGTTCCGATTGGACCAAAAACCAGGGACTAGTTGGCCAAAGTAGGCTTTGGACAAAATTGCCCATATACATTTTTTTTTTGCTCGAATCGGGATTTGGAGATAGCCATTTTGTTCGTCTGGAGCCAGGGATCACATTGATGCTAAATTTGAGCCTCTAGGACAAACTTTGTATGAGTTATGGCCAATTTAGTAAATGTGGTCATTATAGCGCCACCTATTGGCCAATCTGGGCCATATTTTGATAGGTTTTCCCCAAATTGAGCACTATCATTTGGCCAAGTTTCAAGGTTCCAGCTCTTACAGTTTGGTCTGCACGATGCGTTTTACGGCGGAATAATAATAATAATAATAATAATAATAAAAATCAGTACAATTACAATAGGGTTTCAGCACTTCGTGCTTGAACCCCTAATCAGTACAAATACAATAGGTGTTCAGCACTTCGTGCTTGAACCCCTAATAATAAAAATCAGTACAATTACAATAGGGTTTCAGCACTTCGTGCTTGAACCCCTAATAAAAATTGTCCGATCTTCACGAAACTTGGCATGCTTCTTCACCATGTTAGGACACATATGCTCATTGATTTTTGTGAAGTTTGAGGTTTTCCCTTAGGTTGTATAGGCTTTTGAGTGTTTTTTTGTCCCTCCCCTTTCCTAAATGACCCTGTTACAGCCAGGCAAATGAAAATATTCAACTTTTTTTCGATAATTATTTATCTAGACAGTCCAGAGAATTGTCCTAGACTGGTCTGGTTCCGATTGGACCAAAAACCAGGGACTAGTTGGCCAAAGTAGGCTTTGGACAAAATTGCCCATATACATTTTTTTTTTGCTCGAATCGGGATTTGGAGATAGCCATTTTGTTCGTCTGGAGCCAGGGATCACATTGATGCTAAATTTGAGCCTCTAGGACAAACTTTGTATGAGTTATGGCCAATTTAGTAAATGTGGTCATTATAGCGCCACCTATTGGCCAATCTGGGCCATATTTTGATAGGTTTTCCCCAAATTGAGCACTATCATTTGGCCAAGTTTCAAGGTTCCAGCTCTTACAGTTTGGTCTGCACGATGCGTTTTACGGCGGAATAATAATAATAATAATAATAATAATAAAAATCAGTACAATTACAATAGGGTTTCAGCACTTCGTGCTTGAACCCCTAATCAGTACAAATACAATAGGTGTTCAGCACTTCGTGCTTGAACCCCTAATAATAAAAATCAGTACAATTACAATAGGGTTTCAGCACTTCGTGCTTGAACCCCTAATAAAAATTGTCCGATCTTCACGAAACTTGGCATGCTTCTTCACCATGTTAGGACACATATGCTCATTGATTTTTGTGAAGTTTGAGGTTTTCCCTTAGGTTGTATAGGCTTTTGAGTGTTTTTTTGTCCCTCCCCTTTCCTAAATGACCCTGTTACAGCCAGGCAAATGAAAATATTCAACTTTTTTTCGATAATTATTTATCTAGACAGTCCAGAGAATTGTCCTAGACTGGTCTGGTTCCGATTGGACCAAAAACCAGGGACTAGTTGGCCAAAGTAGGCTTTGGACAAAATTGCCCATATACATTTTTTTTTTGCTCGAATCGGGATTTGGAGATAGCCATTTTGTTCGTCTGGAGCCAGGGATCACATTGATGCTAAATTTGAGCCTCTAGGACAAACTTTGTATGAGTTATGGCCAATTTAGTAAATGTGGTCATTATAGCGCCACCTATTGGCCAATCTGGGCCATATTTTGATAGGTTTTCCCCAAATTGAGCACTATCATTTGGCCAAGTTTCAAGGTTCCAGCTCTTACAGTTTGGTCTGCACGATGCGTTTTACGGCGGAATAATAATAATAATAATAATAATAATAAAAATCAGTACAATTACAATAGGGTTTCAGCACTTCGTGCTTGAACCCCTAATCAGTACAAATACAATAGGTGTTCAGCACTTCGTGCTTGAACCCCTAATAATAAAAATCAGTACAATTACAATAGGGTTTCAGCACTTCGTGCTTGAACCCCTAATAAAAATTGTCCGATCTTCACGAAACTTGGCATGCTTCTTCACCATGTTAGGACACATATGCTCATTGATTTTTGTGAAGTTTGAGGTTTTCCCTTAGGTTGTATAGGCTTTTGAGTGTTTTTTTGTCCCTCCCCTTTCCTAAATGACCCTGTTACAGCCAGGCAAATGAAAATATTCAACTTTTTTTCGATAATTATTTATCTAGACAGTCCAGAGAATTGTCCTAGACTGGTCTGGTTCCGATTGGACCAAAAACCAGGGACTAGTTGGCCAAAGTAGGCTTTGGACAAAATTGCCCATATACATTTTTTTTTTTGCTCGAATCGGGATTTGGAGATAGCCATTTTGTTCGTCTGGAGCCAGGGATCACATTGATGCTAAATTTGAGCCTCTAGGACAAACTTTGTATGAGTTATGGCCAATTTAGTAAATGTGGTCATTATAGCGCCACCTATTGGCCAATCTGGGCCATATTTTGATAGGTTTTCCCCAAATTGAGCACTATCATTTGGCCAAGTTTCAAGGTTCCAGCTCTTACAGTTTGGTCTGCACGATGCGTTTTACGGCGGAATAATAATAATAATAATAATAATAATAATAATTAAAGCTGCAAGCAGCATTTATCGGGGTTCAAGCAGTTAAGGCCTTTCAGGCATTTAAGCACAAAAGCATCAAAAGTTATTACGTTTTATTTAACAAGCCAAAAATCTCGCTAGCGCCAACTAGTGGCTGATTTCTTTCAAAATTCTTACAGACCTCTAGAGCCATGATTTGAACATGCCTACCGAGTTTTGTTCCGATCGGCCTCCGTTAACCTTGTCTAATAGGTGCTCAAACTTCATTGGCCGATGGCGGCCATGTTTTTTGAGATACGCCAATGTCCTCATAGACATACATGGCACCTTGGACCAAGACACTGCATAACAATTTTCAAGTCATTTGGACTAACGGTCAGGTGGTTATAGCCCTTTTCATGTTTTTTTCATGTTATAGCGCCACCTATTGTTCAATCGTCGAGATTTATTTACTGTGACCCCAGATTGAACTCATACACATGTGTACCAAGTTTGGTGAAGATATCTCATTTACTTCTCGAGTTATAGCCATTTTAGTAAAATAGGCTCCTCCTACAACGTTCAATTAGCGCCCCCTATCGACCATGAATCAAAATTTCAACTTTTTTTCGATAATTATTGATATTCAGACTCCAGAGAACATTTCTGCACTGGTTTGGTTCCGATCGGACAAAAAACCAGGGACTAGTTCGCAAAAGTAGGTTTTTGACATAATTCAAAATGGCGGAAAATTTACATACCAGAAATGAAATCGGAGATATACGTTTTGACCTTTAGTCGTTAAGCTTTCCAACGATATAAGACACTTGAGCCTACGACATACGGTCTAGGAGTTATGAGCAGTTTCGTGCTTTTGGTCGCTATAGCGCCACCTATGGGCCAATCGAGGTCATAATTTGATAACCTCTCCTCGATTTTTGTACTACCATATGGCAAAGTTTCAAGGTTCCTGGTCTTACGGTTTGGGCTGCACGATGCGTTTTACGGCGGAATAATAATAATAATAATAATAATAATAATAATAAAAATCAGTACAAATACAATAGGTGTTCAGCACTTCGTGCTTGAACCCCTAATAATAAAAATCAGTACAATTACAATAGGGTTTCAGCACTTCGTGCTTGAACCCCTAATAAAAATTGTCCGATCTTCACGAAACTTGGCATGCTTCTTCACCATGTTAGGACACATATGCTCATTGATTTTTGTGAAGTTTGAGGTTTTCCCTTAGGTTGTATAGGCTTTTGAGTGTTTTTTTGTCCCTCCCCTTTCCTAAATGACCCTGTTACAGCCAGGCAAATGAAAATATTCAACTTTTTTTCGATAATTATTTATCTAGACAGTCCAGAGAATTGTCCTAGACTGGTCTGGTTCCGATTGGACCAAAAACCAGGGACTAGTTGGCCAAAGTAGGCTTTGGACAAAATTGCCCATATACATTTTTTTTTTGCTCGAATCGGGATTTGGAGATAGCCATTTTGTTCGTCTGGAGCCAGGGATCACATTGATGCTAAATTTGAGCCTCTAGGACAAACTTTGTATGAGTTATGGCCAATTTAGTAAATGTGGTCATTATAGCGCCACCTATTGGCCAATCTGGGCCATATTTTGATAGGTTTTCCCCAAATTGAGCACTATCATTTGGCCAAGTTTCAAGGTTCCAGCTCTTACAGTTTGGTCTGCACGATGCGTTTTACGGCGGAATAATAATAATAATAATAATAATAATAATAATAATAAAAATCAGTACAATTACAATAGGGTTTCAGCACTTCGTGCTTGAACCCCTAATAAAAATTGTCCGATCTTCACGAAACTTGGCATGCTTCTTCACCATGTTAGGACACATATGCTCATTGATTTTTGTGAAGTTTGAGGTTTTCCCTTAGGTTGTATAGGCTTTTGAGTGTTTTTTTGTCCCTCCCCTTTCCTAAATGACCCTGTTACAGCCAGGCAAATGAAAATATTCAACTTTTTTTCGATAATTATTTATCTAGACAGTCCAGAGAATTGTCCTAGACTGGTCTGGTTCCGATTGGACCAAAAACCAGGGACTAGTTGGCCAAAGTAGGCTTTGGACAAAATTGCCCATATACATTTTTTTTTTGCTCGAATCGGGATTTGGAGATAGCCATTTTGTTCGTCTGGAGCCAGGGATCACATTGATGCTAAATTTGAGCCTCTAGGACAAACTTTGTATGAGTTATGGCCAATTTAGTAAATGTGGTCATTATAGCGCCACCTATTGGCCAATCTGGGCCATATTTTGATAGGTTTTCCCCAAATTGAGCACTATCATTTGGCCAAGTTTCAAGGTTCCAGCTCTTACAGTTTGGTCTGCACGATGCGTTTTACGGCGGAATAATAATAATAATAATAATAATAATAATAATAATAAAAATCAGTACAATTACAATAGGGTTTCAGCACTTCGTGCTTGAACCCCTAATCAGTACAAATACAATAGGTGTTCAGCACTTCGTGCTTGAACCCCTAATAATAAAAATCAGTACAATTACAATAGGGTTTCAGCACTTCGTGCTTGAACCCCTAATAAAAATTGTCCGATCTTCACGAAACTTGGCATGCTTCTTCACCATGTTAGGACACATATGCTCATTGATTTTTGTGAAGTTTGAGGTTTTCCCTTAGGTTGTATAGGCTTTTGAGTGTTTTTTTTGTCCCTCCCCTTTCCTAAATGACCCTGTTACAGCCAGGCAAATGAAAATATTCAACTTTTTTTCGATAATTATTTATCTAGACAGTCCAGAGAATTGTCCTAGACTGGTCTGGTTCCGATTGGACCAAAAACCAGGGACTAGTTGGCCAAAGTAGGCTTTGGACAAAATTGCCCATATACATTTTTTTTTTGCTCGAATCGGGATTTGGAGATAGCCATTTTGTTCGTCTGGAGCCAGGGATCACATTGATGCTAAATTTGAGCCTCTAGGACAAACTTTGTATGAGTTATGGCCAATTTAGTAAATGTGGTCATTATAGCGCCACCTATTGGCCAATCTGGGCCATATTTTGATAGGTTTTCCCCAAATTGAGCACTATCATTTGGCCAAGTTTCAAGGTTCCAGCTCTTACAGTTTGGTCTGCACGATGCGTTTTACGGCGGAATAATAATAATAATAATAATAATAATAATAATAATAAAAATCAGTACAATTACAATAGGGTTTCAGCACTTCGTGCTTGAACCCCTAATAAAAATTGTCCGATCTTCACGAAACTTGGCATGCTTCTTCACCATGTTAGGACACATATGCTCATTGATTTTTGTGAAGTTTGAGGTTTTCCCTTAGGTTGTATAGGCTTTTGAGTGTTTTTTTGTCCCTCCCCTTTCCTAAATGACCCTGTTACAGCCAGGCAAATGAAAATATTCAACTTTTTTTCGATAATTATTTATCTAGACAGTCCAGAGAATTGTCCTAGACTGGTCTGGTTCCGATTGGACCAAAAACCAGGGACTAGTTGGCCAAAGTAGGCTTTGGACAAAATTGCCCATATACATTTTTTTTTTGCTCGAATCGGGATTTGGAGATAGCCATTTTGTTCGTCTGGAGCCAGGGATCACATTGATGCTAAATTTGAGCCTCTAGGACAAACTTTGTATGAGTTATGGCCAATTTAGTAAATGTGGTCATTATAGCGCCACCTATTGGCCAATCTGGGCCATATTTTGATAGGTTTTCCCCAAATTGAGCACTATCATTTGGCCAAGTTTCAAGGTTCCAGCTCTTACAGTTTGGTCTGCACGATGCGTTTTACGGCGGAATAATAATAATAATAATAATAATAATAAAAATCAGTACAATTACAATAGGGTTTCAGCACTTCGTGCTTGAACCCCTAATCAGTACAAATACAATAGGTGTTCAGCACTTCGTGCTTGAACCCCTAATAATAAAAATCAGTACAATTACAATAGGGTTTCAGCACTTCGTGCTTGAACCCCTAATAAAAATTGTCCGATCTTCACGAAACTTGGCATGCTTCTTCACCATGTTAGGACACATATGCTCATTGATTTTTGTGAAGTTTGAGGTTTTCCCTTAGGTTGTATAGGCTTTTGAGTGTTTTTTTGTCCCTCCCCTTTCCTAAATGACCCTGTTACAGCCAGGCAAATGAAAATATTCAACTTTTTTTCGATAATTATTTATCTAGACAGTCCAGAGAATTGTCCTAGACTGGTCTGGTTCCGATTGGACCAAAAACCAGGGACTAGTTGGCCAAAGTAGGCTTTGGACAAAATTGCCCATATACATTTTTTTTTTGCTCGAATCGGGATTTGGAGATAGCCATTTTGTTCGTCTGGAGCCAGGGATCACATTGATGCTAAATTTGAGCCTCTAGGACAAACTTTGTATGAGTTATGGCCAATTTAGTAAATGTGGTCATTATAGCGCCACCTATTGGCCAATCTGGGCCATATTTTGATAGGTTTTCCCCAAATTGAGCACTATCATTTGGCCAAGTTTCAAGGTTCCAGCTCTTACAGTTTGGTCTGCACGATGCGTTTTACGGCGGAATAATAATAATAATAATAATAATAATAATAATAATAAAAATCAGTACAATTACAATAGGGTTTCAGCACTTCGTGCTTGAACCCCTAATAAAAATTGTCCGATCTTCACGAAACTTGGCATGCTTCTTCACCATGTTAGGACACATATGCTCATTGATTTTTGTGAAGTTTGAGGTTTTCCCTTAGGTTGTATAGGCTTTTGAGTGTTTTTTTGTCCCTCCCCTTTCCTAAATGACCCTGTTACAGCCAGGCAAATGAAAATATTCAACTTTTTTTCGATAATTATTTATCTAGACAGTCCAGAGAATTGTCCTAGACTGGTCTGGTTCCGATTGGACCAAAAACCAGGGACTAGTTGGCCAAAGTAGGCTTTGGACAAAATTGCCCATATACATTTTTTTTTTGCTCGAATCGGGATTTGGAGATAGCCATTTTGTTCGTCTGGAGCCAGGGATCACATTGATGCTAAATTTGAGCCTCTAGGACAAACTTTGTATGAGTTATGGCCAATTTAGTAAATGTGGTCATTATAGCGCCACCTATTGGCCAATCTGGGCCATATTTTGATAGGTTTTCCCCAAATTGAGCACTATCATTTGGCCAAGTTTCAAGGTTCCAGCTCTTACAGTTTGGTCTGCACGATGCGTTTTACGGCGGAATAATAATAATAATAATAATAATAATAAAAATCAGTACAATTACAATAGGGTTTCAGCACTTCGTGCTTGAACCCCTAATCAGTACAAATACAATAGGTGTTCAGCACTTCGTGCTTGAACCCCTAATAATAAAAATCAGTACAATTACAATAGGGTTTCAGCACTTCGTGCTTGAACCCCTAATAAAAATTGTCCGATCTTCACGAAACTTGGCATGCTTCTTCACCATGTTAGGACACATATGCTCATTGATTTTTGTGAAGTTTGAGGTTTTCCCTTAGGTTGTATAGGCTTTTGAGTGTTTTTTTGTCCCTCCCCTTTCCTAAATGACCCTGTTACAGCCAGGCAAATGAAAATATTCAACTTTTTTTCGATAATTATTTATCTAGACAGTCCAGAGAATTGTCCTAGACTGGTCTGGTTCCGATTGGACCAAAAACCAGGGACTAGTTGGCCAAAGTAGGCTTTGGACAAAATTGCCCATATACATTTTTTTTTTGCTCGAATCGGGATTTGGAGATAGCCATTTTGTTCGTCTGGAGCCAGGGATCACATTGATGCTAAATTTGAGCCTCTAGGACAAACTTTGTATGAGTTATGGCCAATTTAGTAAATGTGGTCATTATAGCGCCACCTATTGGCCAATCTGGGCCATATTTTGATAGGTTTTCCCCAAATTGAGCACTATCATTTGGCCAAGTTTCAAGGTTCCAGCTCTTACAGTTTGGTCTGCACGATGCGTTTTACGGCGGAATAATAATAATAATAATAATAATAATAATAATAATAAAAATCAGTACAATTACAATAGGGTTTCAGCACTTCGTGCTTGAACCCCTAATAAAAATTGTCCGATCTTCACGAAACTTGGCATGCTTCTTCACCATGTTAGGACACATATGCTCATTGATTTTTGTGAAGTTTGAGGTTTTCCCTTAGGTTGTATAGGCTTTTGAGTGTTTTTTTGTCCCTCCCCTTTCCTAAATGACCCTGTTACAGCCAGGCAAATGAAAATATTCAACTTTTTTTCGATAATTATTTATCTAGACAGTCCAGAGAATTGTCCTAGACTGGTCTGGTTCCGATTGGACCAAAAACCAGGGACTAGTTGGCCAAAGTAGGCTTTGGACAAAATTGCCCATATACATTTTTTTTTTGCTCGAATCGGGATTTGGAGATAGCCATTTTGTTCGTCTGGAGCCAGGGATCACATTGATGCTAAATTTGAGCCTCTAGGACAAACTTTGTATGAGTTATGGCCAATTTAGTAAATGTGGTCATTATAGCGCCACCTATTGGCCAATCTGGGCCATATTTTGATAGGTTTTCCCCAAATTGAGCACTATCATTTGGCCAAGTTTCAAGGTTCCAGCTCTTACAGTTTGGTCTGCACGATGCGTTTTACGGCGGAATAATAATAATAATAATAATAATAATAATAATTAAAGCTGCAAGCAGCATTTATCGGGGTTCAAGCAGTTAAGGCCTTTCAGGCATTTAAGCACAAAAGCATCAAAAGTTATTACGTTTTATTTAACAAGCCAAAAATCTCGCTAGCGCCAACTAGTGGCTGATTTCTTTCAAAATTCTTACAGACCTCTAGAGCCATGATTTGAACATGCCTACCGAGTTTTGTTCCGATCGGCCTCCGTTAACCTTGTCTAATAGGTGCTCAAACTTCATTGGCCGATGGCGGCCATGTTTTTTGAGATACGCCAATGTCCTCATAGACATACATGGCACCTTGGACCAAGACACTGCATAACAATTTTCAAGTCATTTGGACTAACGGTCAGGTGGTTATAGCCCTTTTCATGTTTTTTTCATGTTATAGCGCCACCTATTGTTCAATCGTCGAGATTTATTTACTGTGACCCCAGATTGAACTCATACACATGTGTACCAAGTTTGGTGAAGATATCTCATTTACTTCTCGAGTTATAGCCATTTTAGTAAAATAGGCTCCTCCTACAACGTTCAATTAGCGCCCCCTATCGACCATGAATCAAAATTTCAACTTTTTTTCGATAATTATTGATATTCAGACTCCAGAGAACATTTCTGCACTGGTTTGGTTCCGATCGGACAAAAAACCAGGGACTAGTTCGCAAAAGTAGGTTTTTGACATAATTCAAAATGGCGGAAAATTTACATACCAGAAATGAAATCGGAGATATACGTTTTGACCTTTAGTCGTTAAGCTTTCCAACGATATAAGACACTTGAGCCTACGACATACGGTCTAGGAGTTATGAGCAGTTTCGTGCTTTTGGTCGCTATAGCGCCACCTATGGGCCAATCGAGGTCATAATTTGATAACCTCTCCTCGATTTTTGTACTACCATATGGCAAAGTTTCAAGGTTCCTGGTCTTACGGTTTGGGCTGCACGATGCGTTTTACGGCGGAATAATAATAATAATAATAATAATAATAATAATAATTAAAGCTGCAAGCAGCATTTATCGGGGTTCAAGCATTTAAGGCCTTTAAGCACAAAAGCATCAAAAGTTATTAAGTTTTATTTAGCAAGCATGTAACCACTGACATAATAGATGGAAAAGACCATTTACAGGCAATACAGGCAATGTACCATAGGAAATATATGGTTGTAAAGCTTTTTATAGCAGTTATAGTGCCATCTATGGACCGATCTCCATAAAATTGTTTACTGTGACCTCAAATTGAAGCCATACACATGTGTACTGAGTTTGGTGAAGATATCTCATTTACTTCTTGAGTTATAGCCATTTTAGTCAAATAGGCTCCTCCCACAATAATTTACCACATTCTAGTATTATTTACTATGATTCTAGCATGATTTACATAGTTTACCATGATTTTATCTTGGTTTACCTTGATTTATCATATTCTAGCATGATTTACCATGATATACTACATTCTAGTATGATTTACCATTGTTTACTGTGATTCTAGCATGGTTTACCATAGTTTATCATGATTTATCATAGTTTACCATGATTTACCCTGTTCTAGCATGATTTACCATGATATACCACATTCTAACATGATTTACCATAGTTTATCATGGTTTACCATGATGTACCCTGTTCTAGCATAGTTTACCATAATTTACCACGTTCTAGAATGATTTGCCAGGATTCTAGCATGGTTTACCTTGATACACCACATTATAGTATTATTTACTATGATTTACCATGTTTCTAGCAATTATGTGAAGTGTCAGTGCAAATGAAGTGATAAACACTGACAAAATCTGATTGTGTTATAATAGTTATTGTTATATAAGTGATTTTTAGAGTCTAAATATGAATGTGAGCACATGTGAAAATACTTCATTAATAAGTAGAATGGCCAGCAGAGGGCAGAAGAAGACCACTTATTGGCTCACTTTCACTTTAAACTTCATGATTTTCACCAGTTTTCTGAACTAAAGAAAAACAGTTTTTCCATGTTAACTCAATAATGCATGCTTACACACACACACACACACACACACACACACACACACACACACACACACACACACACACACACACACACACACACACACACACACACACACACACACAAATATGTTTTTAATGTTTTGGGATATGTTATTGAGAAAATATATTTATTGCTCTATAGGAATTCCTTTGTGATCTAATAATATAAAAAAGAAAAGAAAAAAAAAGAAAAAAAGATTGCTTTTTAAAGCATTTGTTTGTTTCCCAATACTGAAAAATAATGAAACGATCATATGTAATACTGCTGCTCCCTCTAGTGGACAGTGGTATTTCAGCTTCCATCTTACAGTTGAAGTGATTGAATGAATGACTGAATGGGAATTTGGTTTTTCACTTATATCTCGGGAACACACACACACACACACACACACACAAATATGTTTTTAATGTTTTGGGATATGTTATTGAGAAAATATATTTATTGCTCTATAGGAATTCCTTTGTGATCTAATAATATAAAAAAGAAAAGAAAAAAAAAGAAAAAGAGATTGCTTTTTAAAGCATTTGTTTGTTTCCCAATACTGAAAACTAATGAAAAGATCATATGTAATACTGCTGCTCCCTCTAGTGGACAGTGGAATTACAGCCTCCATCTTACAGTTGAAGTGTTTGAATGAATGAATGGGAATTTGGTTTTTCACTTATATCTCGGGAACCAGAAGGCGAAAAATTCTGAAACTCAGAGCATAGATAGTGCTTGAGGAGCCCTGTTGAATGAGACCATCGCGGTGTTTTTGGGCGATTGGGCCCGGGAGTTATTACTGTTCAAAGGCATATCTTTTGAGGCTTTTTATCTCTGGAATGCCCAGGGCAAATTACACCACATTTGAATCGAAGCTAGCCAAGGACGGGCCCTTTCCAACGAGCTCTCACACAAGGTTCAGGGTGGTCTGAGTCGGGAGTTACGGCCGTTCAAAGTCGGGGGTCCCGCGAACTTTCCTTCGGCGGGGGGCGCGCTCCCGAGGCCCGCGATGACACGTTTCGATCAAGAGCCCGGAGAGGTCCTTACCATCAAAATTTGAGCGCGCAACGACTTTCCGTTTTCGAGTTATGAGTGAATTTGTACTGGGGGGGGCGTGGCCTAAATGCCGTTTTACTTTCGTTTTCATGTAAAATGTTAAAGTAATGATTTTATAAAGTCTAAATATGAATTATATAACAATATTACGGAGTAGTATGATGAAATGACAGCAGGGGGCAGTAAAATACCACTTATTGGCTTAATATGTCATGGTATTCATTTTAAGGCTACATATTGAAGTGACCCTATTATAGCCATCCAAATGAAGAAGTTATACTTTTTCTGACAATTATTTATCTAGAGAGTCCAGAGAATTGCACTGCACTGGTTTTGAACATTATTATATGAACATTATATGTTCATAGATGGAAAACACTATTTACAGCCAATACAGGCAATTTACCATAGGAAATATATGGTTTTAAAGCCTTTTAACAGTTATAGCGCCACCTTTGGTCCAATCTCCATAAAATTTTGCATGCTTGTTAATGATGTCATGTCACATATGCTCACCAACTTTTGTGAAGTTCTGAGTTTTCATTTAGGATTTATAGGCTTTTTAGTGTATTTTCCCACGCCCATTTTATAAATGACCCTATTACAGCCATACAAATGCAAAAGTTAAACTTTTTTTTGATAATTATTGATCTAGAGAGTCCAGAGAATTGTCCTAGACTGGTCTGGTTCCGATCGGGCGAAAAACCAGGGACTAGTTCGCAAAAGTAGGTTTTTAACATATTCATGAATATTTAATGAACGGTTTGATTGACAGCAATGTTTCTAGAGGCAAAGTTGTTCAGGATGAGCAGATCTATCAAATGATATGCATTTTGTGATGATAAGTGTAACACCACGTGATTACAGAGCCATAAAACTCGTTAGCGCCAACTAGTGGCCGATTTCTTTCAAAATTCTTACAGACCTTTAGGGCCATGAGTCGAACATGCCCATCGAGTTTCGTTCCGATCGGCCTCCGTTAACCTTGTCTAATAGGTGCTCAAACTTCATTGGCTGATGGCGGCCATGTTTTTTGAGATACACTAATGTCCTCATAGACATACATGGCACCTTGGACCAAGACACTGCATACCAATTTTCAAGTCAATCGGACTAACGGTCAGGTGGTTATAGCCCATTTTATGTTTTTTTCATGTTATAGCGCCACCATGTGGCCAATCGCCGCGATTTTTTTACTGTGACCTCAGATTGACCTCTTACACAGGTGTTCCGAGTTTGGTGAAGATACCTCATTTACTTCTGGAGTTATAGCCATTTTAGTAAAATAGGCTCCGCCTTCTTCAAACGTTTTGGCGCCCCTTAGCGACCGTGAATCGAAATTTCAACTTTTTTTCGATAATTATTGGTATGCAGACGACTGTGAACATTTCTGCACTGGTTTGGTTCCGATCGGGCGAAAAACCAGGGACTAGTTCGCAAAAGTAGGTTTTGGACAAAATCCAAAATGGCGGAAAAATTTGCATACCGGAAATAAAATACCTCCTATATTTCTTGTTCGGCTTGAGCCAAGGATTCCAATGATGTATGACACTTGAAGCTGAGACAAATGGTTATTGAGATATGAGCAAAATAGTGATTTTTTTTTGTTTTTTGCGCTATAGCGCCACCTATTGGCCAATCGGGCTCATACTTTGATAACCTCTCCTCGATTTTTGTACTACCTTGTGGCCAAGTTTCAAGTCTCTAGCTCTTACGGTTTGGGCTGCACGATGCGTTTTAGCGGAGAAGAATAATAATAATAATAATAAAAATCCTTACAATTACAATAGGGTTTCAGCACTTCGTGCTTGAACCCCTAAAAATCAGTACAAATACAATAGGTGTTCAGCACTTCGTGCTTGAACCCCTAATAATAAAAATCAGTACAATTACAATAGGGTTTCAGCACTTCGTGCTTGAACCCCTAATAAAAATTGTCCGATCTTCACGAAACTTGGCATGCTTCTTCACCATGTTAGGACACATATGCTCATTGATTTTTGTGAAGTTTGAGGTTTTCCCTTAGGTTGTATAGGCTTTTGAGTGTTTTTTTGTCCCTCCCCTTTCCTAAATGACCCTGTTACAGCCAGGCAAATGAAAATATTCAACTTTTTTTCGATAATTATTTATCTAGACAGTCCAGAGAATTGTCCTAGACTGGTCTGGTTCCGATTGGACCAAAAACCAGGGACTAGTTGGCCAAAGTAGGCTTTGGACAAAATTGCCCATATACATTTTTTTTTTGCTCGAATCGGGATTTGGAGATAGCCATTTTGTTCGTCTGGAGCCAGGGATCACATTGATGCTAAATTTGAGCCTCTAGGACAAACTTTGTATGAGTTATGGCCAATTTAGTAAATGTGGTCATTATAGCGCCACCTATTGGCCAATCTGGGCCATATTTTGATAGGTTTTCCCCAAATTGAGCACTATCATTTGGCCAAGTTTCAAGGTTCCAGCTCTTACAGTTTGGTCTGCACGATGCGTTTTACGGCGGAATAATAATAATAATAATAATAATAATAATAATAAAAATCAGTACAATTACAATAGGGTTTCAGCACTTCGTGCTTGAACCCCTAATCAGTACAAATACAATAGGTGTTCAGCACTTCGTGCTTGAACCCCTAATAATAAAAATCAGTACAATTACAATAGGGTTTCAGCACTTCGTGCTTGAACCCCTAATAAAAATTGTCCGATCTTCACGAAACTTGGCATGCTTCTTCACCATGTTAGGACACATATGCTCATTGATTTTTGTGAAGTTTGAGGTTTTCCCTTAGGTTGTATAGGCTTTTGAGTGTTTTTTTGTCCCTCCCCTTTCCTAAATGACCCTGTTACAGCCAGGCAAATGAAAATATTCAACTTTTTTTCGATAATTATTTATCTAGACAGTCCAGAGAATTGTCCTAGACTGGTCTGGTTCCGATTGGACCAAAAACCAGGGACTAGTTGGCCAAAGTAGGCTTTGGACAAAATTGCCCATATACATTTTTTTTTTGCTCGAATCGGGATTTGGAGATAGCCATTTTGTTCGTCTGGAGCCAGGGATCACATTGATGCTAAATTTGAGCCTCTAGGACAAACTTTGTATGAGTTATGGCCAATTTAGTAAATGTGGTCATTATAGCGCCACCTATTGGCCAATCTGGGCCATATTTTGATAGGTTTTCCCCAAATTGAGCACTATCATTTGGCCAAGTTTCAAGGTTCCAGCTCTTACAGTTTGGTCTGCACGATGCGTTTTACGGCGGAATAATAATAATAATAATAATAATAATAATAATAATAAAAATCAGTACAATTACAATAGGGTTTCAGCACTTCGTGCTTGAACCCCTAATCAGTACAAATACAATAGGTGTTCAGCACTTCGTGCTTGAACCCCTAATAATAAAAATCAGTACAATTACAATAGGGTTTCAGCACTTCGTGCTTGAACCCCTAATAAAAATTGTCCGATCTTCACGAAACTTGGCATGCTTCTTCACCATGTTAGGACACATATGCTCATTGATTTTTGTGAAGTTTGAGGTTTTCCCTTAGGTTGTATAGGCTTTTGAGTGTTTTTTTGTCCCTCCCCTTTCCTAAATGACCCTGTTACAGCCAGGCAAATGAAAATATTCAACTTTTTTTCGATAATTATTTATCTAGACAGTCCAGAGAATTGTCCTAGACTGGTCTGGTTCCGATTGGACCAAAAACCAGGGACTAGTTGGCCAAAGTAGGCTTTGGACAAAATTGCCCATATACATTTTTTTTTTGCTCGAATCGGGATTTGGAGATAGCCATTTTGTTCGTCTGGAGCCAGGGATCACATTGATGCTAAATTTGAGCCTCTAGGACAAACTTTGTATGAGTTATGGCCAATTTAGTAAATGTGGTCATTATAGCGCCACCTATTGGCCAATCTGGGCCATATTTTGATAGGTTTTCCCCAAATTGAGCACTATCATTTGGCCAAGTTTCAAGGTTCCAGCTCTTACAGTTTGGTCTGCACGATGCGTTTTACGGCGGAATAATAATAATAATAATAATAATAATAATAATAATAAAAATCAGTACAATTACAATAGGGTTTCAGCACTTCGTGCTTGAACCCCTAATAAAAATTGTCCGATCTTCACGAAACTTGGCATGCTTCTTCACCATGTTAGGACACATATGCTCATTGATTTTTGTGAAGTTTGAGGTTTTCCCTTAGGTTGTATAGGCTTTTGAGTGTTTTTTTGTCCCTCCCCTTTCCTAAATGACCCTGTTACAGCCAGGCAAATGAAAATATTCAACTTTTTTTCGATAATTATTTATCTAGACAGTCCAGAGAATTGTCCTAGACTGGTCTGGTTCCGATTGGACCAAAAACCAGGGACTAGTTGGCCAAAGTAGGCTTTGGACAAAATTGCCCATATACATTTTTTTTTTGCTCGAATCGGGATTTGGAGATAGCCATTTTGTTCGTCTGGAGCCAGGGATCACATTGATGCTAAATTTGAGCCTCTAGGACAAACTTTGTATGAGTTATGGCCAATTTAGTAAATGTGGTCATTATAGCGCCACCTATTGGCCAATCTGGGCCATATTTTGATAGGTTTTCCCCAAATTGAGCACTATCATTTGGCCAAGTTTCAAGGTTCCAGCTCTTACAGTTTGGTCTGCACGATGCGTTTTACGGCGGAATAATAATAATAATAATAATTAAAGCTGCAAGCAGCATTTATCGGGGTTCAAGCAGTTAAGGCCTTTAAGGCATTTAAGCACAAAAGCATCAAAAGTTATTAAGTTTTATTTAACAAACCAAAAATCTCGCTAGCGCCAACTAGTGGCTGATTTCTTTCAAAATTCTTACAGACCTCTAGAGCCATGATTTGAACATGCCTACCGAGTTTTGTTCCGATCGGCCTCCGTTAACCTTGTCTAATAGATGCTCAAACTTCATTGGCCGATGGCGACCATGTTTTTTGAGATACGCTAATGTCCTCATAGACATACATTGCACCTTGGACCAAGACACTGCATACCAATTTTCAAGTCATTTGGACTAACGGTCAGGTGGTTATAGCCCTTTTCATGTTTTTTTCATGTTATAGCGCCACCTATTGTTCAATCGTCGAGATTTATTTACTGTGACCCCAGATTGAACTCATACACATGTGTACCAAGTTTGGTGAAGATATCTCATTTACTTCTCGAGTTATAGCCATTTTAGTAAAATAGGCTCCTCCTACAACGTTCAATTAGCGCCCCCTATCGACCATGAATCAAAATTTCAACTTTTTTTCAATAATTATTGATATTCAGACTCCAGAGAACATTTCTGCACTGGTTTGGTTCCGATCGGACAAAAAACCAGGGACTAGTTCGCAAAAGTAGGTTTTTGACATAATTCAAAATGGCGGAAAATTTACATACCAGAAATGAAATCGGAGATATACGTTTTGACCTTTAGTCGTTAAGCTTTCCAACGATTTAAGACACTTGAGCCTACGACATACGGTCTAGGAGTTATGAGCAGTTTCGTGCTTTTGGTCGCTATAGCGCCACCTATGGGCCAATCGAGGTCATAATTTGATAACCTCTCCTCGATTTTTGTACTACCATATGGCAAAGTTTCAAGGTTCCTGGTCTTACGGTTTGGGCTGCACGATGCGTTTTACGGCGGAATAATAATAATAATAATAATAATAATAATAATAATAAAAATCAGTACAAATACAATAGGTGTTCAGCACTTCGTGCTTGAACCCCTAATAATAATAATAATAATAAAAATCAGTACAATTACAATAGGGTTTCAGCACTTCGTGCTTGAACCCCTAATTAAAGCTGCAAGCAGCATTTATCGGGGTTCAAGCATTTAAGGCCTTTAAGCACATAAGCATTTAAGACATTAAGATTTATTTAGAAAGCTTTTAACCACTGAAATAATAGATGGAAAAGTCCATTTACAGCCAATACAGGCAATTTACCATAAGAAAAATATGGTTTTCAAAGCTTTTTAACAGTTATAGCGCCACCTATGGTCCGATCTCCATAATATTTTGCATGGTTATTAATGATGTTATGTCACATATGCTCACCAATTTTTGTGAAGTTCTGAGTTTTTATATATGATTTATAGGCTTTTGAGTGTATTTTGCCACACCCATTTTATAAATGACCCTATTACAGCCACCCAAATGCAAAAGTTCAACTTTTTTTTCGATAATTATTGATCTAGAGAGTCCAGAGAATTGCCCTAAACTGGTCTGGTTCCGATCGGGCAAAAAACCTAGGACTAGTTCGCAAAAGTAGGTTTTTAACATATTCGCGAATAATTAATGAATGGTTTGATTGACATTAGTGGTTCTTGAGGCTAAGTTGTTGAGCATGAGCAGATCTATCAAATGATATGCATTTTGTGACGATAAGTGTAACACCACGTGATTACAGAGCCATAAAACTCGTTAGCGCCAACTAGTGGCCGATTTCTTTCAAAATTCTTACAGACCTTTAGGGCCATGAGTCGAACATGCCCATCGAGTTTCGTTCCGATCGGCCTCCGTTAACCTTGTCTAATAGGTGCTCAAACTTCATTGGCTGATGGCGGCCATGTTTTTTGAGATACACTAATGTCCTCATAGACATACATGGCACCTTGGACCAAGACACTGCATACCAATTTTCAAGTCAATCGGACTAACGGTCAGGTGGTTATAGCCCATTTTATGTTTTTTTAATGTTATAGCGCCACCATGTGGCCAATCGCCGCGATTATTTTACTGTGACCTCAGATTGACCTCTTACACATGTGTACCGAGTTTGGTGAAGATACCTCATTTACTTCTGGAGTTATAGCCATTTTAGTAAAATAGGCTCCGCCTTCTTCAAACGTTTTGGCGCCCCTTAGCGACCGTGAATCGAAATTTCAACTTTTTTTCGATAATTATTGATATTCAGACTACTGTGAACATTTCTGCACTGGTTTGGTTCCGATCGGGCGAAAAACCAGGGACTAGTTCGCAAAAGTAGGTTTTGGACAAAATCCAAAATGGCGGAAAAATTTGCATACCGGAAATAAAATACCTCCTATATTTCTTGTTCGGCTTGAGCCAAGGATTCCAATGATGTATGACACTTGAAGCTGAGACAAATGGTTATTGAGATATGAGCAAAATAGTGATTTTTTTTTGTTTTTTGCGCTATAGCGCCACCTATTGGCCAATCGGGCTCATACTTTGATAACCTCTCCTCGATTTTTATACTACCTTGTGGCCAAGTTTCAAGTCTCTAGCTCTTACGGTTTGGGCTGCACGATGCGTTTTAGCGGAGAAGAATAATAATAATAATAATAAAAATCCTTACAATTACAATAGGGTTTCAGCACTTCGTGCTTGAACCCCTAAAAATCAGGACAATTACAATAGGGTTTCAGCACTTCGTGCTTGAACCCCTAATAATAATAATTAAAGCTGCAAGCAGCATTTATCGGGGTTCAAGCAGTTAAGGCCTTTAAGGCCTTAAAGCACACAAGCATCAAAAGACATTAAGTTTTATTTAGCATGCATTTAACAACTGACATAATAGACGGAAAAGACCATTTACAGCCAATACAGGCAGTTTACCATGGGAAATATATGGTTTTAAAGCTTTTTAACAGTTATAGCGCCACCTTTGGTCCGATCTCCATAAAATTTGGCATGCTTGTTAATGATGTTATGTCACATATGCTCACCAATTTTTGTGAAGTTCTGAGTTTGCATTTATGATTTATAGGCATTTTAGTGTATTTTGCCACGCCCCTTTTATTAATTACCCTATTACAGCCACCCAAATGCAAAAGTTTAACTTTTTTTTGATAATTATTGATCCAGAGAGTCCAGAGAATTGTCCTAGACTGGTCTGGTTCCGATCGGGCGAAAAACCAGGGACTAGTTCGCAAAAGTAGGTTTTTAACATATTCATGAATATTTAATGAACTGTTTGATTGACAGCAATGGTTCTTGAGGCTAAGTTGTTCAGCATGAGCAGATCTATCAGATGATATGCATTTTGTGATGATAAGTGTAACACCACGTGATTACAGAGCCATAAAACTCGTTAGCGCCAACTAGTGGCCGATTTCTTTCAAAATTCTTACAGACCTCTAGGGGCTTGAGCCGAACATGCCCACCGAGTTTCGCTCCGATCAGACTTCGTTAACGGTGCTCAAACCTCATTGGCCAATGGCGGCCATGTTTTTCTAGATACGCCAATATCCTTTTAGACATACATGGCCCCTTGGGCCAAGACACTGCAAACCAAATTTCAAGTCATTCGGAAAAACGGTCAGGTGTCTATACGTTTTTTTTGTTTTATAGCGCCACCATGTGGCCAATCGACGCAATTTTTTTACTGTGACCTCAGATTGACCTCTTAAACACGTGTGCCAAGTTTGGTGAAGATATCTCATTTACTTCTCGAGTTATAGCCATTTTAGTAAAATAGGCTCCTCCCACAACCTTAATTTATCACCCCCTAGCGACCAGGAATTGGAATATCGACTTTTTTTCGATAATTATTGATCTTCAGACTCCAGAGAACAATTCTGCACTGGTTTGGTTCCGATCGGACAAAAAACCAGGGACTAGTTCGCAAAAGTAGGTTTTTGACATAATTCAAAATGGCGGAAAATTTGCATATCGGAAATGAAATCGGAGATATACGTTTTGACCTTCAGGAGTCCAGCTTTCGAATGATATAAGACACTTGAGTCTACGACTTACGGTCTAGGAGTTATGAACAGTTTCGCGCTTTTGGTTGCTATAGCGCCACCTATGGGCCAATTGGGGTCATAATTTGATAACCTCTCCTCGATTTTTGTACTACCATCTGGCCAAGTTTCAAGTCTCTAGCACTTACGGTTTGGGCTGCACGATGCGTTTTACGGCGGAAGAATAATAATAATAATAATAATTAAAGCTGCAAGCAGCATTTATCGGGGTTCAAGCAGTTAAGGCCTTTAAGGCATTTAAGCACAAAAGCATCAAAAGTTATTAAGTTTTATTTAACAAACCAAAAATCTCGCTAGCGCCAACTAGTGGCTGATTTCTTTCAAAATTCTTACAGACCTCTAGAGCCATGATTTGAACATGCCTACCGAGTTTTGTTCCGATCGGCCTCCGTTAACCTTGTCTAATAGATGCTCAAACTTCATTGGCCGATGGCGGCCATGTTTTTTGAGATACGCTAATGTCCTCATAGACATACATGGCACCTTGGACCAAGACACTGCATACCAATTTTCAAGTCATTTGGACTAACGGTCAGGTGGTTATAGCCCTTTTCATGTTTTTTTCATGTTATAGCGCCACCTATTGTTCAATCGTCGAGATTTATTTACTGTGACCCCAGATTGAACTCATACACATGTGTACCAAGTTTGGTGAAGATATCTCATTTACTTCTCGAATTATAGCCATTTTAGTAAAATAGGCTCCTCCTACAATGTTCAATTAGCGCTCCCTATCGACCATGAATCAAAATTTCAACTTTTTTTCGATAATTATTGATATTCAGACTCCAGAGAACATTTCTGCACTGGTTTGGTTCCGATCGGACAAAAAACCAGGGACTAGTTCGCAAAAGTAGGTTTTTGACATAATTCAAAATGGCGGAAAATTTACATACCAGAAATGAAATCGGAGATATACGTTTTGACCTTTAGTCGTTAAGCTTTCCAACGATATAAGACACTTGAGCCTACGACATACGGTCTAGGAGTTATGAGCAGTTTCACGCTTTTGGTCGCTATAGCGCCACCTATGGGCCAATCGAGGTCATAATTTGATAACCTCTCCTCGATTTTTGTACTACCATATGGCAAAGTTTCAAGGTTCCTGGTCTTACGGTTTGGGCTGCACGATGCGTTTTACGGCGGAATAATAATAATAATAATAATAATAATAATAATAATAAAAATCAGTACAAATACAATAGGTGTTCAGCACTTCGTGCTTGAACCCCTAAAAATCAGTACAATTACAATAGGGTTTCAGCACTTCGTGCTTGAACCCCTAATAAGAAGAGACGTTTTTGCCAGTTATAGCGCCACCTATTGTCCGATCTTCACGAAACTTGGCATGCTTCTTCACCATGTTAGGACACATATGCTCATCGATTTTTGTGAAGTTTGGTGTTTTCCCTTAGGTTGTATAGGCTTTTGAGTGTTTTTTGTCCCTCCACTTTCCTAAATGACCCTGTTACAGCCAGGCAAATGCCAAAGTTCAACTTTTTTTTGATAATTATTTATCTAGAGAGTCCAGAGAATTGTCCTAGACTGGTCTGGTTCCAATTGGACCAAAAACCAGGGACTAGTTCGCCAAAGTAGGCTTTGGACAAAAGTGGCCATATAAATTTTTTTTTTGCTCAAATCGGGATTTGGAGATAGCCAGGTTGTTCGTCTGGAGCCAGGGATCACAGTGATGCTAAATTTGAGCCTCTATGACAAAGTATGTAGGAGTTATGACCAATTTAGTAAATGTGGTCATTATAGCACCACCTATGGGCCGATTGGGCTCAGTCCGTGTATCTGAGTAGCGAGCAATACTACTACCATCTGGCCAAGTTTCAAGTCTCTAGGTCTTACGGTTTGGGCTGCACAATGCGTTTTAGGGAAGAATAATAATAATAATAATTAAAGCTGCAAGCAGCATTTATCGGGGTTCAAGCAGTTAAGGCCTTTAAGGCATTTAAGCACAAAAGCATCAAAAGTTATTAAGTTTTATTTAACAAACCAAAAATCTCGCTAGCGCCAACTAGTGGCTGATTTCTTTCAAAATTCTTACAGACCTCTAGAGCCATGATTTGAACATGCCTACCGAGTTTTGTTCCGATCGGCCTCCGTTAACCTTGTCTAATAGATGCTCAAACTTCATTGGCCGATGGCGGCCATGTTTTTTGAGATACGCTAATGTCCTCATAGACATACATGGCACCTTGGACCAAGACACTGCATACCAATTTTCAAGTCATTTGGACTAACGGTCAGGTGGTTATAGCCCTTTTCATGTTTTTTTCATGTTATAGCGCCACCTATTGTTCAATCGTCGAGATTTATTTACTGTGACCCCAGATTGAACTCATACACATGTGTACCAAGTTTGGTGAAGATACCTCATTTACTTCTCGAGTTATAGCCATTTTAGTAAAATAGGCTCCTCCTACAACGTTCAATTAGCGCCCCCTATCGACCATGAATCAAAATTTCAACTTTTTTTCGATAATTATTGATATTCAGACTCCAGAGGACATTTCTGCACTGGTTTGGTTCCGATCGGACAAAAAACCAGGGACTAGTTCGCAAAAGTAGGTTTTTGACATAATTCAAAATGGCGGAAAATTTACATACCAGAAATGAAATCGGAGATATACGTTTTGACCTTTAGTCGTTAAGCTTTCCAACGATATAAGACACTTGAGCCTACGACATACGGTCTAGGAGTTATGAGCAGTTTCGCGCTTTTGGTCGCTATAGCGCCACCTATGGGCCAATCGAGGTCATAATTTGATAACCTCTCCTCGATTTTTGTACTACCATATGGCAAAGTTTCAAGGTTCCTGGTCTTACGGTTTGGGCTGCACGATGCGTTTTACGGCGGAATAATAATAATAATAATAATAATAATAATAATAAAAATCAGTACAAATACAATAGGTGTTCAGCACTTCGTGCTTGAACCCCTAATTAAAGCTGCAAGCAGCATTTATCGGGGTTCAAGCAGTTAAGGCCTTTAAGGCATTTAAGCACAAAAGCATCAAAAGTTATTAAGTTTTATTTATTTTATTTATGGCAAATACCATTTACTGCCAATACAGGCAATGTACCATAGGAAATATATGATTTTAAAGCTTTTTAACAGTTATAGCGCCACCTTTGGTCCGATCTCCATAAAATTTGGTACACTTGTTAATGATGTTATGTTACATATGCGCACCAATTTTTGTCAAATTCTGAGTTTTCATTTATGATTTATAGGCTTTTTAGTGTATTTTGCCACGCCCCTTTTATAAATGACCCTATTACAGCCACCCAATTAAAAAAGTTCAACTTTTTTTCGATAATTATTGATCTAGAGAGTCCAGAGAATTGTCCTAGACTGGTCTGGTTCCGATCGGGCGAAAAACCAGGGACTAGTTCGCAAAAGTAGGTTTTTAACATATTCATGAATATTTAATGAACGGTTTGATTGACAGCAATGGTTCTTGAGGCAAAGTTGTTCAGCATGAGCAGATCTATCAGATGATATGCATTTTGTGATGATAAGTGTAACACCACGTGATTACAGAGCCATAAAAATCGTTAGCGCCAACTAGTGGCCGATTTATTTCAAAATTCTTAGAGACCTCTAGGGGCTTGAGCCGAACATGCCCACCGAGTTTCGCTCCGATCGGACTTCGTTAACGGTGCTCAAACCTCATTGGCCAATGGCGGCCATGTTTTTTGAGATACGCCAATATCCTTTTAGACATACATGGCCCCTTGGGCCAAGACACTGCATACCAAATTTCAAGTCATTCGGAAAAACGGTCAGGTGTCTATATGTTTTTTTTTGTTTTATAGCGCCACCATGTGGCCAATCGACGCAATTTTTTTACTGTGACCTCAAATTGACCTCCTACATATGTGTACCAAGTTTGGTGAAGATATCTCATTTCGTTCACGAGTTATAACAATTTTAGTAAAACTGACTCCGCCTCCTTCGAACATTTTGGCACCCCGTAGCGACCATGAATCGAAATTTCAACTTTTTTTCGATAATTATTGATATTCAGACTCCAGAGAACATTTCTGCACTGGTTTGGTTCCGATCGGACAAAAAACCACAGACTAGTTCGCAAAAGTAGGTTTTTTACAAAATTCAAAATGGCGGAAAAATTTGCCTACCGGAAATGAAATCGGAGATATACGTTTTGTCCGCCTTGAGCCAAGGATTACAGTGATATAAGACACTTGAGTCTACGACAAACCGTCTAGGAGTTATTAGCGATTTTATACTTTTGCTTACTATAGCGCCACCTATTGGCCAATCGGGCTCATAATTTGATAACCTCTCCTCGATTTTTGTACTACCATCTGGCAAAGTTTCAAGGTTCCAGCTCTTACGGTTTGGGCTGCACGATGCGTTTTACGGCGGAAGAATAATAATAAAAATCAGGACGATTACAATAGGGTTTCAGCACTTCGTGCTTGAACCCCTAATTAAAGCTGCAAGCAGCATTTATCGGGGTTCAAGCAGTTAAGGCCTTTAAGGCCTTTAAGCACAAAAGCATCAAAAGTTATTAAGTTTTATTTAGCAAGCATGTAACCACTGACATAATAGATGGAAAAGACCATTTACAGCCAATACAGGCAATGTACCATAGGAAATATATGGTTTTAAAGCTTTTTATAGCAGTTATAGTGCCATCTATGGACCGATCTCCATAAAATTGTTTACTGTGACCTCAAATTGAACCCATACACATGTGTACTGAGTTTGGTGAAGATATCTCATTTACTTCTTGAGTTATAGACATTTTAGTAAAATAGGCTCCTCCCACAATAATTTACCACATTCTAGTATTATTTACTATGATTCTAGCATGATTTACATAGTTTACCATGATTTTATCTTAGTTTACCTTGATTTACCATATTCTAGCATGATTTACCATGATATACTACATTCTAGTATGATTTACCATTGTTTACTGTGATTCTAGCATGGTTTACCATAGTTTATCATGATTTATCATAGTTTACCATGATTTACCCTGTTCTAGCATGATTTACCATGATATACCACATTCTAACATGATTTACCATAGTTTATCATGGTTTACCATGATTTACCCTGTTTTAGCATAGTTTACCATGATTTACCACGTTCTAGAATGATTTGCCAGGATTCTAGCATGGTTTACCTTGATACACCACATTATAGTATTATTCACTATGATTTACCATGTTTCTAGCAATTATGTGAAGTGTCAGTGCAAATGAAGTGATAAACACTGACAAAATCTGATTGTGTTATAATAGTTATTGTTATATAAGTGATTTTTAGAGTCTAAATATGAATGTGAGCACATGTGAAAAGACTTCATTAATAAGTAGAATGGCCAGCAGAGGGCAGAAGAAGACCACTTATTAGTTCACTTTCACTTTAAACTTCATGATTTTCACCAGTTTTCTGGACTAAAGCAAACCAGTTTTTCCATGTTAACTCAATAATGCATGCTTACACACACACACACGCACACACACACACACACACACACACACACGCACACGCACGCACGCACACGCACGCACGCACACACACACACACACACACACACACACACACACACACACACACAGAAATAAACATACACAAATGCACATATGTTTTTAATGTTTTGGAATATGTTATTGAGAAAATATATTTATTGGTCTATTAGAATTCCTTTTTGATCTAATAATATAAAAAAGAAAAGAAAAAAAAAAGAAAAAAAGATTGCTTTTTAAAGCATTTGTTTGTTTCCCAATACTGAAAACTAATGAAAAGGTCATGCGTAATCCTGCTGCTCCCTCTAGTGGACAGTGGTATTACAGCTTCCATCTTACAGTTGAAGTGTTTGAATGAATTAATGAATGGGAATTTGGTTTTTCACTTATATCTCGGGAACCAGAAGGCGAAAAATTCTGAAACTCAGAGCATAGAGAGTGCTTGAGGAGCCCTGTTGAATGAGACCATCAATTACTTACTATGATTTACCATGTTTCTAGCGTGATTTACCACATTACTAGCAATTATGTGAAGTGTCAGTGCAAATGAAGTGATAAACACTGACAAAATATGATTGTGTTATAATAGTTATTGTAATATAAGTGTTTTCCATGTTAACTCAATAATGCATGCTTACACACACACACACACACACACACACACACACACACACACACACACACACACACACACACAAATATGTTTTCAATGTCTTTAGGATGTGTTATTGTGAAAAAAATATTTTAATGGTCTAACCATTTCATATATTTCATTGTGATCTATATTATCAGTCCAATAATAAAAAAAAAAAATAGCTTTAACCAAAAGCTGAAAGCTGATAAAAAGATTAAATACTATGTGTAATACTGCTGCTCCCTCTAGTTGACAACAGTGGAATTACAGCCTACATCTTACAGTTGAAGTGTTTGAATGAATGAATGGGAATTTGGTTTTTCACTTATATCTCGGGAACCAGAAGGCGAAAAATTCTGAACCTCAGAGCATAGATAGTGCTTGAGGAGCCCTGTTCAATGAGACCATCGCGGTGTTTTTGGGCGATTGGGTTCGGGAGTTATGACTGTTCAAAGGCATGTCTTTTGAGGCTTTTATCTCTGGAATGCCCAGGGCAAATTACACCACATTTGAATCGAAGCTAGCCAAGGACGGGCCCTTTCCAACGAGCTCTCACACAAGGTTCAGGGTGGTCTGGGTCGGGAGCTACGGCCGTTCAAAGTCGGGGGTCCCGCGGTCTGGCGATCCGCGGGGGGGGCGCGCTCCCGAGGCCCGCGACGACACGTTTCGATCAAGAGCCCGGAGAGGACCTTACCATAAAAATTTGAGCGCGCAACGACTTTCCGTTTTCGAGTTATGAGTGAATTTGTACTGGGGGGGCGTGGCCTAAATGCCGTTTTACTTTCGTTTTCATGTTAAATGTTAAAATAATGATTTTATAAAGTCTAAATATGAATTATATAACAATATTAGGGAGTAGTATGATGAAATGACAGCAGGGGGCAGTAAAATACCACTTATTGGCTTAATATGGTATTCATTTTAAGGCTACATATTGAAGTGACCCTATTATAGCTATCCAAATGAAGTAGTTCAACTTTTTCTGACAATTATTGATCTAGTGAGTCCAGAGAATTGTATTGCACTGGTTTTTAAGATTATTTTATAAACATTATATGATCATATGGAAAACACAATTTACAGCCAATACAGGCAATTTACCATAGGAAATATATGGTTTTAAAGCTTTTTAACAGTTATAGCGCCAACTATGGTCCGATCTTCATAAAAATTTCCATGCTTCTTTAGCATGTTATGTCACATATGCTCATCAATTTTTGTGAAGTTCTGAGTTTTTATATATGATTTATAGGCTTTTTAGTGTATTTTGCCACACCCATTTTATAAATGACCCTATTACAGCCACCCAAATGCAAAAGTTCAACTTTTTTTTGATAATTATTGATCTAGAGAGTCCAGAGAATTGCCCTAGACTGGTCTGGTTCCGATAGGGCGAAAAACCGAGGACTAGTTCGCAAAAGTAGGTTTTTAACATATTCGCGAATAATTAATGAATGGTTTGATTGACATTAGTGGTTCTTGAGGCAAAGTTGTTGAACATGAGCAGATCTATCAAATTATATGCATTTTGTGACGATAAGTGTAACACCACGTGATTACAGAGCCATAAAACTCGTTAGCGCCAACTAGTGGCCGATTTCTTTCAAAATTCTTACAGACCTCTAGGGCCATGAGTCGAACATGCCCATCGAGTTTCGTTCCGATCGGCCTCCGTTAACCTTGTCTAATAGGTGCTCAAACTTCATTGGCCGATGGCGGCCATGTTTTTTGAGATACACCAATGTCCTCATAGACATACATGACACCTTGGACCAAGACACTGCATACCAATTTTCAAGTCAATCGGACTAACGGTCAGGTGGTTATAGCCTGTTTTATGTTTTTTTCATATTATAGCGCCACCTAGTCTTCAATCGTCGCGATTTTTTTACTGTGACCCCAGATTGACCTCTTACACATGTGTACCGAGTTTGGTGAATATACCTCATTTACTTCTGGAGTTATAGCCATTTTAGTAAAATAGGCTCCGCCTCCTTCAAGCGTTTTGGCGCCCCTTAGCGACCGTGAATCGAAATTTCAACTTTTTTTCGATAATTATTGATATTCAGACTCCTGTGAACATTTCTGCACTGGTTTGGTTCCAATCGGGCAAAAATCCAGGGACTAGTTCGCAAAAGTAGGTTTTGGACATAATCCAATATGGCGGAAAAATTTGCATACCGGAAATGAAATCCTTGAGGCCATTTTTGCTCGGCTTGAGCCAAGGATTCAAATGATATAAAACACTTGAGGCTGTGACAAAGGGTTGATGAGATTTAAGCAAAAATATGCAATTTTTTTGTTTTTTGCGCTGTAGCGCCACCATCTGGCCGATTGGGACGAGTCCGGGTATCTGAGTAGCGAGCAAGACTACTACCATCTGACCGAGTTTCAGGTCTCTAGGCCTTACGGTTTGGGCTGCACGATGCGTTTTAGGGAAGAATAATAATAATAATTAAAGCTGCAAGCAGCATTTATCGGGGTTCAAGCTATTAAGGTGTTTAAGGTTTTTAAGCATCAAAAGTTATAACGTTTTATTTAGCAAGCATGTAACCACTGACATAATAGATGGAAAAGACCATGTTCTAGCATAGTTTACCATGAATTCATCTTAGTTTACCTTGATTTACCATGTTCTAGCATGATTTATCATGATATACCACATTCTAGCATGATTTACCATAGTTAATCATGATTTACCATGGTTTACCATGATTTACCCTGTTCTAGCATAGTTTACCATGAATTCATCTTAGTTTACCTTGATTTACCATGTTCTAGCATGGTTTACCATGATATGCCACATTCTAGCATTATTTACCAAAGTTTATCATGATTTACCATGGTTTACCATGATTTACCCTGTTCTAGCATAGTTTACCATGATTTACCATGTTCTAGCATGATTTACCTTGATACACCACATTCTAGTATTATTTACTATGATTTACAATGTCTAATTATGAATTCAAAAGCACATGTCAAAAGACTTCATTAATAAGTAGAATGGCCAGCAGAGGGCACTAGAAGACCATTATTGGCTCAGTTTCAGTTTAATCTTCATGATTTTCACCAGTTTTCTGCACTAAAGCAAACCAGTCTTTCCATGTTAACTCCATAATGCATGCTTACACACACACACACACACACACACACACACACACACACACACACACACACACACACACACACTAATACTTTAACAGATGGATTTTGACTAAATGTAATTGTAAATGTTAAAATAATGATTTTATAAAGTCTAAATATGAATTATAGAAACAATATGACAAAATACCTATTTTAAACAGCAGGGGGCAGTAAAATACCACTTATTGGCTTAATATGCCATTGTATTCATATTATTTTCACCTTTTTAAACTGTTATAGAGTCAAATTTTGTCCGATCTGTCTGACATTTTTCATGCTTGTTCAGAGTGATATTTCACATGTTCTGACTTGTTTTTAAGAAGATCTGAGCATCTTAAAAGATAAGCTTTCGGGGACACTTGGTCAAGGCCATCCAAATGCCATCCAAATGAAGTAGTTCAACTTTTTCTGATAATTACTGATCTAGAGAGTCCAGAGAATTGTACTGCACTAATTTTGAACATTATGATATGAAAATTATATGATCATAGATGGAAAAGACCATTTACAGCCAATACAGGCAATTTACCATAGGAAATATATGGTTTTAAAGGTTTTTGACAGTAATAGCGCCACCTATGGTCCGATCTCCATAAAATTGGGCATGCTTGTTAATGATGTTATGTCACTTATGCTCACCAATTTTTGTGAAGTTCTGAGTTTTCATTTAGAATTTATAGGCTTTTTAATGTATTTTGCCACACCCATTTTATAAATGACCCTATTACAGCCAGGCAAATGCAAAAGTTTAACTTTTTTTTGATAATTATTGATCAAGAGAGTCCAGAGAATTGTCCTAGACTGGTCTGGTTCCGATCGGGCAAAAAACCTAGGACTAGTTCGCAAAAGTAGGTTTTTTACATATTCATGAATATTTAATGAACTGTTTGATTGACAGCAATGGTTCTTGAGGAAAAGTTGTTCAGCATGAGCAGATCTATCAAATGATATGCATTTTGTGACGATAAGTATAACACCACGTGATTACAGAGCAATAAAACTCGTTAGCGCCAACTAGAGGCCGATTTCTTTCAAAATTCTTACAGACCTCTAGAGCCATGATTTGAACATGCCTACCGAGTTTTGTTCCGATCGGCCTCCGTTAACCTTGTCTAATAGATGCTCAAACTTCATTGGCCGATGGCGGCCATGTTTTTTGAGATACGCTAATGTCCTCATAGACATACATGGCACCTTGGACCAAGACACTGCATACCAATTTTCAAGTCATTTGGACTAACGGTCAGGTGGTTATAGCCCTTTTCATGTTTTTTTCATGTTATAGCGCCACCTATTGTTCAATCGTCGAGATTTATTTACTGTGACCCCAGATTGAACTCATACACATGTGTACCAAGTTTGGTGAAGATATCTCATTTACTTCTCGAGTTATAGCCATTTTAGTAAAATAGGCTCCTCCTACAACGTTCAATTAGCGCCCCCTATCGACCATGAATCAAAATTTCAACTTTTTTTCGATAATTATTGATATTCAGACTCCAGAGAACATTTCTGCACTGGTTTGGTTCCGATCGGACAAAAAACCAGGGACTAGTTCGCAAAAGTAGGTTTTTGACATAATTCAAAATGGCGGAAAATTTTCATACCAGAAATGAAATCGGAGATATACGTTTTGACCTTTAGTCGTTAAGCTTTCCAACGATATAAGACACTTGAGCCTACGACATACGGTCTAGGAGTTATGAGCAGTTTCGCGCTTTTGGTCGCTATAGCGCCACCTATGGGCCAATCGAGGTCATAATTTGATAACCTCTCCTCGATTTTTGTACTACCATATGGCAAAGTTTCAAGGTTCCTGGTCTTACGGTTTGGGCTGCACGATGCGTTTTACGGCGGAATAATAATAATAATAATAATAATTAAAGCTGCAAGCAGCATTTATCGGGGTTCAAGCAGTTAAGGCCTTTAATGCATTTAAGCACAAAAGCATCAAAAGTTGTTAAGTTTTACACGACGTGATTACAGAGCCATAAAACTCGTTAGCGCCAACTAGTGGCCGATTTCTTTCAAAACTCTTACAGACCTCTAGGGCCATGAGTCGAACATGCCCATCGAGTTTCATTCCGATTGGCCACCGTTAACCTTGTCTAATAGGTGCTCAAATTTCATTGGTCGATGGCGGCCATGTTTTTTGAGATACGCCAATGTCCTCATAGACATACATGGCACCTTGGACCAAGACACTGCATACCAATTTTCAAGTCAATCGGACTAACGGTCAGGTGGTTATAGCCCTTTTCATGTTTTTTTCATGTTATAGCGCCACCTAGTGTTCAATTGTCACGATTTTTTTACTGTGATCTCAGATTGAACTCATACACATGTGTACCAAGTTTGGTGAAGATATCTCATTTACATCTCGAGTTATAGCCATTTTAGTAAAATAGGCTCCTCCCACAACACTAATTTATCACCCCCTAGCGACCAGGAATCGGAATTTCGACTTTTTTTCGATAATTATTGATAAGCAGACTCCAGAGAACATTTCTGTACTGGTTTGGTTCCGATCGGAGAAAAAAACAGGGACTAGTTCGCAAAAGTAGGTTTTTGACATAATTCAAAATGGCGGAAAATTTGCATACCGGAAATGAAATCGGAGATATACGTTTTGACCTTCATGAGACCAGCTTTCCAAAGATATAAGACACTTGAGTCTACGACATACGGTCTAGGAGTTATGAGCAGTTTCGCGCTTTTCGTTGCTATAGCGCCACCTATGGGCCAATTGGGGTCATACTTTGATAGGTTCTCCCCAAATTGAGGACTACCATTTGGCCAAGTTTCAAGGTTCCAGCTCTTACGGTTTGGTCTGCACGATGCGTTTTAGGGGAAAATAATAATAATAATAATAATAATAAAAATCAGTACAATTACAATAGGGTTTCAGCATTTCATGCTTGAACCCCTAATAATAATAATTAAAGCTGCAAGCAGCATTTATCGGGGTTCAAGCAGTTAAGGCCTTTAAGGCATTTAAGCACAAAAGCATCAAAAGTTAAGTTTTATTTAACAAACCAAAAATCTCGCTAGCGCCAACTAGTGGCTGATTTCTTTCAAAATTCTTACAGACCTCTAGAGCCATGATTTGAACATGCCTACCGAGTTTTGTTCCGATCGGCCTCCGTTAACCTTGTCTAATAGATGCTCAAACTTCATTGGCCGATGGCGGCCATGTTTTTTGAGATACGCTAATGTCCTCATAGACATACATGGCACCTTGGACCAAGACACTGCATACCAATTTTCAAGTCATTTGGACTAACGGTCAGGTGGTTATAGCCCTTTTCATGTTTTTTTCATGTTATAGCGCCACCTATTGTTCAATCGTCGAGATTTATTTACTGTGACCCCAGATTGAACTCATACACATGTGTACCAAGTTTGGTGAAGATATCTCATTTACTTCTCGAGTTATAGCCATTTTAGTAAAATAGGCTCCTCCTACAACGTTCAATTAGCGCCCCCTATCGACCATGAATCAAAATTTCAACTTTTTTTCGATAATTATTGATATTCAGACTCCAGAGAACATTTCTGCACTGGTTTGGTTCCGATCGGACAAAAAACCAGGGACTAGTTCGCAAAAGTAGGTTTTTGACATAATTCAAAATGGCGGAAAATTTACATACCAGAAATGAAATCGGAGATATACGTTTTGACCTTTAGTCGTTAAGCTTTCCAACGATATAAGACACTTGAGCCTACGACATACGGTCTAGGAGTTATGAGCAGTTTCGCGCTTTTGGTCGCTATAGCGCCACCTATGGGCCAATCGAGGTCATAATTTGATAACCTCTCCTCGATTTTTGTACTACCATATGGCAAAGTTTCAAGGTTCCTGGTCTTACGGTTTGGGCTGCACGATGCGTTTTACGGCGGAATAATAATAATAATAATAATAATAATAATAATAATAAAAATCAGTACAAATACAATAGGTGTTCAGCACTTCGTGCTTGAACCCCTAATAATAAAAATCAGTACAAATACAATAGGTGTTCAGCACTTCGTGCTTGAACCCCTAATAATAAAAATCAGCACAATTACAATAGGGTTTCAGCACTTCGTGCTTGAACCCCTAATAAAAATCAGTACAATTACAATAGGGTTTCAGCACTTCGTGCTTGAACCCCTAATAATAATAATAAAAATCAGTACAAATACAATAGGTGTTCAGCACTTCGTGCTTGAACCCCTAATAATAATAATAATAAAAATCAGTACAAATACAATAGGTGTTCAGCACTTCGTGCTTGAACCCCTAATAAAAATCCTTACAATAACAATAGGGTTTCAGCACTTCGTGCTTGAACCCCTAAAAATCAGCACAATTACAATAGGGTTTCAGCACTTCGTGCTTGAACCCCTAAATATACAACATACCGTGAGAATATATATAGATTAGGAATGCATCAGTATTCAGACATGTTCCGAGGCTTGTTGAGCTGCTGCAGTTTATCACTGCATGTCTTTTGCAAGCCAAGGAAGGAAAGCATATATCTCAACATATGAAGATGCACGTCTAAGCTAAGCCTGATCTCGAACCGGTGTCCTTCTTGTTGTTAGTCGACAGTTTTAACCACTGATCCGCAGTGATTACGTTGAACGCCGTGTTATCTCATGTAATATAAATCTTTTAAACATATTTAAGCTGTAGTGTATGATGGTTCACATTTAATTCTGTTGAGCTATATGGTTCAGCAGTATGTATATTGGCGGCCAGTGGGACCTCGAGTATTCAGCACCACGCACCGGGGACAGCGACAGTGGGGTATAAAGCAGACCAGTGTTTATAATTAATATAATATAATTTATAATATACTGTGTTTAATAAGCCTAATGATATTCATTTTTGGGCCCGTTTAGAAATGTAGCAATACATTTTTTTTTTATTAGTTTTTGAGTAATCTATTTAAAACCTAAACCCTAAATGGATTCTAAAAAAAATCATTCCAACCACTTTAACAGTTATTTTAATTGATTGGTGCTCAGTGATAAGCTACCCTTGCACGTTCAGCAATGTGGACAGTGACGGTGTAGTAAAACGATCAGTTAATTCATTAATATAGCCTATTAAGAAGTGCCGCCATACAGGTGTATTTAGTCTCGTCTATAATCTTATCATTTCATTCTCCAAAATATTTCTTTATTTAAAATTGTATATTTTGAAAAAAAATATAACACTGTTTTAGCTATTTTAATTCTAATGTAAATGGATTGGACGACACTGAATTAATTAGCCTATGTCATAGCTTAAGTAGCCTAGTAAAATGTGTTTAATATTAGGCCTATGTAATTTTATTTTTCGAGAAATAATTATGAGAGGGCTTATTTTTTCACTTGAGCACCTGCCCCCAAAAAGCATGGCCCTCATCCTATGATCATGCAGTTCTCCAGTTAATTTGATTTGACAAATTTAAAGCTTTAGTCTTGCTGAAGAAGAAGGTCGGGAAGAGATTGATAAAGAAGAGACAGAAGTGGGTGGTAGAGTAGTTCAGATGCAGCAGGTTGAGGTAAGGTTTTTTTCTTTCCTTTATTTTTAGAAAGCCTTATGGAACAGTATGTTCAAACAAAAACGGCAAGATATGTTTCATAAATAGTAAAGCTGTTGTGTGGGGGAGATGTTTAAGCATGTAAAATAACAAATGTTGCATGCATATATATATATATATATATATATATGTGTGTGTGTGTGTATCAATATATACATATATGTATGTGTCAATGTGTGTGTGTGTGTGTAAGGCTGGAAACGAAAGTTATCACTTTAGTTTTCAAAATAATCGTGATTAAACAAGGACATATTCTCAAAGCCTTTAAAGCAGGCAAAGTAATTTATTAATTTATTTAAATATTATACATAGGCCTGCATGTGAGATAGAGTTGCGAAACTTTGTTGTAACAAATTATGCACTGTTGTGCCGACGACGCCCAACAAGCCTTTCTCAGTTACGCACAGGTGTGCGGGAGTGGGGGGTTTAAATCCTTTCTCCAAGATCAACAGTTACTGTTCCTTCTTATACCCTGAGCAAAGCATTGTTAAACATGAGTGGAATATCAGCACCAAACCCGACCGACAGGAAACCCAACGATGATGCAAATGGCTGGAGATCCAGAGGGGGAGAAGAACATTAACATACAGTATTCTCCTCAATGCGCAATTGTACCTTGATGATACTTTAATATCTCTATTAAGTTCTTCATTTCAGTTTATAAGCTGTCAGATGAGACCACACATGGCATATTTAGCCTATATATTAGAACACAATAGTGAATAAACAGAATGTAGTCGGATGTAGCCCATATGTGAAGCAAATGGTACTGACATGAGTCTGTACAATGGTGCAAACGACTCGGTCTCCCACAGAGCCATACTGTGCCTGGAGTGTCCCAACAGTCCTCAATCAGCATATATGAAATCCTCGCATATTAGCATGATGATGAAGGCCATTGTGCCACGTTTAATTCACATACATTTAAAAGGCTTTTAGAAGTACTAGGGCACTAAATATTTCGGCCCATATTTGCTCAGCCTACACTATGTAACAAAATACTCTCTCTCTCCCATTTTCCTTCCCCCTCCCTCTTTTTCTCTCTCCCCTCTCTCTCCCCCATCTCTCTGTCCCTATCCTCTCTCTGATAGATATATATATATATATATATATATATATATATATATATATATATATATATCACACACAAGTAGAGTTTAAAAGGTTCTATCTATCTGTCTCAACTCAATACACTCAGTTTTCAGTTATTTTACTCGTCTCATCTATGAAGGACATGTAGCCTATGCGTTTTTTTTTGTCTCAACGTCTTTAGTAACGTTTCTGTGCCGTGTGTAATACAGATATTCAATTTTGAATGTTGAAACATATCATGAATTTGATAAAACAATGTAATTTGTAGACTGTCCCTTGGAGATCGCTGACGTCACCGCCACCCATAGAGAGCAATGTTTTTTTCCGGACTTGAAAGACATCGACACTAAAAGAAAACAGAGTTGAAGAAGATAGTTATACATGGAGGTAATAATAATAATCTCATATGAAATATTTTGCTCACACCGTAAGGAAGTTATTGAGAGCATAGCTTCGAATGTGCGAATATGAAACCAACTTTACCGAGGTGTACAATCATTACAATCAGAAATAACTCAATGTAAAGTGGATTTATTGGCCCTCAATAACAAAGTACATATTTTAGAACAAGATTTTAAACAGTCAATGGACAGTACATTAAATCGGGAAACAAGCTTCAGGCAAGCCGTAGATACTAGCTTGGCAGGGTTGGAGGATTATTTTGTAAAGGCGCTGGAAAAATTAGAAAGGGCCGTAACAGATTGTTTTCTAAGGAGAGATGCTAAATGGGAAAGTCAAATGAGAAAATTGAGGCTCACTAGTACTCCCACACTCTCCAGATTACGGGCATCCTTGCCTGATGCCTCCCTCTTTTCTTCTGTCCATTATCCACCGACCCTAGTTCCGATATCTAGAGAGAAAATTCCCACACATAAACCTCTCAATGATACTTATGACATTCAACATCCTAGGATTGCTCAAATCCCAAATGTGCTTACCTCCTCAGTAGTGGCTGGTTCATCCTCATTCTGTGGCCGACCTCCTGTCCGCATAGATTTCCCCTCTTTCGGCGACTCCTGTGAGACGGCGGAGGTCCTCAACTTCATCGAGCAATGTGAGAACTTCCTGGAGATCCGACCCCTTCCCAGTGCTGAACTCCTAGGAACCTTGAGCACAGTGCTGAAGGGACCCGCTCTGAGCTGGTGGAAGGCGGAAAAGGTCAAGGTATCGGACTGGAGATCCTTCAAAAAGGCATTCATGGCTGCTTTTCTTTCAGACGATTACCTCTCAGAAGTGGAGGAAAAGCTGAGGACAATGGTTCAGCAGCCAAGACAACGCCTGAGGGACTTCGCATATGACTACCGGGCCCTATGTCTGAAATGGAAACCAGCGATCTCTGAAGAGGAACTAGTAAATCGTATACTTAACAACATCAACCCCAGGGTTGCCGGGTGTATGAGGGGAACAGTCAACTCGGTTGAGCAGCTGGTGAAAGTTGGATCTATGGTGGAAAAGGACCACATGGGAGCCAAAGACTACTGGAAAAAAGTCGGCACTCAGAATAGCAAAGAGAAGACCAACAAGAAATCTGCTGAACGTACCTTCAACAAAAACCTGGCCGGAGTAACAATAGCTCAACCCCATCCAGTCTCATCTCTCCTTGTGGTGCCTGTAAGGGTAAATGGCAAAGAAGTGAAGGCGGTATTAGACACAGGTAGCACTTACACTTTAATGCAGGAAACCTGTGGAATCAGTTGAAAGGTGAGATTCCATCAGTCGTTACCTCCAGCCCACAGAGGTTCATTATGGCGGACGGAACGATTCACCAGTCCAGAGACCTGCAAAGGATTAGGTTTCAATGGCATGACCAAGAATGCAGTATGGATACTTATATCCTAAAAGACACTCACCTCGCCTTTCCTCTTATTGCTGGTCTGGATTTCCTGAGGGCTACGGGAGCGGTCCTGGAAGTGGGACTAAGCAGATGGATTAAGATCTGACAAAGGATATACCTATTACCCTTTCTTGCCATCGCAGATTCCAACAGGTCCAGCTACCCTGTCTAGTCAAGAGCTTTCTCATGTGACTGCAAAGCTGAACTTATACTATGCCTTACCATCAAGTGGTAGACTTCCCGAACTCATGTCTGTTTCCCCAGAGGTCACTACGTGGGACTCTGACAATCAGGAGGAGTTATTGAAGTTGATAACTCTGTTATGGCCACGTACCACCTCTAACACCCTGGATAAGACGTCAATAGTACAGCACAAAATCACATTATCTGATGACATACCTCTCAAATCCCGGGCATACAGAGTTTCTCCTCTTAAGAAGCAGATCATTGAGGAGCAAGTGGATCAGATGCTGCGAGATAAAATCATTGAACCTTCCTTCTCGCCTTGGTCTTCACCTGTGGTCCTGGTCCCCAAACCTGATGGCTCATACAGGTTCTGTGTGGATTATAGGAAGCTTAACAGCAAGACCGTACCTGACGCTTACCCAATGCCGTTGATTCACGACATCCTTGAATCCCTGGAAGGAGCCTCCTGGTTTAGCTCCTTGGACCTGCAGTCTGGGTACTGGCAGGTGGAGATGGACGACCAGAGTAAGGAGAAAACTGCTTTTATCTCCACCAAGGGGTTATTTCAATTCAAGTCGATGCCGTATGGGCTCAGAAATGCCGCTGCTACCTTCCAGCGTTTGATGGAGAGAGTTCTGTCTGATTTAAGGGGGAAAATTTGTTTCGTTTATATTGACGACATCATCATCTATTCAAAATCAATAGAAGAACACATTCAACATTTCAACATGGTTCTCCATAGACTTACCCAAGCCAACCTGACGCTGAACATGAAGAAATGCCACTTCTTCAAGCGACAGCTTAAATTCCTCGGCCATATAGTCTCTGAGAGGGGAGTGGAGATTGACCGAGAGAAGACCAGAGCCGTTGCGGAGTTCCCCCCACCGCAAGATCTCAAAGCCTTGCAACGATTTCTTGGACTGGCAGGGTGGTATCATAAGTTTATTTCCCACTTCGCTGACATTGCAGCTCCATTGAACCACCTCAAAAAGAAAGGAGTTAAATGGGAGTGGACTCCAGAGTGTCAATCTAGTATGGATGCACTTAAACAAGCTTTACAAAACTCACCTGTGTTAATACAACCAGACATTAACCAAGACTTCCAGGTTCACACGGACGCAAGTGAGGTAGGATTGGGTGCCATCCTCACTCAACAATCAGAGGAGGGAGAAAAGGTGGTGGCTTATGCATCAAGGACCTTAACTGGAGCAGAGAAAAATTACAGCACTTCTGAAAAGGAATGTCTTGCAGTGGTTTGGGCTGTCGAAAAGTGGAGACATTACCTGGAGGGAAGACCCTTCAACGTCTTCACTGACCACGCAGCACTCGCATGGGCGTTCAACTGCCCTAAAACCTCCTCACGCCTAACCCGCTGGACACTCCGCCTGCAACAGTTCAACTTTCAGGTCCATCACCGGAAAGGTTGCCTCAACATGGGACCTGATGCGTTGTCCCGGGTCGAGGAGATACCTGCTGTAGATGCTGCCCCTTGCCTATCCATATCTTCACACCATGCATCAACATTACCTCACTCTCTGGAAGAAATTACTAAAGCTCAAAGTTTGGATAATACCATCACTCAACTGCAGTCTAGCATCAAACCTCGATCAGTAAAAGATCAACCCATCACCTTTGAAAACTTCCAAGGGGTGTGGTACCGCAAAGTCCCTATGAGAAATAAGGGAGAGAAGTATCAGTTGGTAGTACCACAATCGTTAACCTCTGACTTCATGCATTATTACCACGACAATCCACTTGGAGGCCATCTTGGACAGCTAAAAACTCTGCTGAAAGTCCTAGACGTGGCATGGTGGCCGTCCATCAGGAAGGACGTGTGCCAATACGTCAAAAGCTGTGAAATATGCCAGAAATATAAACCCAGCAATACCAAACCTTCTGGATTTATGCAGAGTACTCAGATCACAGAACCTGGACACATGTTAGGGGTGGACCTAATGGGACCATTCCCCAGCAGCAAAAAACAGAACACGTACCTCCTTGTCATTGTTGATTATTTCACTAAGTGGGTGGAAATGTTCCCGCTGAGAGACAGTAAGACCCAGAAAATTGTGAAAATCCTCTGGGAGGAGATATTTACACGGTGGGGAGTACCCAAATATCTGGTGTCCGATAGGGGTCCCCAATTCACCTCCAGCATTCTGGGCGATCTGTGTAAAACATGGGGTTGTGTTCAGAAACTCACAACAAGTTATCATCCACAGTCAAATCTAACTGATTTATGTAGCGCGGCCACATAAGGGATGAATGTTTATGTTGCAGTGTATTATTCAAATTAATATAATAAGACAGCTGCTATGTTATAAGTATTCTACCTGTGTTGATTGCCCGGACATGTGGTTGAGTTCCCGATTTACTCACGCGAGAGTTCTGTTGCGTAGCTCCAGGGAATCCCCGTGACGTCATTCGAGTGAATCCCCGTGACGTCAGCTGTATCACTTGATTTCCGTTTAAAGGAGCGGAAAAAACCCGGCGTACGGTAGCTACTTTTCAGTGCTCAGAGATTTGCGATCGATCGCTGGATTAAATCAAGCTGTTCAAGACTGTGACAAGAAATCATTGTGGAATTATCAGTACTCGTATTGGATTTTTTACCTTTGGAATATCATCACAGTACAGCGTTGCTTCACATCGAGCTCCCGGACTTAAAGGAATCAGCCGGTGAGGCCGATTCAAAACACACACACACACACACACACACACACACACACACACACACACACACACACACACACACACACACACACTCACAGTACATTGTACGGGACTAATACGGACAATTTTTCCGATTATATTACAATTTGTTTCTTGTTTTTCTTTATATGAGATGTGTTATGTGTATATATATATATTTCTTGGTACAGCTTGTAAGTTTTTTTTCTTATTGTAAATACACTTTGGGTTTAAACCGAATTGATGTTCTCCAAGAGTTCTTTTTGATAAACATTCAAACCTAACTTTAAAGAAGGGTCAAGACCGTAAAGTTTTTTTGTGTATCATCACCTATAATCTAGGCTGAGCGTTACAAATAAGAAAAACACAGCTACGGAAAACATTCCACTCAGAACATCAACGTAAATAAAGAATAAGCAACGTAATTTACAGCACAAAATATTAAACACATAGCCTGACGTCGTCATACTCAGATTCTAGTCAGAATGTGAGTCTGATACTGCTCCATTGGCCTGTGATTATGGGCGTGTTTCAACCGAATCAGGAAGGAAAATGCCTCTGCACTCAATTGGATAGACCTACAACCAATCAGGGCTGCGTTTCCCAAAAGCATCGTAAGCCTAAGAAGTTCGTAAAAATGATCGTACAACTGATCTTAATATTACGGTCTGTTTCCCAAAAGCATCGTAACTTAAGTAGCACTTGAAAATCTTCGTAGAACTACGAGTGCTCTGGAGTAATCGTAAATCCCCAAGTGCATCGTAAGAAGACAGATTTATGAGGACACCTGCAGGACAACCGGCAGATTACACTTTTATCTAGATTTAACAGATTACACTGCAAAAGTGAGTACAAATATAAGGTTTTGATTGTACTTATTTATTGTACACTTTATTGTACTTGTTTTTTGTTTAAATGAATGTATAAATTAAATAATAAAAAAGGGAAGAAAAAAATACACATCTAAATTAAATGAATGAAAAAAATAATAATAAAAGAGCGAAGTAATGTGGGAAATATGCTTCAAAGACTGGGCAAAATATGGATGAATAAAAAAAAAAAAAAATCTGTCAATGACTTGCTGACGTGCACGAAAACCAGCCATGTACTGGGCATTTCTTGCAGACCACCTTCCCTGATCTTTGAACACCCCGGGTTGCAGTTAGTTTGCAATGTCCACCCAGATGTTTTGTTTTTCCTTATTTGTATGGTGTCCTTTAAATCTGTTCAAAATAACATCTTTGTTTCGCTCTATCTCCTCTAAAATTAGGCATACATTAATTTCATCTTTTTTGAAAGGTATCTTTTCTTGTTTGTTTTTTTGTTCATACATTTTGTCAGTATAGGCTATCTCCGCCTGAATGTAGACTTTAGACTTTTTTTAATTGCTAATCCACAGATGACGATTATTAGGTTAAACCTAATAATTAAGGCTAAACGTTCAGAATACGATTCCATGTAAGGTTATATTTCAGCACTTCGCAAATGGACAGCGACGCTTAAGTAGCACGTAAAACGCGTTCTCGCACGTTCATGTTAAGGGGATACTCCACCGAAAAATTAAAATTCTGTCATCATATACTCACCCTCATGTTGTTTCAAACCTGAATGAATTTCTTTCTTTTGCTGAACAGAAAGGAAGATATCTAGAAGAATGTCAGTAACCAGACAGTTTTAGATACCATTGACTTCCATAAGTAGGAAAAAATGTACATGTTTGCCAGGAGCCAGAGCGCCTGACATCAAAGCAAATTTAAAAGTGCTGGCTAATGCTAATCGTAAATTCTCTAAGATCATTATTCACGTCGGCACTAATGATGTTCGACTCCGCCAGTCGGAGATCACCAAAATTAATATTAAAGAGGTGTGTGAACTCGCAAGTACGATGTCAAGCACTGTAATTTGCTCTGGTCCCCTTCCTGTTCGCAGGAGTGATGATAGTTAGTAGATTGTGTTCACTCAATGACTGGCTGTCGAGATGGTGTCCGCTTAATATAGAATTCATAGACAATTGGAAAAGTTTTTGGGGCAAACCTGACCTGTTGAAAAGAGATGGTATTCATCCCTCCTGGGATGGTGCTGCTCTTCTCTTTAGTAATATGGCACATAGTCTTAGAGCTCAAACATGACAATCTGGGGCTCAGGTCAGGAAGCAGACAGACTGGCTAAACCGACCGTCTGCTAGCGGCCTCGCGTCACCAAGGTCAGATAAATCCCATCACATAGAGCCTCTTTCACCTAGATATCATCATATAGAGACTGTGTCTGTTCCCCGAATTTGGAAATCCAAAAAACGTCCAAACCCATCTAAGGTTAAAAATGTAATTGATGTTCAACAAATAAAAAACAGATATAATACAAATGAGCAAATGATAAAGCTTGGGTTGCTGAATATTCGATCCCTTACTTCAAAAGCACTTATTGTTAATGATATGATTACAGACTATAATCTAGATGTGCTGTGTTTGACAGAAACCTGGCTAAAACCAAACGATTACATTACTTTAAATGAGTCCACCCCGCAAGATTACTGTTATAAACGTGAACCTCGTCTGAAAGGCAAAGGAGGAGGTGTTGCTGTAATTTATAGTAATATTTTCAAAACCACTAAGAAATCTAGTTTTTAAATATACTTCTTTTGAAGTGTTGGTGCTTAAAGTGTAACTTGCAGGTAAAATTTTTCTCGAAGAAAATGCAATAAACAAAGATAAGAACCGCCAACCACTGTTTTGTATGTTTTTCATACCAAAATGCTGAATATAATATGAAAAGTTGGTACTTTTTAGTGGTTTTAAGCACTCCCGCTCCCTTCCACTAGGCTGGGCGTGACGTCATAAAAGGAACTCCAAGCCTAGAGTTACTGTAGTCTAATGGCAAGTAGGCTAGCAGTTATATTGAAATAACTCAATTGTAAACATAATCGTGTGTGCTGGCTTCAAGAGGACCGTGATCCTGCCAGAAATGAGAGTAAGCTATTCGCAAAACAAACGGGTTCAGGCAGCATGCACGCAAAATTAAACCGAACTTTTATTTTGACGGGTTGCCGTGAAGACCTTGAGTTTCTGTCATACTGTCTATGGTTTCTGTGCGTGTATGATATGACGATAGTTTTTCTCAAATGAAACGGTAAAATGACTCTGGAGATGAATTTCATCATGTCATCATATCGTGACTGGCAGCAGCTAGACTGAAAACAGCGCGAGCATCACTCGTGCTTCAGTGTGTGTGTGTGTGAGGTAAATGACACGCGCGTCTGCGCCATTCATTCACACAGAGACAAACAGAATATGCAAGGTTAATATTTAAATAGTATTTCTGCAGTTTAATATACACAGACACTATATCGTGGTATATATCGGCTACAGTGCTCATAGTAATGAAAGTTAGTCTGGATCCCCGTGCTTAGATAAACATGGAAGCGACTTAACGCAGCTGCCTATTACTGGTTACCGAATATACCCGGTACTACAGAAATGCTGGTACCGTAAAATTTTCAGTACCGAAGTACCGGTACTTTGACAACACTAGTTTCCCACCTCCTCAGTCTCCCAGTCGTTCTCTATAATAAAGCCACAAACAGTCACAAACAGTAGGAGTCTAGCAGAGTATGGTTGCAACTTCCTTTTATGACGTCATCACCCAGTTGCTGTAAAAACACGCTACCTTTGAAGAAACCCCAATAAATGTTATTTTAACGCATTTTAAGACAGAAATTTTTACATGTATACATATTGAGCACTTTAATTTACACATTAATTGGTTGTGGTGGTTAACCTGCAAGTTACACTTTAATGTAAAAATATATAGTGTAAACGATAAATCACGTTTGAGATTTGTGCTGGCTACTGTATACAGGCCACCAGGGCACCATAAAGATTTTATCAAAGAATTTGTGGACTTTCTATCAGAATTAATATTGACTGCAGATAAAGTACTAATTGTTGGTGATTTTAATATACACATAGATAATGAAAAAGATGCATTGGGATTGGCATTTAAAGACATTTTAAACTCTACTGGAGTTAGACAACACGTGTCTGTCACGGTCCACACTCAAGGAGACAAGGGAAGATCCAATAATGCAGTAAGTACTTTATTTGGGAAATCCGTAACTCATAAACAGTCCAGGCAGGGGTCAAAATCCTAATAAGCGATCCAAAACACAAAACAATAAACAGGCAAAAACAGAGCGGAAACAGATCTCAAAAGTGGTGTGACGAATAACAAGGACTCCGTAACAAACACTAAACAGGCAGGGTATTTATACACACAGAAACTAACAATCATGATAGGGAACAGCTGGGTGCAATGAACAGTGATGAGTGCAGACAAGGATTGTGGGGAAAGCAGTTCCTAATGTGAATGACACCGTGGGGGAAGAGGACTTCTAGTGGACACCAGGGAACATAAGCCAACACTGTGACATAACCCCCCCTACGGAGCGGCTACCAGACGTTCCAAGACGTAAAAACAAACAAAACAAGAGTCCAGGCGGGGGGTGGAATGGTGGAGGATCAAGGGGCGGGATGGGGGGCCAGGTCCATGGAGGGGAACAGGAACAGAGGGGAACAGCTTAGCCGGCAGCCAGGGCGAAGACGAAAATCCTTCGGGCGGCCAGGGCGGAGCAGGCGGAGCAGGCCAGGGCGGAAATGTCAGTCCATCGGGCGGCCAGAGTGGAGACGACAGTCCCTCGGGCGGCCAGGGCGGAGACTTCCCCTCGGGCGGCCAGGGCGGAGACTTTCCCTCGGGCGGCCAGGGCGGAGACTTTCCCTCGGGCGGCCAGGGCGGAGACTTTCCCTCAGGTGGCCAGGGCGGAGACTTCCCCTCGGGCGGCCAGGGCGGAGACTTTCCCTCAGGAGGCCAGGGCGGAGACTTCCCCTCGGGCGGCCAGGGCGGAGACTTCCCCTCGGGCGGCCAGGGCGGAGACTTCCCCTCGGGAGGCCAAGGAGGAGACGACCCTTCAGGCGGCCATGGCTCAGGAACAGGAGCGGACACCGGCTCAGGAAGAGGAATCGGCTCAGGAACAGAAACAGGACCAGACCCCGGCTCAGGAACAGGAACAGGTACCGGCTCAGGAATAGGAAAATTTTAAACGCCACACCCCCACGCTGAGAGGAGAGGCCGCACAGATACACCTGTAACGACTGCAAGTATGAACCAAACACAGACTAATCTTCTTCCAGAAGATTAATTCAAACTCTCTGCTTCTCGCGAATGAAGGGGGAAGATTTGTTCAGAACGTCTCATGATCATCATCAATCTTGCCATCGGGTCCGGCATCACCGGTCTGACTATTTAGAAGAGCCCCCAGCACTAACGAAATAACTGGTCAATGCTAGCTTTGTTGCCGAATACTGATTGGTTAAGAGAAAGACAGAGACCAAGGTCCCACACAGAGTCCTCACATTCCAGGCTCAAATCACAACTTTTTAGGGCCAAACGAACGGAAAAACTTGTCAATGTGAGGTTTTTTTTTAAAAGAATGATTGGTTCAGAGATGGCACAACTCAGTGCTCTGTCAAGATACCAGCAGATGTTGCTGGACCCCACAACATTCCTGACCCCTCCCCCGGTAGGACCTCTGAAGGACCAAACCAGAGTTCTCTTCTCTTTAAACCAGAGAACTGAGATTTTGCCTACAACTATACATAAAATCATTCAAGAACAATTTTCAATGGACTTGTAATCAAAGATCATGCAACTACATCATTTTATGTTGTTTCTACAATATCTGTGTGTATCTAATATACTTACATGCCATATAATTCATGTCATTGTTATAACTATTAGGTGTGTGAATGAAAGTGTGTCATGCTTCCTGTCAGCCTGATCGTATGTTCTTAATTCAAAAGATGGCTGGAATTAAATCTGTGTAAAATGTTTCATATTCTGATAATTAGAAATCATGCCTAAACTGTTGCATCTGGTCTCTAATTAAAGCTAGAGAACTGACACCCCCAGGGAAGACATGATTTACGACTTTGAAAACAAAGCAGCAGTCAGAACTGCAGAAACCCTTTAAAAACCCAGCTCAGAGCGTTAGAGAAGTGAGCAGAAGTTGAGCAGATCGGGGGCAGAACAAAGATGAAGAAGAGCAGACGATGGTTATAGCCTAACCATGTAACAGACGACCAGACCAACCCAAATTAAGATCAGATGGGTTAGATTCATTTCCAGTCATCTAACTACTTTCCGTATCTCATTTTATTTATTTCTTTGTGTTATTCTTCTTTTCCGATTGAAAGTCTCGGTTTTAAGTTAAGTTTTGCTGCAAAGTTTCGGTCCACGATTCACGGCTGCAACGCACGCTTTCAACTTCAAAGACGCTTCAACCATCCGCCAACCACCACGTGACTGGTTCTCCCTAAACTCTATCCAAGCACGAGGAGATCAACCAACGGACCCCGAAAAACACCCTTGTACCCAACAAAAGGGAACCCTCAAACGGAACGCAGAAACGCAAGTAACCTCCAGACTCTTAACTGAACTGGTGCATTATAACCTTTTATAACCTGCATAAGGAACGACCAGGGTTAAATTAATGATTGATGGTTCGTTCAGGTCATGTCTTGAGTGCATATAGAAATTCGGGATTTCTTCCTCTTACCCTTAAACTCATTCTTTCCAAACTCTTTCTTTCTTTATTTCTTTCTTTCTTTCTGTAACTTGTATGAATGTGTGCGTGTGCGTGTGTTTGTGTTAGATATTTTAGATATATTATTTTATGTGTGAGTAGCCTAGATAATCAATAAAGTATTGTTTGCATTTGAAAAGAGAAGTATTACTTGTGTTGTGTGCTTACGAATTTATTGTCTTGAACTTCGATCTAAGTTACCTATGCTTTTACCCTTGATTTAGGCTATTTCTTTATTTACTGTTAACTGGGGATTATTCTTTCTTGGCCAGGAAGATATTATATTTCCTAGAGTTAATAATTGTTTATGCTTTCTGTTCCTTGGATGAACTGATAAAATGATCATACTATTGATTCTGCTACAGTAAATTCTGAAAATAATTAAATTATTCATTATTGATCATAATCCGTTATGGATAATAATTAATTATATTTATACGTGGGTGTATAAACGCTACACACCGGTGCACAAGCAGTTAATGGGGGATCACAAGACCATTGTCCACCTGAGTAGCCTCTGTAAGCTTCCACCGCCGACTCTCGAAGACTTAGTAAAAAATCACGCTCGTACACTGAGAGCTGACTCGCTGTACCAATAATGCTAAAAACAGGACTAAAACATAAAAGACAAACAGAGACCGACGGCATGCCGAATGAATCACAGGCGCCATCTTCAACATGATAATATCCGCGTTATCCCTGGTTTCTGCTAGTACTGCCATAGTAACCATGGCAACAGACGTGGACAACTGCGTAATGTTTAGCACCACGCTCACGCTGTTGTTGTTTTGTTCAAACACTGTTGACCATTACAAGCAGACTTTGGGACAAAAGGAGAACTAAAACGAGGATCAATATCGGCATGTCGTTTTCGAGATACTAAGAGCTTCTCGACAAACTTGGACTTGACAGAGCTTTAAGACTTGACGAGACCTATGATCTAGCTTATTGCAAGTCTCATATAGCCAACAAACTAACACATAGAATAACAGTTTATTGCAGTTTAGTGTAACGTTATACCAAGTGAAACAGCGCTGCGTTCCTCACAAGTTTAATTCGTCAAATAAACTGTCCTGTGTGAGTAGTGATTCAGCACTTGTGGATAGTTCGGTAGAATGAAATATCCTCGTTCCTTTAATATCCGCGGGACTCGTGTGTCTGTCTCTCATTAGCAATTGTGCCCTGTGTCATACCACAGTCATAGCCTGGGAAAACCCAGACTACTTCCGGCGAATTTTAATTCTCTCTCCAGGATAGTCTGGAGAAGAGCCCATTCAAACTCATTTCTGTGCCGCTGAAAACGTGGCACCAATCAGAAACGTTGGGGGAGGGATTTACATGATGACGACAGCGCAGCGACGCTGAAGGAGATTTCATTACAAAGATGGATGCCGCCGTGGAACATCACTCGTTCGAATCTATTATCGCGTCTGTTTTGAGTGATTTAAACTTACCGTTTACGTTAAAACCGGAGCAAAGAACAACACTCGAAGCCTTCATATCCAAAAAAGATGTTTTCGCTGTTTTACCGACTGGATTCGGAAAAAGTCTGATATATCAGCTCGCCCCGTTGGTGGCTAAAAGAATGGGTCTTAGCGAGAGCCCTCTGGTAGTGGTTATTTCTCCATTGCTAGCTCTCATGGAGGACCAGGTCAAGGAGGCGACCAAGCTTGGACTCTCAGCTCTACAACTTGGCACTGAAAACGAAGAAATAATTTGCAGCGGTCGAAGCCAGCTGATATTCGGCAGTCCTGAATCCTGGCTCCTCAACACAAAATGGCGAGAGATGTTGTGCAGCAAAGTGTTTCAAGACAACCTCGTGGGGATTGTGGTGGACGAGGTTCACCTGACCTATAAATGGTAAGAAGTTGCAAGTAAACGTACTGTAATGTAGTCTAGAGTTAAGACAAGGGATCTAAACTTGATTGTAAATGGGCTACATACACCTAACAAACACTGCTAGTCGTGGAGGCTATATGCTCTCACATTTGTTACATACACTGTCACATGAACTTTTCAACGAAATTCTAATTTATTGATAAGCACATGTATATCTCTTACAGGGGAAATGCTGCAAAAGGAGAGAAGGCCTTCAGAGAGAGCTTTGCCAAGCTGGGGGAACTCCGGTCCATTGTCAAACCAGGTGAGTGAATCACTATAGCTGTATTTCTCTATGTCAGGAGAAACTTTTTCCATCATCCTATTACTAATACTACATGCAAGTGTTTTTATGTTACTAAATGTCACTTACACTTTATTCAGTACTGTCTCAAAAAATAAAATATGTGCCAAATGTACTAGCAATCAGTTTTGTTAGCTATTGTTCCATGCTACATATTGTAATTGAAATAAGAAATTATGTGTGTGTATATATATATAGTTTGTGTGTGTGTGTATATATATGTGTGTGTATGTATGTATGTATATATATATATATATATATATAGATAATAAAAATATTACTTTATAACAAATTATTGTAATATTTCCATGGCTGATTACTGAGGTGTAATGACATTTACATGTCTTTTAGGGACACCTGTGTTGGCATTGACCGCATCTGCAGATTTACAATCAAAAGCCATTGTGAAGAAACAGCTGCATCTTGACAACGCTACCACTGTGACTGTGAGCCCCAATCGGACAAATATCAGACTTGGACTGAGCAGAGTCTCGGATCGTTCTCTGAACTGTCTGGATTGGTTAGTTGAGGAAGTAAAAGAGAAAGGCATAACCCCTGGTTCACACCGGATGCGGAAGCGTCGCGGAACGGAAAATCACGCGCGGTCCGGCGCCTGCCTGTTCACACTAGACGCGTATTCTCCGCGGCGGTCGACAAGCGCTTCTGCTCAGTTGTTGTTTATTCAGAGCTATTTTTACATCATGGGTAAGTAAATAACCTCATAAAATGAATACACCATGTTTCTGTAACCAAGAAGTTTGTACACTTCTTTTATTAATCCGTTGTCGAGACACACACGCAGCCAGAGAGAGAATATGGTAGACAGTTTTTTTCTTTGTTTGTTTTCATCTTTCTAGTCTGTTTAGATACACAAATTGCATTTGTCACTCGCGGTATTTTAATTTGAAAATTGCTTTTATTTTGACAATTGACCGGATGTCTCGTGTTTCTTGGTGTGACTTCCTGCCGGAATGGACGCGAATCACTCGCGGCTCGCGCAAAAAATAGACCAGACGCCGAAACTGGCGCTCCACGGCGCGGGCCGGCCGCGGCATGCCGCGGCGCTCCGCGTCTGGTGTGAACGACACCATAGGTTAACATGGGCGCCGAAAGGAAGCGGCCTCCGTTCCGCGCCGCTTCGGCGTCGCTTCGGCGGCCGGTGTGAATGGGCCGTAACTATGTCTCCAGTGATAATTTATTGCCGCACACTTAAGACAGTTGGACGAGTGTTCTGCCATCTGAAGGCAGAACTGGGAGAGGATGCCTGGGTTGACCAAGAACATAAAGTTGACAATTTAATCATAGGCATGTTCCATAGTCATACACTGCCTCAGAACAAAAGCAGGGTTCTATCCTCATTCACTGGGGAGGGTAACTGCAGAGTTGTAGTGGCAACAACTGCTCTGGGGATGGGTTTAAACTTTCCCAACATTTCACATGTCGTCATGTATGGGGTACCTGAGGACGTGGAGGCTATGCTGCAGCAGGTTGGCAGGGCTGGCAGAGATGGGTCGCAGTCTCATGCTATTGTATACACCATCAGAGAGTACGCACGAGCTGATGAGGCTGTGGGCAGTTTAATTAATCAAAGTAGTGTAAGCTGCTTTCGAAAAGCCCTATACTCACATTTTGAAAAGGATGTAGCAATTGTGGAACCAGGACATTTTTGCTGTACCTTCTGCCATTCATTGTGTACTTGTAACGCTGGAGGTTGTGCGGTGCCAGCCCCCAAATACGAATTGTTACAAGAGATTTCTACACCTGTTAAATGTAGAAACGTCACCCCAGAGCAGCAAGGGTTAATTAGAGATCTTTTAGAGAAATACAGGACAAGTTTAGTTTTGGAGAACACACACTTATACACCATGACAACAGCCTGCACTGGATTTGGTACTGATCTTATCAATTCAGTTCTAGAACATAGCAACGGAATATTTGACTTCACGTATATTATGCAGAATCTCCCCGTGTTTAATAAACAACATGCCCAAGAAATTTTGAAGATAATTCATGAGGTACAGTATGTGGTGACTTTGAGTATTCTGTGTCTGTTATGCCTCAGGATAGTTTTTTGCTACCAGATGTGGATTACACCGGCTACTTTGATGAGGAGGATGGGGAGTGTGATCATGTGCTAACACCACACAGCAGCTCTGTATCTGGTCTGTCTGTGCTTATGACCTCAGACTAGATCTGTTAGTCATGTACAAATTGTATATAATTTTAAATAAATAACTATGCTCAAGTCTGACAATTGTTGTAAAACATCTGAAATGACTGATTTTGAATGAAGTTTGTGAGACATAATTTTCCAAAGACTCATCAATTTAATTTTAAACTGTAAACACTGTCAGTACATTAAATAAATTAAATACTCTAATAAGACTTCATGTCTAAATCAGTGTTTTCCATCAGCTTCCTCATCACTCCAATTGATTGACTTATTCTGGCTGCCGACTGCTCATTCAGGTTAGGTCCAAGACCTTTCAGGAATGATTTTAGAAAGTTGTTTAGATGTTCCAGGTGTAGATCGAGGGGGATGTTTCTACCCTTACCGCCTCGACCATTCCAAAACCGGTTCCATGTGACACTGTGAGCCATGCGGGGGGATAGTGTAGCGTTGACCTGCAAGGTGAGGAGGAATGTGCTGTATGCATAGTGTGTGCATCCATAAGCTTTGTAAAATAGCAATGCGACTTTATAAAGCCTCATTAATCTACCACCATTAATCTACCAGACTCCGGAAGTTCTGTTGAAACATGAATGAAAATGCTTTTGCAACAACAGTATTACAGTAAATGATCAGTAACTTTACTCACATACAATAACTAAGTTTCAGGATACATATTACAGCTGTAGTTATGTTCAATATTACCACTTTACATGTTAAAGAATGATTAGTGTATTGACACATCTAAATGCAATTCTACAGAATCATCATCAAATATCTTAATGTGAAACTAAGCCACCATTTACCTGTCAGATCCTGAATCCCAAAGGGCTCCATTGCTGCTGCCAGGAACAGTGCAGTTGTGTCTTTAATGACAAATTCTTTGTATGCGTTATATGCAGTATGGGGACCTTGCATTGCATTGCTGCACCTGTAAAACAAATAATTTTGTTTATGTTATTTTAATTTAAATAAAATAACAAACAAAATTAAATAATTTTGTTTTGTTTTGTTATTATTTTGTTAATTTTGTAAAAAAAAAAAAGCTTATGTCTGCCGGACATTTTTTTTGTTTTACTCATTGTTAAACATTCACATGCATTCACCTTAGGATGTTAGTAACACGCCTCACCAAGTAACAACATAATTTTTGGTAAAAAATTAAAAACATTGATTGAAAATTAACTGAACATACCATACCAAATTGGCCAAAGAATGCCAAGCTGGCATATATATTGACACACGTCCCAAGGAAAAGCCATGTTGAATTCATGATGGCACAAGTGCGTTTCCCCATCCCATAACACAGAACAATAATTAAAGTATACAGACATGTCCATGTTTTCTGGATTTGGAAAGTCATGAAACACTGTGAAAAACATTGGTTGACAATTTAAATAATGGTTATCATCATATACACAATACTGTAATGGCAGAGTAACCAATATTTTTTAAATACAAAACCGTGTACATATAATTCATTTTTAAAAATTATTTTTTTTTAAGAGCTGTACCTCAACTAAGCTGGACATATTCGCATAGAGTGTTCCATGGTCTTTTGCAGATGCTGCATTGTAGAATATCCGATAGTGTATCTAAAATGAATATAGAAACATATTATAAGAAAAAATGTATCATTACCACAGGTAAAACTAGAATTAGATGCTACTGTGTTGGGTTACTCACTTCAAACAATACTCTGATTGCATGCCAGTCCTCAAATTTGAAGACCATGCCTTCCAGTCGGTCTTGCTTTGTCTCACCATCAGCAAAGGCCCACTGTAATTTTATTTTTTTTAATACTCACATCTATGGAGCGTTGTGCCATTTCATCAGTGTATTCATGGGGCATGTGATGCACCACAATGTCCGAGAATGGTTTCAACACTGATAAGTACTTTGTTAACATTCTGCTGCCAATGACAATGAATTCTCTTCGCATGTATGTTTGAGTTTCAAGTCCAGGAAGAGATTTCTCAAGTTCATACTCCAGGATGTCTTGATTTGGTTTGTTGTTATTGAGGTGGTATGTGGGGATCCTGTCTTGTACGGCAATGTGATGTATCCAATGTATGCTTTGATTATTTTGGATAGTGGACTGGTGGTGAGTGCGGATGAAGAAGTCCAGATTATCAAATATGAGTGAGTATGTAGGCGGTTGAGTTGACTGTGTGTCTTGCATAGTCATTGGTAGCAAAGACACTTCTCCAGTAGCCTGGACATCCTTGTCTCTTTCAGTCACCTCCTCTGTTTTGATGAATGCAATAAACAACAAAATAATCAACACCGGTTTGTTTGCTCACCTGATAACTGAAGGTCTTCCATGCTATGAAAGATCTCGTTGAGTGCCATCTCAGAATGATCGCCGATGACTTCATCCTCTACTTGATTGATTGTGTGTGTTTCAGCTCCCATATGCAGAAAGATTTCATTCTGATGCTTCAACTGACAAATAGCAGCCCCGGTATTCATTAGCCATCTCCTTCTGCTTTCCGACTGCAGCTTTGTGACTCGTGGTTATTGACATTTTGATGAGCCTATCAAATACAACCTTTTTTGCACCACCATGTTGAAGGATAGCATTCAAATAATACGAAAATGCTGACAGCCGGGGTTCTCTAGCTCTTAAAGCAATGGCGGCTGCAGCACAGGTGGCATGAGGGGAGTTGTCGGTGATGGTTAAAAACACAGATGAAAGGAAAGGTGAAATACGGTCGAGATCAGACTGTAGACTGGAAAATGAAAAGGACTTTAGGTCTTCAGCTGATGACCTCCACAGCATGAAGCCTTCTTTTCGGTTGCATAGCGTTTTACATTCATCCTCAATTAGCTTAAGTATATTGAGCTTTATTTCTCCGACAAGCTCCTTGTGCTTCATCATCAATTTGCCAGCTGTTTTCCATTTTCTGTTGTTGAGATTGGTAAGTATTAGAGCATCTTCTGGATCACAGACTTTCATGACCTTTTTCTGTGATGGGTAGTGGGTGATGACCTGAAAGATAAGATTTAGATTGAGACCACTTGACAGTGTGAATTGTTTTGATCAAATATTGTAATGCACTCGGTCTATGGCTACATTGACATTGTTGTGAAATTAAAATAATGTTAGGAAATTATCTAATTCGTGAGGATTACCAGTATGGCAAGACATAACTAACATGTAGATCGAAATAACTGAAATATAAATAAAAAACAAGTAGAGGGGACAAAACTTACTTCAATGTGTGTAAGAATAAATGTAAAAATACAAAATAAACTAATCTTTTCTTACTCACATTAAAATATATAGAGTGATAATTATAGGCTGGCTGCTACATACACTAAGATAACGTTAATTTAATAGTGGAGGTCAAGTTATACATGTACATTTTAAGAAGTTGATAAGTCTTTTTAAGTAGTAAGTTAATACACCACGTTACAAGCTTACCTCCGTAATACTCCTCCGAGCAATATTCGGTCGACCAGGACTTGAAGTGTTTGGCCGCAACTTTTTTAAATCCCTCTGCGTTTTTGATGGAGTAGACTCACGTTGTCTTTTTTCGGCGGCATCTGTCGATCCCGTTGCTTCCCCGTCTTGCTCGTTCTTTAACCATGACCTATACACTGGCAAATCACGTTCTAATCGTAATATAACTGCCTTACAACGGGGGCAAATGCGATTAGAGCTTGATGTTTTCTGTTCGACCGTCAATCCGAGATGTTTCAGTCGGTCTGAGATGCTACTAGGTTTTCCAAATTTTTCAAAAATGTTGGTGGAGTGACGGTGCACACCAGCTATTATCATATTTATTTTACAAAAACGGCAAAAGTCGTCTGAAGCCATTGCTACATGTTCCTAGAAATCACAAACAGAGAATTGCTGTCTGAGTCTCAGATGTTTCTCCGTCGCTCTGCATACGTCATCTCCTTCATCGATCTGATTGGTTTTAAGACTATCCAATTGCGCCCAGAGGAATTTGAGCTACGTCGGTTGGTGACGCCCCTTTGGAAATTATTTGTCTACATAGCTTCCCCAGACCCTACACTCAGTTTCAACTGAGACGGGTCTGGTTTTAACCAGGCTACCACAGTCATGTTAAAAAACATGAATGTATTCACACATCCACAAACATTATTAGATCCTTCAGCATGATGGCAAGTTCCATGATTCCTCTTATCACTGCGTCATCAACCTACGCCTTTGTTATTGTTAGAGGTTAGCGACCCCTAGTGGCGAAAAAAAATACTTATTGTAGCTTTAAGAATAAACCATATTTCATTTTATTGAGACACATATAGATGCTCACAATCATATTTTAAACAAGTAATTAGTAAATATATGACTAGTGCAAAACACAGGAGTGAGGAGAAGAAAGAAGCCTCACCACCAGAATAACAAGATCCCATGAAATCAACTGATGTGGCTTGTGCTTTGCTTCTATTTTAAACAAACAATATACTTTGAGCCACATCCTCGAATCATGATCTTCTACTTTCTATTTAACAGCAAGTATGTTTGACTGAACAGTCTGTGTTTAAAATAATGAGCCGTTTTTTTCAGGGGAGAACTAATGTGCAATTTAAAATATAAATGTTTCTAAAAGCCACAGATGAAAACTCATGGTTATGTCACGCAGCCATGTCGAAGTGATCTGATCTGACGTGTACGCAGACTGGTGCATAGATATATACACTAGATGTCGCATTAAAGACATTCGTTCCAATGAACTGCCATAGACAAGGCGACATCTAGTGTGTATATATCTATGCACCAGTCTGCGTACACGTCAGATCAGATCACTTGGACATGGCTGTGTATAAGAGGTAAAAACGATATAAATACTGTTCGTTTTCTCACACAAACCGCTCGTTTCGTGTCTTAGGCCATCAATGTGTACTTACGATGGGGAATTGTTTAATTTGGACTCTGTGCATGCTCTTTGAGACAGTGACCATCGACCTGCATTATTTGACTGACAGACAAGAACGGTTTGACCTAAAAATATCAAAATTGAAACTACTGCGGAAAAAAAGACACCTACATCTTGGATGCCCTTGAGGTAAGCTAAAACTGTAAAATCCAATAGCTTTCCTGACTCACATATACTTAGTAAACTTTACTCAGCAATATAAAATACGTACTTCTTACTAGGTTTTGTTGAGTTACAGTCAATTGCAGGGTGAAAATTACAAGTTACTCAATCGTTTGAGTGACGCTTACTTGAAATAAGCAAGTAACAACAAAGGATGCAATGACGTTACTAAACCAGTGAGAGGCAGCAGTACATTAAAGCGTGCCTAATGTGCAGAAAAAACAAAGAAGAAGAAGAAGTGGCACTTGTGAGAGCATGCGCAATAGATTCTGTGCGTATTTCATTTTCGGCGCCAATTTTGCAGATGTGGAAAGACTTTGACAGACTGCCTACGTTTTTGGCATAATAATAATAAGGTGAGTAATCAAGTATGCGACTTTTGTGTGAATGTTTTTTTTAACTGTCTGTCGCTAATTTTTACTGATCTCCTTAATGTCTACCAAATAATTGTGATATTCGGAGCTTGAAGAATATGGTTTGGCCTGTTGTTGTTTTTTTGCGCATAAAACTATCAGGTACCATAACAGTTCCTGGAATGCCTGAAAACCGATTTATTTGTCCCAAATGTAAGAATTATGGTTTTCTATTTTACCATTCTCACTGATGCATTCTCCTCTGGCATTGGTTTAAATTATTAAGGTTCCAAATCTGGTGAAATGGCGCACATCTAAGTTACAGTTAAATGTAACCTGCAGCTTATGCAGAGATGAAGTATGTGATGCTTTTTGACAGTATTTGTGATTTCACAACAGCATTAAACTATTATTTTTTAAATTGAGTAAATTCAGATTGTAATGCATGCAAGCACTGTAAAAGTTTTTTTATTTTTTTTTTTACTCAAACTCAAATGCTTTATCACTGCTGATAAAATTAGCCATTTTTTAACAAGATGAGAAACTTAGTAATGTAAAGTGATGTTATCCCTAGTGATGTTACCCTAGTGGAACTCTCATTGCATCAAAGATGGACCAGACCTTCTCAATGCAAAGACGTGAAATTGTGGATGCAGATGGAGCAGTGGCCAGCTCTTTTTACAGAGAGACAAGTAAGTACTTATTCATACCGTTTCCACCATGAGAAACCACATTCTGTTTAGGTTTGGCTTTAGAATTGGCCTGTTGGCCTGACCATGCATTGAAAAGATTTCCACACTGTCCCATGCCTTTTTTTTTTTTTTTGCCTGTGTTGTAGGTGTTTTCAGAGTTTAACAGGATAGTCCCCACAGATCTGCAGACTGCAGAGTAACTTTTATGGTGCTGTGGAATGTGGATCGGTACACACCACACTTTGTCACAATCTTCAAGTCTTCAAGAAGCATTGGAGAGAAATTAGATGAGCTTATGCAGCAAATTAATACAGGGGTGAGTTTACTGCAGCCTTAATTTTTTATTATTATTCTGAGTTGATCATGGTTTTGCTTACAATCTATCTAGCTGTTGTACAATCAGAGTTATATTAGAAAATGTCCTGTCTCATCCAAGCTTGATAATGGCAGTGAATGGCTGTATATTTTTTTAAGTCCATCAGAATGCATCCATCCATGATAAAAGTGCATCTATCCATCAATATACGGCCATTCACTTGCATTGTAAAGCTTGGATAAGACAGGACATTTTCTTTTACATAACTCTGATTGTATTCATCTGAAAGAAAAATGTAATATACACACAGGATAACTTGAGGGTGAGTAAATCATGTGCTAATTTTCATTTTTGGGTGAACTATCCCTAAGAGTCGGCATAAAATAAAAAAATATATAAATTATATAAACTTAATGGGTCATTTTAATTAAAGGCAGTGTATTCAGGGCAGATAACTGTCAATTAATCAAGCCTTTTCACTTTTCCCTGTTGTAATATTTTTATTTTTTGGTTTCATTCAGGTATGTGATGTTGATGAAGCCTGGGCACAACTATCTGTTGGGGTGCTGACTGTCATTGATGAGGAAGAACTTCCCTCTCTAACTTTGCCCAGTGTCTACTGACATCATTGTTGAGAGAGGTATTGTAATGGATAATCTGCAGAACCTGCCTCAGACAATTTGAATCTATTTTGGTCAGTCTTATGCTTTAAATTTGGATTACCCAAAAGACTTGAAAAATACTTTTAACTTCATTCAGAAATTGATGCTTGGTTTGGGACAGAACAAACTCCCACCAAAACTGTAATCTCTAAAAAATCTCCTGTTGAGTAATCAAATGTGCAAAATAAAAGGGAAACGAAGCCATTTGTTTAAAATTGTCTACCCATTAGTTAATGAGCAAGTTAAAGGGTTAGTTCACCCAAAAATGAAAATTCTGTCAGTAATTACTCACCTTCATGTCATTCAAAACCTGTAAGACCTTTGTTCATCTTCAAAACACAAATAAAGATATTTTTGATGAAATCTGAGAGCTTTCTACCCCCCAATGACCGTAACGTCATTGCAACTTTCAAGGCCCAGAAAGGTAGTAAAAATATTGTTACAATAGTCCATGTGACTACAGTAGTTCAACCTTAATATTATGAAGCGACGAGAATACTTTTTGTGCGCAAAAACCCCCCAAATAATGACATTATTCAACAATCTCTTCTCTTCCACGTCATTCTCCTACGCTGCCTGTTGACATAGTGTAAACAGCCCAGTGCTTCTGGGTTCTACGTTAGAACGTAGGCTTATTATTGGCCAGCATCACACATGACCAGCGTCAGCCAATAATAAGCCTACGTTCTGACGTAGAACCCAGAAGCACTTTACACTACGTCAACAGCATAGGAGAATGAAGTGGAAGAGAAGAGATTATTGAATAATGTCGTAATGGTGGAGTTTTTACACACAAAAAGTATTCTTGTCGCTTCATAACATTAAGGTTGAAGTACTGTAGTCACATGGACTATTTTAACGATGTCTTTACTACCTTTCTGGGCCTTGAAAGTTGCAATGACATTGCAGTCTATGGAGGGACAGACAGCTCTCAGATTTCATCAGATATCTTCATTTGTGTTCCGAAGATGAACGAAAGTCTTACGGAGTTGGAACAACTTGAGGGTGAGTAATTACTGACAGAATTAAATTTTTTGGGTGAACTATCCCTTTAAGATGCTGTCAGCGTATTCATTCAGCGTATGTGTGTCAGAGACATTGCTTTTTCATCGTTTAGGCTAATGAATGTAGCCACTTTTTTTGCACTTCTATATACCAAGTTTGGTCTTCGAATTATTATTGATTAAAGTGAGTAATTGTTATGTATTGAATTGTTAAAGCTGTTTGTTGAGAATGTAGTAGAGTCAGGGTATGGTTTTAAATATATTTATTTTGATTCAGATTTTATATACATTTACTAATACGTTATTAAAATCAAAGGTTGTATTTGTTAACATTAGTTAATGCACTGTAAACTAACATGAACAATGAATAGCTGTATTTTTATTAACTAACATTAACAAAGATTAATAAATACTGTAACAAATGTATTGCTCATTGTTAGTTCATGTTAGTTACTACACTGACTAATGTTAACTAATGAACCTTATAACGTGTTTCTGTTTTTTTGTTTTAAAAAAAATTAAAAAAACTAAAGTGACTACATAAATTGTATACCCCAATGCAAACTTGTGTGGACCACCCCTGTGTCAGTTGTTAAGAAAACAAATACAATAAATTTACCTTTGAACTGTATCATTGCCTTAAATTTATTTGTCCAGTTGTAAATGTTATCTTTGTAAAATTGTGAAAGTATTCTCAATGATATATAATAGATGATTGATAGCACTTAAGTTATTGGAGTAAAGCTTACTTGCTATTTTAAGTGCAATCGGTTTGCATGGTTTTAACAAGTAAACTGGATTGCTTTTGAAGTTAAGTAAACTCAGTAATTCCAAGTTGTATGCAGAAAACATCAGAGTTAACACAACTAGCATAAATGAGTACATCTAAAGTAAATGATCAAGTATACTATACAAATTAGTTTTAAGTTACTAGAACTCTCTTGTAAGTGTACACTACTAGACATGCACTTGTTAGTACTACATACTATTCCTATTTCACGTTACTTAGTTTTTTAAGTGCAATCGGTTTGCATGCTTTTTTTGAGTAAGCTGAACTAATCGGATTTTACAGTGACCAAAAATTAATTTCAAAGTGAACTATCCCTTTAACACCGTCTCTCGTGACTAACAGACTCTACTGTGTGTGTGTTCATGTGTTTTGAAGGAGCCATGGGTTTGGAGACTCTGAAGGGGAGCGGGATCTCATGCTTTCAAAGATAGCTTGATATTGCTAGGCTCTCCGAAAATTGCCCTTAATTTAGAACTTAATACTGTTTGTGTAAGTAGAACATTTTCTGAAGCCGTCATATTTAGTATATGGTGCATCTATAAATGAACGGTTGCTGAAATTTTAAATAGCTGCACTCACTGTTGTTGCAGATGAAATGAAGAGTATCACTACATGACAAATACTCCCATAGTCCATTTGACATAATTCCACAATCTCTGCCATCAGGTTGTCCAGATCTCCAGTTCAGATAGAGCGCAGGTTCACCTGAAGACCACTGCCATTTATCAACACTCGTCCTCTGCAGCCCAATCCAGACATACTGAACACCTCCATCATTCACACTCTTCTTCAGCTCGTTCATGTCGTTCATGTTGTCAACGGTGGCCAGATCTGTGTAATTCTCTCTGCAGAATCTCTGAGCTTCAGTCCAGTTCTTCAACACGTTTATAAAGTGATACTGACGCTGAACACATTCAGATACGGAGCAGAGAGCTGTGAAAGAGAGCGTTTGATTTAATGCTTTTCATAACAGGGTCAAACCTGATGAAACTATAAACCATAAACACACTCACCAATGAGAAGAAGAATCAAATATAGATTTTGGTCCATTTCTGAGGAAGAAACACATAGAAAAACTCAGAAATCAAACATTTCCTGATTCATTTTGGAGTAAAAAATGACCATTTAATTTAGTATCTGAACAGCAGCATGAGTTCACTGTACATAATCATTGAGACAATATTAACATCTGAAAGTGTAATTGTGTTTGAAGAATGAACATGTTCTTACTTTAGAGGTTGTGTGTTTCTGTCCTGAGTCTGATGTTTCTGTCTGCAGATTTACACTACGCTATTATTATATCTGCTCTCATCCCTCTTTCAGCTCATCACATCATTTGTGTATTTCTCTGAAAACCCCTATTTCATATTTTACTTCCTCCATATTTGTGTATTTGTCCACCCTTGTCTTTCCCTTTATTTGCATATTGACGTCTGTGTCAGTCAGTATTAGTCTATAATATGGACCTTATGGAATCAAAAAAATATTTGAACATTCTAAATTAATATTTGAACATTCACAACTAAACAGCAGCTTCAATGATATTGCTGGACTGCATAACTCGTGTTTCATTCCTTATCATCTTGAAATCGTCATCCATCCACACTTGCCATCTTTGCACTTCACCATTTGTCTACTGTCCTCTGTATTTTCATATTGGCATCTCTGTCAGTTAGTAATAGTCTATATTTATATGAACCTTAATCAAAAAAAATGGTAACACTTTATATTACGACCCGCAAACAACTGCGTAAGTAAACCGAAACTACGGTGTACGTTTCTGTAATTATAGTGTACTTCCGTGTAGGTATAAGGTAACAATATGTTAAGTTTTGGGTAATAAAGGGGTAACAAGCAGATATACAACCTGCAAAGAACTTCGTAAGTAAACCGAAATTACGGTGTACGTTTCTGTAATTATAGTGTACCTCCGTGTAGGTATAAGGTAACAATATGTTACGTTTTGGGTATTAAAGGGGTACAGATATATAAGCAAATTATTTATAATGTAATTATTTTAAAACTAACAGGTACCTATTCTGTATATATTCCAGGCAAAAATTGTACATCTGTTGTATATAAAAGTTTTTATCACATTTCTGGCAAAATATGTTCTTGTGCAATGTAGTTACAGGGTAATTTTGACATCTGTGGGTTGAAAATTAAACTTTTTGGCAATGCTATTTATTGGCTTTTCTTACTAAACTACTTAACGTTAAGCCAAAAAAAAAAAAAAAGTTTTTGCTATGATTTTAATTTAAAACGTACCATGTAGTACTTATACTTACCTTATCACATTGTATTGCAATGACACTTAAATGTCAGGGCAAATATACTGTGTAATTAAAAGTTTTTTTTGTTTTGTTTTTTTAATAAGAGTACCTTTCTCTGTAATTACTGTGCAAATAGTGTTGTTTCGTATTGTTACATAGTAAGTAGTGTTTGTTACCCGTTTCAACTGTGTATTTACAGGGTAAGTGTAACTCCTGCGGGCTGTAAATTAAAGTGGCGCTTGTTACCCCCCTTGTTCTGTGTAGTTACAGGGTAAGTGTAACTCCTGCGGGCTGTAAATTAAAGTGGCGCTTGATACCCCCTTGTTCTGTGTAGTTACAGGGTAAGTGTAACTCCTGCGGGCTGTAAATTAAAGTGGCGCTTGTTACCCCCTTGTTCTGTGTAGTTACAGGGTAAGTGTAACTCCTGCGGGCTGTAAATTAAAGTGGCGCTTGTTACCCCCTTGTTCTGTGTAGTTACAGGGTAAGTAGAGTAAATATACAATAAAGGATCCAATTTAATTTCTGACTTTTATTTTACAAAAAAAATGTCAAAACACTTTATTATCTTAATAAAACATTATCTTTTCTACAGTATACTCAAACAACAAAGTAACACATTATACCCCCCCCCCCCCCCCCTTTTTATTTGCGTCCCTTGCTTTTCTTCTTCTTTCTTTTCTTGCTCTTCTTTTTCTTAACTTCCACTGGGGACTCTGAAGTTGAGGAGTTGATGGAGTCCCATTGGTCTTGCTGCACTGCAAAAATATGAATATACAGTATATACATGCTCTTAGCAAGCTACACCCTCAATTTTAAGTTGTCGAACAATCCTCCACTCTAAACATTTTGTGCCACCTGATATTACTGTAGTAACTGTAATTTTGAAGAAAACACATTTTGGTGAAGTTTGAGTCAGATCATGGGGGGTTGTGATATTTTATAGTGATAATGACTGTAGTGCAGCAGAAAATGTTTTTTAAAAAGGCATATTTGTTCTGACAGCAAAAAAAAAAAAAAAAAAAAAAAAAAAAAAACATGAAACAAACCTGAGGGCTGTGGCAATAGTTCAATAGTTTGGATTGAGCTGATCAACAAACGGACAGGGAACTACGTCATCACGTTGAAAGGTCACGCCTGCGTCGGCCGAAGTACCGCCCACTGTTTACAATGCGACCGTACGTAGGAGGATAATTCAAATAGTATTGTTTGCGATTATATAGAAATAGTATTCAGTGAATATGAATATGAATAGTATATGAATAACATTCTGATGAATATGAATAGTAGTTCAAATAGTATTGCCGGCGCAGGCGTGACCTTTCAACGTGATGACGTAGTTCCCTGTTCGTTTGTTGATCAGCTCAATCCGTACTGTTGAAGGTAAAAAGTCTATAAATTATATATATATATTTTTTTAAATGACCTATCGTTTCGCTAGATAACAACCTCTTCTTCAGCTGTGATCGCGTACAGCCCGTTTAAACACTTCAAAGACTTCTGAAACTGCATTGATTTGGACTTGGACTTTGGACTTTTGAACGATGGTGACCAATGAAGTCCGTTGTAAATTTTCATTTTGGGGTGAACTAATCCTTTAACAAGTGCATTTATAATGTACAGTACCAGTGATGTTTAGTTCTTCAATTTGATGTTTTAAAAAAATAGGAAAGTGGTCACAAGTATAAGCCCTGGAGTAGGGCAGGAGTAAAATTTAAATGTCTTTTCTTTCTTTCTTTCTTTCTTTCTTTCTTTCTTTCTTTCTTTCTTTCTTTCTTTCTTTCTTTCTTTCTTTCTTTCTTTCTTTCTTTCTTTCTTTCTTTCTTTCTTTCTTTCTTTCTTTCAAAGATAAGATTATCACTCTTAAAGCAGAGATCACCTTGCTCAAAGATGAGTGTGATTTTTTGAAAAAGGAAATTGAAAAGATGAAGTCTGCTGTCCCATCTGCAATGACACAAAGATATGCTGTTCCTATAGTGCCACAGCCCTCATGTTTGTGTTTCATGCTTTTTTTTTTGTTGTTGCTGTCAGAACAACTATGCCTTTTTAAAAAACATTTTCTGCTGCACTACAGTCATTATCACTATAAAATGTCACAACCCCCCCCATGATCTGCCTCAAACTTCACCAAAATGTGTTTTCTTCAAAATTACAGTTACTACAGTAATATCAGGTGGCACAAAATGTTTTAGAGTGGAGGATTGTTCGACAACTTAAAATTGAAGGTGTAACTTGCTAAGAGCATGTATATACTGTATATTCATATTTTTGCAGTGCAGCAAGACCAATGGGACTCCATCAACTCCTCAACTTCAGAGTCCCCAGTGGAAGTTAAGAAAAAGAAGAGCAAGAAAAGAAAGAAGAAGAAAAGCAAGAGAAGCAAATAAGGGGGGGGGGGGGGGGTATAATGTGTTACTTTGTTGTTTGAGTATACTGTAGAAAAGATAATGTTTTATTAAGATGAAAAAGTGTTTTGAAATGTCTTTGTAAAATAAAAGTCAGAAATTAAATTGGATCCTTTATTGTATATTTACTGCACTTACCCTGTAACTACACAGAACAAGGGGGTAACAAGCGCCACTTTAATTTACAGCCCGCAGGAGTTACACTTACCCTGTAACTACACAGAACAAGGGGGTAACAAGCGCCACTTTAATTTACAGCCCGCAGGAGTTACACTTACCCTGTAACTACACAGAACAAGGGGGTAACAAGCGCCACTTTAATTTACAGCCCGCAGGAGTTACACTTACCCTGTAAATACACAGTTGAAACGGGTAACAAACACTACTTACTATGTAACAATACGAAACAACACTATTTGCACAGTAATTACAGAGAAAGGTACTCTTATTAAAAAAACAAAACAAAAAAACTTTTAATTACACAGTATATTTGCCCTGACATTTAAGTGTCATTGCAATTCAATGTGATAAGGTAAGTATAAGTACTACATGGTACGTTTTAAATTAAAATCATAGCAAAAACTATTTTTTTCTTGGCTTAACGTTAAGTAGTTTAGTAAGAAAAGCCAATAAATAGCATTGCCAAAAAGTTTAATTTACAACCCACAGATGTCAAAATTACCCTGTAACTACATTGCACAAGAACATATTTTGCCAGAAATGTGATAAAAACTTTTATATACAACAGATGTACAATTTTTGCCTGGAATATATACAGAATAGGTACCTGTTAGTTTTAAAATAATTACATTATAAATAATTTGCTTATATATCTGGTTGTACCCCTTTATTACCCAAAACGTAACATATTGTTACCTTATACCTACACGGAGGTACACTATAATTACAGAAACGTACACCGTAATTTCGGTTTACTTACGAAGTTCTTTGCAGGTTGTATATCTGCTTGTTACCCCTTTATTACCCAAAACTTAACATATTGTTCCCTTATACCTACACGGAAGTACACTATAATTACAGAAATGTACACCGTAATTTCGGTTTACTTACGCAGTTGTTTGCGGGTCGTAATATAAAGTGTTACCAAAAAAATATATGTGAACATTCACAATTTATATTGTTATATTCACAACTAAACAGCAGCTTTAATGATATTGCTGAACTGCATAACTCGTGTTTCATCCCTGATCATCTTGACATGTATCGGCCTGTCCACCAACACTTGCCATCTTTCCACTTCACCATTTGTCTACTGTAGATTTTTCCTTGTATTTGGCCCAAGTGATCAAGTGTGTGTAGAACTTTTGATTACCTAATTTGACACACTTATGGTGTTGTAAAAATGCCAGTGTTTACAGAGCTTTATTTTGATTCTCAAAGCTTTTCATTTTTAAATAAACCTCTAAGTGTCTGTACAGCAGTGCCTATAGGCATATACATATATGTAACACAGTTTACTGGTAATGATGGTGCTTTTAACTAAATGATCAAAAGCATTTGCAAATGTTGTACAAATGACAAAATACACATACTCATGTTTGCACCAGTAGAATGTGCTCACTTATAGCCTGTAGCGTGCACATACTCTCTAGTGGCCAAGTGTGTGTATTTGGACAGACCCCATGTTTGAGTTTCTCTGTTCTTAGGCCACTTTTATCTGTTGCTGTTTGAACTGAACAGAGAAGGGTTGAGTTCATTAGTGAAGACTGGTGATACTGGTTACTGAGAGCCTTTAAAGTTTGAATATTGAGAGAGTTTGACTAGTGAGAGAGTTTGAATATTGAGAGAGTTTGACTAGTGAGAGAGTTTGGGGCATTAAAAAAGACAAAATAAAGAGGAAGGGAAGACTATTCTTTTTTTCTTTGGGAAAGCTGAGACCCGTCACATTCACAACAGAGACGAGATAAAGACATGAAAGCTTTCATTCCCCTGAAGTCCATCTCTAATGTTAGTAAAGATTATTAGACTCATTATCCCACTGAAATAATATCATCATCTTCTTCTGCTGTTTCAGAATAAACGTCTTTATTTCCTCCGTCTAAATACTTGATTGTGATTGGCTGTAATGTGTTCATTAAAACATTGTTACATTTTTAAGAATTAGTCTTATTTAGAAAATCCTTCTTTAGTTTCGTGTCATACTCCTGCTGTTCTGTGTTAGTCTATAGAGCATGAACACATTTGCATGTTAACACATCCTCATCACTCATTTGTTTAGGTCCACATTTAGACTTTCAGGGTGGACAATCTTTACATCTCTGACGTGAAACAGAAGCAGAAACAGTGAGTTATTGTACATGTTATTGACACATTCCATGGTCTCATTCTTTCTTATTCATCTGTTAGTTTTATTAAAGGGATATTTCACCGCTGGAAAGATGAATGTGTACTTAAATTGGGTCGTTTATGTAGTAGAAATGTGAAATTATTTTAGAAGTTGGAGCCTTCTAAACTGAGAAAAGCCAAAAAAAATATTTTTGGCTCATGTGGATGAAAGACAACAACTCCCAGAATGCACTTGCTTCACTGCCATACGAGGTCACTCCTGAGCCGCAGCTGCTCCGGCCGCCTCTTGTTCCTCCATCATCCTCAACTGTTCATCGCTGTATTGCGGCTCGTACAGGTTTGCCACGGGCATCGGATTCGTGCATCAGATCTTCAAAATCCCCTTCTGCCATATCATCTTCAAAACTACCTTTCGCCATCGTGGTTAGCCTACTACTCAGCTTTCTCCACAGAGCAAGAGCCAGTTAGCTTAGCTTAAAAAAAGAGATGGCTGACACTATTTGTACATTCTGTGAGTGAGATCCCCCTATGGGCGGGTTGAAGACATGCGGAAAACAAGCTTGTGCTTTGCTTTTATTTTAAACAGCCAAAATGCTTTGAGCCACATCCTCGATTCATGGTCTTCTACTTTCTATTTAATAGTATGTATGTGTAGCAGTATGAATTAACTCGTAACGAGCTGGCGTTTTTTTGGCCAATCACTGCCACAGGCTCCCCCCCATAAATACAGGTAGTAGTCCCTCTGACTGCCCTCTTGCTCGCTGGTGACGGAAGTGCATCATACTTCCGGGTCACTCACTCCATGCGTTGCTCTGCTGCGCTACAGGTAAAGTAGCAGCTCTGCGGTCTCTGCCTTATTCCACTGTTATCAGCTACCGTTATGTTTACTATGTATTGAACGCTCGTAGATCTCCGGTTGGCGGGCCAGTCTTCCATGCGTTCAACGCATTCAAAAGCTGATGTTACTGAAAGCTACCTGTACTGTTTGTACCCTTTGAGCTGCCTCCTCCTGGGTTGATACAAAACGCTGCTTGATCGGAACCGGGCTGGTTCATCTGGAGATTGACTTCAGCTGCAGAGCATTCATTCACTAGCTGCTGTTTTGCCTGGATTGCTGTTTGTTTAACGTGCATATTGAACATTGTGCCAGTAACTTTAACGTTATCTGATTGCTGCATGTCCGTCCTGGAGTGTTGCTTGCCTAACGTGCATATTTTGAACATTGTATCAGCAACTTTACTCGATCGCGCTGCCTGCCCGTCCTGGACGGCTGTTTCCTCATGTGTGTTTTGAACATTACGTACCAACAACTCTAACGTTACTCGATCACTGCACTGCTGTCTGCCTAACGCAGATTTTGAACATTGTATCACCAACTTTAGTCGATCGCTGCATGCCCGCCCTGGACAGCTGTTAATGTGTACGTTTGGAACATTTATACCAGCAACTCTACTTGATCACTGCCCGCCCGTTCTGCCTTCACGGCCACTGGTCGAATGTGTGAGCCTCCAGTTTTGCGTGGGCCAGTATTTTAAACTGTTTGAATGCAGCTAAAGGGGTTGGCTCTTTACAGTTATAATTTGGTTAAGAGGTTTATTTTCCTTTTCATTATTTAGTTTTCAATTTAGTTAAAATTTGCATTTTTGTTTGTTTGTTTCTTTATCAGTGACTTTAGTTTCTCATTAGATAAATTAATCCAGTTAATGCATTTATATTTTGTCTTATTCTGTCTTATTACTGAATTTGTTTTTTTCTCCTTGGCCAAGGTCTCATTGTACTGTAATCCATATTCATTATTTTGTTTTTCTTGGTTTATTGAGAAGTGTTTTAGAATTTGTCTTATTTTTCTAGTGTACTGCCTTCTGGAACCATTGCTGGTTCTGGCAGTTTGGTTATTTTGTGATTAAGATTATTTCAATTTGTTTTCTTCATTTAAATATTATATTGATTTTTCTTTCTGTTGAGTGAATCCCCTTTTATCGTGTGTGTTTGTGTCCGTTTCAGTTGCTGAGAGCCGAAGGTGGTGGTGTTGGTGTCCGGGTGGTGGTGTCCCCTTCCTGCGTGCTGTGTTGTCTACCCCGTTTTCTTTGCTGTGTCACTGTTGTGTTTTTCAGTGTTTGTGTGTGTTCACGTGGGTGATTTTTCCTGGGATTCCTTCCTGCCTTCGTGACTCCCTTCTCCTCCACTGGTAAGTCTCGGCAGCAAGTATGAATGTGTTCTAAATTGTGTTTTTAAATTATTGAAATAAAGTTTGTTGCCCATTTTCAAAATTGAACCGTCTCTGGCTGAATTGTATGCGTACCTGTGTGTCCTTAAGTGTATTAGTAATATTGCAATTAGGAAATAAAGAAAATCATTCTCTGGGTGAAAGTCCCAGGGTGGCGTAGTCGGTGTTTTTGGGGCAGGTTCCACCTAGACTATAACCTCCTCTGTTTTTGTCTGCTCTCGTGACGCCACATATGTATGACTTGCAAGGGCCATCCATTGACCCAATGACGGAATCCAACGGTGGGCGAAGGAATAATGCCTGTATGTATTTTCAGCGCTCCAGTGAAGTTCACTTAATTTATTGGAATTTCGTTTTAGTATTACTTTAGCTTTACGCTTAATCTGACTCCAATTTCAAATGATAATCAAATTTAGATTGTGTTTCTGATTAGAAAATAATCATAAATATTGATTATGAATTCATTTAGATCTTTGATTATTCGGAGTATCCCATACTTTCAATTATTAATTCCCTAAGGGACCCGATGCCGCACAGAGTCACACACCCGGGTTTACGTGGATCTCACGGACACAGCCTCGCCAGTCTGATCTTGGTCAGAGGGTTCAGGGTTTGCTAATACCTCTTAAGTCGGTTGCCTACTGCTCACTCATACAAAAAAGTGTAGTTTATTAAGCCACTTCCGTACAACTTGCCAAGTCAGTGATAGACAGAAATCAACAGGTCTTCAGATTACGTGCTACTGCTCCGTTCATATGCGCCTTTAGTTTGACCTATCCTGGACACAGATCTGCGGGAGCACCAGCCTCCTCATAATCTACAAAAATAATGATTTCAGAAAACTTCAGAATAAATCAAGATGTAACATTTATTTGTCAGGTAAAATTGTATCATGCCAATTACACAAGTAAATGATTAAAAGCCAATTCAGAAAAATACATGACATTTACTCAAAGATGACTCTAAAAGTAAATAATGTTTTCCTGACAGAGACACACAGTGGTGTGTTAGGGCTCTCCAACAGGAAAACACTGAAACATCACTATGGATGATCCTGGTAAAGGGTCCCAAAGACTGCTCTGTCCCCTCACCTTAAATACCTAGACCCAAACAAAAAGGGTTATATAAATTTGTTTGGGCCAATCCATGTACCCCAGGGGGAAGCACCTGGTTTCTTGAGATATCTTGAAGAGACATCACCCAGAGAGGAGAACAGGATTCTCAATCTTTCTCATTAAACCAATGACTGCAATGAAATCAAGACCATTTTACCAATCGCACTGAGACACTTAAAATGATACCAAACATGAAAAGGAAAAACAATAGATTCACAAGATACACCATATGTGATATATAGACATTCTTAGTGAGCTTTCGGTGACTTGAGGAGGGAGAGAGGGATGCAGAGATAAACAAGGAGATAAGTTTGGACAGGGCAATCTCCTGTGCTCTGTCTTTGCTATCTTCTGTCCAGGGTGTGTTTTATGACTTTATTGTAGGGCGAGTTTTATCTCAGCTTTTGTCTTAGCAGGAAAATCAGTTCTTACACACTGAACAGTCACAAATAAAAACTCATGTTGATGTCATGGGGTCTTTAAAACATATAGTGCACATTAGTATTTTAAATACCCAAAGAACATTACATTGATAGAGAAAAGACTCATATGATACTTTTAAATTACAGAAATTAATTTCATTGTACTGATATAAGCACATTATCTGATGATTAAAACAATACAAAAAGGTTTTTGCCAGTTAAAAAAAAACATTTGCCAGTTATGTAAGAACACAAACATATCCTTCACTCCTAAGATCTGCTGCAGATGAAGTTGAGTTTGACGTGTTCAGGACGGCTGATCCAGCGCTGATCTCCTCCAGACTGAACTGCTCCAGATCTCACTCCAGACTCACAGTCCTCGTCTCCTGTGCCGTTCCCTGGAGCCCAGTTCTGATAGCACACGGTCTCTCCGCTCACCCAGAACCAGAGGCCCACAGTGCAGGAGTGACGTAAACCCAACCACACCGCCTCAGTAGACGCACGTTTAACCACATTCATCACACGACGCTGCATCTCCTCTGAATGAACCGAGACCAGATCCGTATAATTCTGTCTGCAGTATCTCAGAGCTTCAGGCCACGTCAGATTCTCTGTGATCAGAATCAGTTTATCTGGACACAAAACAAACCACAAGCAAAAACTAGAGAGAGACTGATCAAAAACAACATGCAGCACAAACACTGTGGAGGAATCTGTCATGTCAGACATGTAGCGTGAGCTTTAAGATATCTGGAGGTGATGGATGGATTGTGTGTGTTTGTGAGGATCTGCTCACCTTCATGACACACAAAAGGAAATTGGTGGTTGCAAGAGAAGTCATGCCACTGACCCTGAGAATTTGGTCTGATCACTGTACAGTTTTCATTTTCTTCATTATTAGGTTGAGTAGGAGCCCAGTATCTGAAAGAGGAGTTACTCTGATCTGACCACTGCCATGAGTCTCTGACTCTGAACAGACCGATCCAGACATGGTGATCAGATAACTTATGACTACTAATGAAATCCTTAACCTGTTGATTCTCATCCTGGTTCCTCACACTGACCAGATCAGTGTGATTCTGTCTGCAGTAACTCTGAGCGTCTCTCCAGTTCTTCTGCTGATTGACAAAGACGAGTCCTGTGTTCGCTTCAAGAAAAAACAATTTAAAAAACTGTTTCATAAATCAGTGTTCATTTGTCTTACGCTGTTTTACGGTTTTTAATGTGAATAAGAGCAGTGGTGGAAGCATCAGAAACATGTTTCCATTACATTGAAAATGTTACATTTTAAACATAAATGCACATTGTTCTAAAGGGGGAGGGGCATCATCCTCTAGCTTTTACAGATACATTTACTCACATTGTCTTGCTGATATTAATTAACTGTAAGGGAAAATGTGCAATTAATATGGAAGTATTTCTGAGGAAACTTAAACACACACACACACACACACACTTAGACACACACACACACACACACACACACACACACACACACACACACACACACACACACACACACACACACACACACACACACACACACACACACACACACAGGGAGTGAGGCCAGAAATGGAATGGACTTTATATAACAGGATAGGTAAAGCATAGAGTATGAAAACTGCACGCCAAATTGCAGAGAAAAAATATAATTACATGAGTGAATCCGCTACACTGTTCCTCAGTCACTCCTGATATTGTTATGATTGATAGTGATAACCGTAGCAACGGATGGGACAAAACATTTGTCAAAATAAACCTGTGCATTAAGTGCTGTAGTGTAAATGCAGACTAATAGACCCACAGCAACACAGACCAGAAGAAGAAAACAGGTCTGTGTTGTCTGGGTAATTCTAGAAGCTTTTAAGATCATTTTATAAAGCACTCTTTTTTTTCACGTGTCATTTTTAAAGCAATGTTTAAAAATCTGCCTATTCGATTTAAAAAAATATATAAATCTAAAAATATTTAAAAGTACTTAATGTATTATTTTATTAGCATTATTAATTTGTTATTATAGCTATTTTATAGTAAATCCAAAAGCAAAACATGAAAATAACTACATTAGATTATATGCTTTGAGACATGAGGTAGTTTAACACCGTCTCTCGTGACGCTTTGTTTGCTCCCTGTGTGTGTGTTCATGTGTTTTAAAGGAGCCGTGGGTTTGGAGACTCTGAAGGGGAGTGGGATCTCATGCTTTCAAAGATAGCTTGATATTGCTAGCCTCTCTGAAAATGCCTACCCTGCCCTTAATTTAGAACTTAATACTGTGTGTGTAAGTAGAACATTTTCTGAAGCCGTCATATTTAGTATATGGTGCATCTATAAATGAACGGTTGCTGAAGTTTTAAATAGCTGCACTCACTGTTGCAGATGAAATGAAGAGTATCACTACATGACAAATACTCCCATAGTCCATTTGACATCATTGCACAACATCTGGTTTCAGGTTGTCCAGGTTTCCAGTTGAGATAGAGCGCAGGTTCACCTGAAGACCACTGCCATTTATCAACACTCGTCTTCTTCAGCCCAATCCAGACATCCTGACCAACTCCATTCACACTCTTCTTCAGCTCGTTCATGTCGTTCATGTTGTCAACGGTGGCCAGATCTGTGTAATTCTCTCTGCAGAATCTCTGAGCTTCAGTCCAGGTCTTCAACACGTTTATAAAGTGATACTGACGCTGAACACATTCAGATACGGAGCAGAGAGCTGTGAAAGAGAGCGTTTGATTTAATGCTTTTCATAACAGGGTCAAACCTGATGAAACTATAAACCATAAACACACTCACCAATGAGAAGAAGAATCAAATATAGATTTTGGTCCATTTCTGAGGAAGAAACACATAGAAAAACTCAGAAATCAAACATTCCCTGATTCATTTTGGAGTAAAATATGACAATTTCATTTAGTATCTGAACAGCAGCATGAGTTCACTGTACATAATCATTGAGACAATATTAACATCTGAAAGTGTAATTGTGTTTGAAGAATGAACATGTTCTTACTTTAGAGGTCGTGTGTTTCTGTCCTGAGTCTGATGTTTCTGTCTGCAGATTTACACTACGCTATTATTATATCTGCTCTCATCCCTCTTTCAGCTCATCACATCATTTGTGTATTTCTCTAAAACTAATTTTCATATTTTACTTCCTCCTTATTTGTGTTTGTCCACCTCTGTATTTGCATATTGGCATCTTTGTCAGTATTAGTCTATATTTATATGAACCTTATTCAAAAAAATATGTGAACATTCACAATTTATATTGTTATATTCACAACTAAACAGCAGCTTTACTGATATTGCTGAACTGCATAACTCATGTTTCATCCCTGATCATCTTGACATGTATTGGCCTGTCCACCAACACTTGCCATCTTTCCACTTCACCATTTGTCTACTTACATTACATTTTGTTCTTGTATTTGGCCCAAGTGTTCAAGTGTGTGTAGAACTTTTGATTACCCGATGGGACACACTTATGGTGTTGTAAAAATGCAAGTGTTTACAGAGCTTTATTTTGATTTTCAAAGCTTTGCATTTTTAAATAATCCTCTAAGTGTCTGTACAGCAGTGCCTATAGGCATATACATATATGTAACACAGTTTACTGGTAATGATGGTGCTTTTAATTAAGTGATAAAAAGCATTTGCAAATGTTGTACAAATGACAAAATACACATACTCGTCTTTGCACCAGTAAAATGTGCTCACTTATAGCCCTTATGCGCCAGAGAAACGAGGACGCCGCCATCTTTAGAATATTGTCTTTTAACTTCCGTTTTTGCGGTCGCTCTGTATATTTCTATGTCCAGGAGTAATTCGCTTTTGAAGTGGATTTACTTAATGTAAAGTTAACGAAAGTTATCATGAGGACTGTAATGTTTCAAGCAGATGACTAAACAAATGTCAGTCGACCAGGAAGATTTTAAAACGAGCCGTTCATTAATAAATACGCAAAATCGCTGTGAAAATACAGACCGGAAGTCAAAAGACAACGAGCGCAGCGCTGAAAAGGGGCGGAGCTACAGAAGGTCTATAGCCTGTAGCGTGCACATACTCTCTAGTGGCCAAGTGTGGGTATCTGGACAGACCCCATGTTTGAGTTTCTCTGTTCTTAGGCCACTTTTATCTGTTGCTGTTTGAACTGAACAGAGAAGGGTTGAGTTCATTAGTGAAGACTGGTGACACTGGTTACTGAGAGCCTTTAAAGTTTGAATATTGAGAGAGTTTGACTAGTGAGAGAGTTTGGGGCATTAACAAAGACAAAATGAAGAGGAAGGGAAGACAATAATTTTTTTGTTTGGGAAAAAAATAGAAACGTTTCTGCTCATATATTAGTCTTCCTCTTTTTCCTCTTCTGAAAGCTGAGACCCGTCACATTCACAACAGAGACGAGATAAAGACATGAAAGCTTTCATTCCCCTGAAGTCCATCTCTAATGTTAATAAAGATTATTAGACTCATTATCCCACTGAAATAATATCATCGTACATTATTGTACATGTTATTGACACATTCCATGGTCTCATTCAGTCTTATTCATCTGTTAGTTTTATTAAAGGGATATTTCACCACTGGAAAGATGAATGTGTATTTAAATTGGGTCAATTATGTAGTAGAAATGTTAAATTATTTTAGAAGTTGGAGCCTTCTAGACTGAGAAAAGCCAGAAAATTTATTTTTGGCTCATGTGGATGAAAGACAACAACTCCCAGAATGCACTTGCTTCGCTGCCCTACGAGGCCCCTCCTAAGCCGCAGCTGCTCCGGCCGCCTCATGTTCCTCCATCATCCTCAACTGTTCATCACTGTATTGCGGCTCGTACAGGTTTGCCACGGGCATCAGATTCGTGCATCAGATCTTCAAAATCCCCTTCTGCCATATCATCTTCAAAACTACCTTTCGCCATCGTGGTTAGCCTACTACTCAGCTTTCTCCACAGAGCAAGAGCCTGTTAGCTTAGCTTAAAAAAAAAAAGATGGCTGACACTATTTGTTCATTCTGTGAGTGAGATCGCACCCCCTATGGGCGGGTTGAAGACATGCGGAAAGAGCTTGTGCTTTGCTTTTATTTTAAACAGCCAATATACTTTGAGCCACGTCCTCGAATCATGATCTTCTACTTTCTATTTAACAGCAAGTATGTTTGACTGAACAGTCACAAATAAAAACTCATGTTGATGTCATGGGGTCTTTAAAACATATAGTGCACATTAGTATTTTAAATACCCAAAGAACATTACATTGATAGAGAAAAGACTCATATGATACTTTTAAATTACAGAAATTAATTTCATTGTACTGATATAAGTACATTATCTGATGATTAAAACAAAAAAAAGTGTTTGCCAGTTAAACAATATTTTGCTTAAGAACAACATGTGACCGGTCTCTGTTGGAACTCTGCGTTGTGTGTGTTGATAAAGAAGGAGACCGGACAACAGAAATTCCACAGGCCGGATTTTATTCTGTATGAATAAAAATAAAAGATCACTGCAAGCTTGAGTCTGTGGCCTTCTCACAGTTCAGCCTCTCCTCAGTCGCATTTACCGCGAACTGCACGACATTTTACTCATTTCACATATTTGAGTTTCTCAAATAAACAACTCAATATTGTTTTACATTTCATAAAAAAATAAAGCATTTTACATAAATTAAAAACAATATAAACAGAAACATGAAAGTGAACATACCTGTATGAATAAAAATAAAAGATCACTGCAAGCTTGAGTCTGTGGCCTTCTCACAGTTCAGCCTGTCAGCGAAAGGCATTATTTTAGCCAACAGAGCTTGCACACTCATGCTTAATTCTCTCCAACAATACATACTATAACTCATAACATCATTCACACAAACTTCATATATGTTTGAATAAGATTAAAGTGTGTTTTAGAACAAATTACATGTTATATTACGATAAACAAAACTCATATAAAACTTTTAAGACAGAGCGTCAGCACAACCCACCTCTCCTCAGTCGCATTTACCGCGAACTGAAGGAGAGCAACCGGAACCGGAACATGAAAGAACATTAATCTTAAAGGAGCCACGCACCCTATTTAACAAAACTGAAAAATGACCATGTAACCATAGAAATATGACATCTCAATTAATAGAAATCAATATTAGAAGAATAAATGAAATTCCAGAATGCAAAATGAAAGATATAACAAATGATAATAACAAAGGGAGATTTTGAGTGAAATTAATTAATAAATATAACACCCGTTACAAACACAAACATATCCTTCACTCCTAAGATCTGCTGCAGATGAAGTTGAGTTTGTGAGTCTCAGGACGGCTGATCCAGCGCTGATCTCCTCCAGACAGAACTGCTCCAGATCTCACTCCAGACACACAGTTCTCCTCTCCTGGAGCCCAGTTATGAAAGCACACGGTCTCTCCGCTCACCCAGTACCAGATGCCAAAAATACAGGAGTGACGTAAACCCAACCACACCGCCTCAGTAGACGCACGTTTAACCACATTCATCACCTCCTCCTGCATCTCCTCTGAATGAACCGAGACCAGATCCGTATAATTCTGTCTGCAGTGTCTCAGAGCTTCAGGCCACGTCAGATTCTCTTTGATCAGAATCAGTTTATCTGGACACAAAACAAACCACAAGCAAAAACTAGAGAGAGACTGATCAAAAACAACATGCAGAACAAACACTGTGGAGGAATCTGTCATGTCAGACATGTAGCGTGAACTTTAAAGGGTTAGTTCACCCAAAAATTACAATTCTGTCATTAATAACTCACGCTCATGTCGTTCCAAACCCAAAAGACCTTCATTCATCTTTAGAACACAAATTAAGATATTTTGGAAAGACACTGTAATGTCCATCCATTGGCCCAACGACGGAATCCAACGGTGGGCGAAGGAATAATGCGTGTATGTCTTTTCAGCGCTCCAGTGAAGTTCACTTAATTTATTAGAATTTTGTTTCAATATTACTTTAGCTCTACGCTTAATCTGACTCCAATTTCAAATGATAATCAAATTTAGATCGTGTTTCTTATTAGAAAAAAATCATAACTATTGATAATGACTTAATTTAGATCTTTGATTACTGTGAGTATCCCATACTTTCAATTATTCATTCATTAAGGACCCGGTGTCGCTTTGAGACGTCACGTCGAATAGTCAGAGGATGCAGTGCAACTATTTTACCCTTAAGCGGCCGCTCACTGCTGACTCATAACAAAGGTGTAATTTTTTAATAGTCGCAATATGCAACGTGCTAAGTCAGTAATCGGAAGGTCTCCTTAATGATGTGCCCCATGCTCCATTCATTAGTGCCTTCGGTTTGATCTATCCTGGTAGAGATTTGCAGAAACACCAGACTACACATTCATCTACTACAAATAATGATTTCAGAATAATGCAGAATAAATTAAATATAACATTTTATTTGTCAGGTAAAAATGTATCATGTATCATGATTAAAAGCCAATTCAGAAATAATAAATACATGACATCAATTACTCAAAGATGACTAAGAGTAAGCAATGCATTCCTGACAGAGACACACAGCAGTGTGTGAGTGTGTTCCAACGGGAAAACACGGACACATCACTGTATGGGGGTTATCCCTGGTTACAGGCTCCCAAAGACTGCTCTGTCACTTACCCTTAAATACCCAGACCAGAACAAAAGGCTTGTACAAATATTTTTTAGAGTTGTTTTGGGTCAATCCATGTACCCCAGGGGGTAGCACCTGGTTTCAGGAGATATCTTGAAGAGACATCACCCAGAGAGGAGAACATGATTCTCCTAAGTTCTCAATCTTTCTCATTATACCAATGACTGCACTGAAATTAAGACCATTTTACAAATAGCACTGAGACACTTAAAATGATACCAAACATGAAAAGGAAAAACAATAGATTCACAAGATACATCATATGTGATATATAGACAATCTCAGTGAACTTTTAGTGACTCGACTCGCAGGAAGAGAGGAATGGAGGAGGGAGGGAGAGAGGGATGCAGAGATAAGGAAGGAGAGAAGTTTGGACAAGACAATGTCCTGTGCTCTGTCTTTGCTATCTTCTGTCCAGGGTGTGTTTTTCCTGGCTCTTTCCAGGCTCTTCCTGCTCAGCTCAGCTACCGTTCGGACGCTCTTGCTTACTGCTCCGCGCTTTGCTCTATCGCTTTTATATTTTATCTTCTATATTTTAATATTTTATCTCCTTTTATCACCTAATTTTAACTTCAGCAAATCAGCACAGTGCTCAAACGACAAAGTTTGGATTACCACAAAAACGCAGAATTCTTCTACCCGACCAGCTTACATTCCGGGGAAAGGAAAACACAACTGCCTACAAGGATAAGAGAGAAAATGCCTCTTCTGGAATCTACTTGCTGCACTAACTGCCACAGACTTTTACAAAGGATTGCAGTTCTTGAAACAAAGTTACTTACGGGACCACCAAACCAGACGGAACACACAACAGAGCTTCGTCATGGACACCCTCAACATATAGCCGGTGAGTCCCATGAAACTAGTGCTCCTCGACAGGTAGAGAAACAAGCCGATCGACTTACAAATCGATGGCACAAACAGGGAGCGAGACCCAAAGGCACTCGAGACATCAGATTGTCACGAGCCCCACATATTGCCGCAGTAGCATCCTCTACCCCAGATACAGCTCTGACAAGGATTGCAAACACTGGTCTCCTACCAACACCTATACATCTTGAGAACAGATTTGAAGTACTAATGAATGTAAATGAGGAATCCCCAAACGTGATGAATGTGATCGAACACAGACTGAATCAGCCAGTAGCTAACACTGATGCTAACTGGCGCTCAAGGTCGAGCAGACAGCGGCACTCAGCTCAGAGCTCAGCCGAGCCCAGGACTCTGATAGTGGGGGACTCCATAATCAGAAACATTAGCAGCAGGGATACAACTACATGCTGCCTTCCACAAGCTACAACTTCTGATATAAACAGGGAACTTCAGAACATTCTGATGAAATATAAGACTGCAAATCGACTCATCATTCATGTGGGGAAGAATGATATTCATAAAGAGCAGTCAGAACTCCTTAAGAAGGATTTCAATGAACTTTTTGAAACACTTAAAAGACTGAAAGTTCAAACATTCATCAGTGGACCACTCCCAGCAAGAGGAACAAACAGGTTCTCACGGCTGCTTGGGCTTAATACATGGCTGCAAAAAACCTGCAATATAAAAGGAGTAAACTTCATTGACAACTTCAGAGTCAGAGACAACTATTTCATCAGGATGGCCATCACCCAAACAAACTTGGTTCAAGAGTGTTAAAGGACAATATCGACTTCTCCCTCAATCATCCTTCTGCAGTGTGTGTCAATCTGAACGACACACACACACCTGGAAACAGTATGAATGACCACGGGACTTCACTTCAGCAGCAAAATGGACATGCGGTTGACATATCACACAAGGACAATGATAACACCACTGAGCCACAACAACCTCTGCTCACGGACACAATCTCAGCTGAGCCCTGCCCACAAAGCTCACCACAGACAGACATATTAGAACTGCTCCAAGATTCAGCACCCAAGGATGACTTCCTGGAAAACAGCCAGGGAAGCCAGGACAGCATATTACAGCCTCCGATAACACCTGAGCAACAGCCCCTCTCACCAAGTCAAGTCAAGTCAAGTCAAGTCAAGTTTATTTGTATAGCGCTTTTCACAATACAGATTGTATCAAAGCAGCTTCACAGTATTAAATTAAAATAATACAACAAAGTTTGTTTCAAGAGGAATTTATTGATTGATAAAATTAAATTAAATATCCCCAAAATATCCCCAACTGAGCAAGCCAAAGGCAACAGTGGCAAGGAACCGAAAAACTTCATCAAGTGACCTAATGGTGTCCTAAAACTCCATCAGGTGACCTAATGGAGAAAAAAAAACCTTGGGAGAACCCAGGCTCAGTCGGGGGCCAGTTCTCCTCTGGCATTTATGAGCTAGAGGCCGGATTGTAGTTTGAACTGTAGGATTATATGAATGCCTGGCTGAAGAGATGCGACTTTAATCTAGTTTTAAACTGGGAGAGCGAGTCTGAGCAACGAACAGTATCAGGAAGACTATTCCAGAGTTTTGGAGCCAAATGTGAGAATGCTCTCCCTCCTTTGGTGGTTCTGGATATCCTAGGTATGACCAAAAGCCTTGAATTTAGTGATCTTAAAGAGCGCGATGGATTATAGGGTGATAAAAGATCCGTTAAATAGACTGGAGCTAAGCCGTTTAGGGCTTTATAGGTCAGTAGCAATACCTTGTAATTAATACGGAACTTTATAGGTAACCAATGCAGTGATGATAAAATCGGTGTTATATGATCATATTTTCTTGATCTAGTAAGAACTCTAGCGGCGGCATTTTGGACTAACTGTAGCTTGTTTATTGAGGATGCAGGACAACCAGCTAGTAAAGCATTACAGTAATCCAGTCTCGAGGTCATGAATGCATGAACTAACTTTTCTGCATCAGAAACTGATAGCATATTACGTAGCTTAGCAATGTTTCTAAGGTGGAAAAATGCTGTTTTTGTAACATATGAAATGTGATTTTCAAAAGACAGGTTGCAATCGAGTATGACACCCAGGTCTTTTACTGTAGAGGATAAAGTAACAGGACATCCTATGATGTTAAAGTTGTATTGTGCGAGGTTTTGTGGGCGGTTTTTTGAACCGATAAGTATTACCTCTGTCTTGTCTGGATTTAATAAAAGAAAATTACGGGTCATCCAATCTTTTATATCTTTAACACACTCTGTCAATTTGGAAAATTTTGCGTTTTCATCCGGCCGTGATGAAATATATATTTGAGTGTCATCAGCATAACAATGGAAACTAATTCCATGTTTCCTTATAATATTTCCAAGTGGCATCATATATATTGAAAATAACAGAGGGCCTAATACAGATCCCTGCGGCACTCCATAGTTTACTGGAGTTATGATCGATTTTTCTCCATTTAAATAGACAAAATGGTAGCGGTCAGATAGGTATGATTTGAACCAGCTTAGTGCTTGTCCTTGAACACCAGTATAATTTTGTAGTCGATCTAAGAGTAATGTATGATCTATAGTATCGAACGCAGCACTAAGATCAAGTAAAACTAGTATTGAGATACAGCCTTGGTCAGAAGCTAAAAGTAAATCATTTGTGATTTTAACGAGCGCAGTTTCAGTGCTATGATGCGGTCTGAATCCAGACTGAAACTTTTCATAGATCTCATTTTGTTGCAAGAAAGAGCCCAGTTGAGCGGACACCACTTTTTCTAATATTTTAGACATAAATGGAAGATTTGAAATGGGTCTATAATTTGCTAGATTATTATGATCTAATTGTGGTTTCTTAATGAGAGGTTTTATAACTGCCAGTTTAAATGTTCTTGGAACATGACCTAAAGATAAAGACGAGTTAATAATATTGAGGAGAGGATCTTCCACTACAGGTAACACTTCTTTCAGTAGTTTAGTTGGTATAGGATCTAATAAACATGTTGTTGTTTTAGATGAAGTGATACGTTTATTTAACTCTTTTTGTTCTATAGTTGCAAAGCACTGTAATTGTTCTTTCGGGGTGATAATTGAAGCTGAATTATAAGGCGTACAAAGATTGTACACAATATCTGGGTACTGTGTTAAAAGGTGCTCCTCGCATTTTACTTATCATTATTTACAGGCCTCCAAAATATTCTCCAGCCTTTGCTGAGGACTTTACAGAACTGTTATCAACAATTACCTCAGAGTTTGACTGTTTTGCCATTGCTGGAGATTTTAACATTCACATAGATAATGCAGAAAACAATATGGCAAAAGAAATCAAAACTGTTTTAAAAACTTTTGATCTGACTCAGCATGTACATGGACCCACACACAATCATGGACACACTCTAGATTTACTTATCAGTAAGGGTCTAAACATTTCATCGATTGTTATTAAAGGTAGGGTAGGTAATCCTGTTCAGAAACACTTTTTTTATACTGGGTGAAATGGTCCTTCCATCCTGATAGTAGTCAATACATTATGTGTTTAGAAAAAGGAATGAAAAAAATCAGACCTCTGTAGCAGCTGCAGGACAGTAAAAACTCTGACCAATCACTGCCATTCGGTGCGAATGTAAAGAACCAATCAGATGCCTTCATGTCTCGTGCCCGCCCCGAGCCCCACTGCGCGCGCTGCCCGGCGTGCACTCATCACATGTCACCGTTCCCGGAAATATTCAGCTCAAAGCACCTGCATATGCAGTCAGCGAAGGCAAACAAGGCAAAAACTACTTCCTCGGACCCTGCCCGCGCTCTTGAACGACCTCCTCTGCTTCGCCCTCAACCCCGGACCTGTCCTCGAGCCGACGATGCGGTACTTGTCTCCGGACTCGGAGTGTACGTTAGTCTTCATTAGAGTCAACAATGTTTTCATCATGGAAACTCTTACATGCAAAACACCGTATATGTTATGAATCTTACACGAAATTCATCTTCATCACAGTGTAACTGATGGTAATGGAAAAACGTGTATCAATGCAACCTGTTTTTAGTTTTGCCTTATAAATATAGCTCGTTACCGAATGAAACTTTACCATTATCGATATGCTAGCTTGATAGTGAGTACTAAAAGAAATCTTATTTGTTTATATTCATAGTGATAAAGTTAGGTATTTTATTACATGTGATTCTGACATGATGTCACTGTATGTACTGCGCTCCTTCCTCTCCACTCGTCTCAGGTAATAAATGCGTCTTGTTCCAGTTCATGTGTTTTGGGGGCGTGGCTTTGGAAGGAGCTCAGAAGGGAGGGGGTGGAGTGAATGGAAATAACGAGCTGTGTTTATTGCAGATTAAAAGGTCTACAGTCACTCGATTTTTATATTTTCTTTTTCAGAGTACTTACATTTTAATTATGTATTGGTATATAAAGACAGTTTAAACAAATTTGGAATGTTTTTTTTTTAGAAAAATGATTACCTACCCTACCTTTAAAGGACAAACATTATGAATGAAACTTACTTGACACTTGAACGTTTGCTATATCAACATCCTAACAAAGAGAATACGCTTAAATAACGTGGTTGTCAGTACATGTCAAGCTTTTCTTGCAATTTTGGCTGCCCATCATGTGTAAAGATACTTTTCATACACGAGAAGCGAGTTCAAACCCGGACACGCAAGTGGTTGCCGTGGTAACCTTAATGTGCTGACTTATGTGGATTAATTTTATTTAAGGAAATCTGTTTAAAATAGGCTATTAGGCTTGAACTTATTGGTCCTGCGCTGCCTACGGACTCAGTTGATTTGAATAAATATGCAGCCCAAATAAAGAGTGCAGCCCAAAGTGCTGTACAGTACAATAAATAAATCATAAAACCAAACAAAACACAGTAAACAATAACTACATAAAAGACCAACATTTTGTTCCCTCCTGGTTCAGACTCAAAAGCCAAGATAAAAAAGTACGTCTTCAAAGCTGTTTTAAAAGCACTCGAAATTCCACAGAGCGGAAGGAAAGCGGTATTATTCTATAACCTTGGTCCGACTATCGAACCGATCACCTTTTCAATTCAGTTGGGACCGTGGTACCTGTAGCAGAAGTTTATCGGCAGATCTCAAACTCTTAACAAAAGTCAAGGGTCAAGAGCTCAACTAAAGCAAACACTGATCATCATAATGGCGACTTCAAACAAAACATTCAATAAAAAAATCAACATCTAAACCTCTGTTATTTCTCAATAAAACGTATGTAGACGTATGACAGATATGAAGTCAAACTTTAATCACATATATATCTAATTAACGGAAGTTTCTCCAGTGTTATTTTAACACTCTGTAGATTGGACCCATACATACTCTGAGTAGAGTCCATTTAACACTGAGGATTTTACTGTGTAGAATGTTGAGTTGTTAATAAAAATTAAGTTGAAAGAATGTTTATATATTTCAACATTTTTCAATTAAAATTGTATATATATTTGTGTTTTATAAATGTCACAACACAAAAATGCTGTTTGTAAATAAGTTTATTTGAGCTGGTGATGTTGAGCACTCCTTTGAATTACAGGTTGCAAGATACTTTATACTCAACTTTATTTTTTTCTTTAAGAATAAACCATATTTCATTTCATTGAGACACATACAGATGCTCACAATCATATTTTAAACAAGTAATTAGTAACTATATGACTAGTGCAAAACACAGTAGTGAGGAGAAGAAAGAAGCCTCACCACCAGAATAACAAGATCCCATGAAATCAACTGACGTGGCTTGTGCTTTGCTTTTATTTTATTTTAAACAGCCAATATACTTTGAGCCACATCCTCGATTCATGATCTCCTACTTTCTATTTAACAGCAAGTATGTTTGACTGAACAGTCACAGATAAAAACTCATGTTGATGTCATGGGGTCTTTAAAACATATAGTGCACATTAGTATTGTCACGGATTGGCCAGGTTCTTCCACCACAATCACCCAGCGATCACAGTCACCTGAGTTCTGACAAGACACACCTGCACCCCATCAATCACCACTGCTTCATAAGCACACACCACACACCTCTCATTGTCCGGGCTCGTTTATCCGAAGCGGACTCATAGTGCTTCTCTCTGTGAGTTTCACTAACTAAACTTACCTGTGTTTACTTACCAGTTCTCTACGCCGATTCCAGTCTGTCCTAGTCTGCCCAGATCTCATCTCGAGTGGTGTGCAAGCCGTAAGTCTTCTGATCTGCCAAGTGGTGCGTGAGTGTGTGCCGTCAGCCTGTCATCCTCTTCATACGAAGATCCTTTCCACTCTGGAAGTCTCATCTCGCCGTGCCTGCAAAAGATACATTGATTATTCACTCACGAATTACACTCAAGAATTCTTCACCTCTGAACTCTGATACTCACCGAATACTGCACGTTGATTCATCTTGATACTCTGCTGTTGTAAATAAACACTACATCACTACTTACCTTGTTGTCCGTCTGCTTCCGTGACAAGTATTTTAAATACCCAAAGAACATTACATTGATAGTAATAAGACTCATATGATACTTTTAAATTACAGAAATTAATTTCATTGTACTGATATAAGCACATTATCTGATGATTAAAACAATACAAAAAGGTTTTTGCCAGTTAAAAAAACATTTGCCAGTAATGTAAGAACACAAACATATCCTTCACTCCTAAGATCTGCTGCAGATGAAGTTGAGTTTGTGAGTCTCAGGACGGCTGATCCAGCGCTGATCTCCTCCAGACAGAACTGCTCCAGATCTCACTCCAGACACACAGTTCTCCTCTGAAGCCCAGTTATGAAAGCACACGGTCTCTCCGCTCACCCAGTACCAGATGCCCAAAATACAGGAGTGACGTAAACCCAACCACACCGCCTCAGTAGACGCACGTTTAACCACATTCATCACACGACGCTGCATCTCCTCTGAATGAACCGAGACCAGATCCGTATAATTCTGTCTGCAGTATCTCAGAGCTTCAGGCCACGTCAGAGTCTCTGTGATCAGAATCAGTTTATCTGGACACAAAACAAACCACAAGCAAAAACTAGAGAGAGACTGATCAAAAACAACATGCAGAACAAACACTGTGGAGGAATCTGTCATGTCAGACATGTAGCGTGAACTTTAAGATATCTGGAGGTGATGGATGGATTGTGTGTGTTTGTGAGGATCTGCTCACCTTCATGACACACAAAAGGAAATTGGTGGTTGCAAATGATGTCATTCCATTGTCTCAGAGCATTTGGATTGAGCATTGTACAGTTTTCATTTCCTCCATCATTATTAGGTTCACCAGACTTCCAGTATGTGAATGAGGAGTCACTCTGATCTGACCACTGCCATGAGTCTCTGAACAGACCGATCCAGACATCATTAGATCTGTGATTATCATTGATGAACTTCTGAATCTGTTGATTCTCATTCTGGTTTTCTGAATTTCATACAATAATTATGTTATTATATTTTACAGTTACATTTACTCAAATTGTTATGCTGATAATATAATTTGTAAGGAAAAAAAAGTAATTATTAATATGGAAGTATTTCCGAGGAAACTTAAAAAAAACACACACACACACACACACACACACACACACACACACACACACACACACACACACACACACACACACACACACACACACACACACAGAGAGAGAGAGGGCGAGGCCAGAAATGGAAGGGACTTTATATAACATGATAGGTAAAGCATAGAGTATGAAAACTGCACGCCAAATTGCCAAGAAAAATATATATAATTACAGGTATGAATCCGTTATATTATTCCTCAGTCACTCCTGAAATTGCTGTGATTGACAGTGATCACCGTAGCAATGGACGGGACAAAACATTTGTCAAAATAGACCTGTGCATTAAGTGTTGTAGTGTAAATGCAGACTAACAGACCTGCAGCAACATAGACCAGAAGAAGAAAACAAGTCTGTGTTGTCTGGGTAATTTTAGCAGCTTTAAAGGTTTTTTTTAATACAGATTTTTTGCACACGTGTCCTTTAGCAATGTTTAAAAATCAGTTTATTTTTTATTTTATTTTTTTTTGTTAAATCCAAAAAAATATTTAATGCATTATTTACTTATTAGCATTAATAATTTGTTATTAACGCTATTTTATAATAAATCCAATAGCAAAACATGAAAATAACTACATTATGAAGTGGCAAGAGCAAATAGAGTGGTTCAAGTATGGCATCACTTTGTAGAGTTTAGCATTTTAGCACTTCTGGTTCCATCGTCCCGAAGTCAATAGGTTTTTTTAATGGGATTTTGGTTAAATGGCTGAAATAATGTCTGTGGTGAACACAAGCTCAAGACACTTTCACGTTTTATTCTACGACATTAAATACATCAATATTACGCCATTCCTGATTTTTTTAAGATGTTACGTGTCTTGAAAAAGGCTGTTGCTAACAAGTGGCTAAATGGGACTACAGAGGCTGTCGGAGATTAAACGTCATCACTCCGAACAGATAAACTCAGTCTGCTTTTACAGACTCATTATGCTCATAATTCTGCTCTTATAAACTATATTCCAACTCAATGTTCTGGGAACATGATTTTAGATAAAAACTGAAAGAGTTGTCAGAAGCTTTAGTGATGATAGTCTTGAATTTGTGGGACCATTTGTAGTTCGTTTATAGCCAAACTTTAGCTTTTTACTTCTGGCAACTGCATTTATGCTTCAAAATTCATAAAAGTTGTGTTCATCTGTGATCTTGATGGACAAAACGTGCAAGTATCATAAACGTTTGTTGAACACAGAGCTTATTTTTTTAGTGGTAATCCAAAAGCCTATGGGAAAATCCTATTGGGTTTTAGTCGAGGGAACCAGTGTGATGCGAACTGCCGGTTGGCCTACAAAGTCACGCCATACTTGCAGCACTGTATGAGCAAACGAGTCCTCTGCTGCCATCTACTGGTTATAGTGGTAATTTAATTATGTCATTTTCCTTTTAAAGGTCTTTGTTTTCCACTAGGGGACAGAAATCATCCACTAAACTAAAGCATGGCATATTTTCCATATCTCCATTAATGAAAAAGAGAAATGTAGGCTAGATCTTCTTTAAACTGCATTTAGTCTACAACTATAGAGGTAAAAGATAAAGTGTATTATTTGATTGGGGTCTAAACAGGGACGGAGTGACAATCTGTGCGTTCTGGAAAAGTCCAGAACGGCCGTCCAACCGAGGGCCGTCGGCACAAGAAAAAGTCTAATAAAGCAATCTGAACAGCCAACAGCAGGGGCACTAATACGATCACTTATACGCTACATGTAAAAAAACAACAACAACAACTGAGGAAGAAGAGTCAGCCTACTAGCCACTGACAGAAAGTTTGTTTTATAAGGCTTAGGCTACCTATACTGCACGTTTTTATACTGCACAAATTTGCTTACATTATATTTGAATAGTTAAGTTATAGTGGGCTATAGCAGTGGTCTCCAATGTGCTGCATGTGAGTTGACCGCTAAACACATTCTATAAATAGCCCCAACTTGCCAATAGCGCTCCACTGTAAATCGGGGCTCCAGACTTCGACTAAATGGTATCATTTTGCGACCTTTTCAACTAAACTTTTCAATTTGCACTTTTGCCTCTACAAAATTACCCAACGGGTTTGGAACGACATGAGGGTGAGTACTTAAAGGGATAGTTCACTTTGAAATAAAATGTTGGTATGTTTTAGCTTACTTCAAGGGCATCCAAGATGTAGGTGTCTTTTTTTCCGCAGTAGTTTCAATTTTGATATTTTTAGGTCAAACCGTTCTTGTCTGTCAGTCATATAATGCAGGTCGATGGTCACTGTCTCAAAGAGCATGCACAGAGTCCAAATTAAAACAATTGCCTAAGACACGAAACGAGCGGTTTGTGTGAGAAAACGAACAGTATTTATATCGTTGTTACCTCTTGAACACAGCCACGACCAAGTGATCTGAGAGCGCGGGCGGGTATAGATATACACACTAGATGTCGCCTTGGCTACTGCAGTTCATTGGAACGAAACCGTAGCCAAGGCGACATCTAGTGTATATATCTATACCCGCCCGCGCTCTCAGATCACTTGGTCGTGGCTGTGTTCAAGAGGTAACAACGATATAAATACTGTTCGTTTTCTCACACAAACCGCTCGTTTCGTGTCTTAGGCCATCAATGTGTACTTACGATGGGGAATTGTTTAATTTGGACGACGGGGAATTGTTTAATTTGGACGACGGGGAATTGTTTTAATTTGGACTCTGTGCATGCTCTTTGAGACAGTGACCATAGACCTGCATTATTTGACTGACAGACAAGAACGGTTTGACCTAAAAATATCAAAATTGAAACTACTGCGGAAAAAAAGACACCTACATCTTGGATGCCCTTGAGGTAAGCTAAAACATACCAACATTTTATTTCAAAGTGAACTATCCCTTTAATGACAGAATTTTCACTTTTGGGTGAACTAACCCTTTAAGATATCTGGAGGTGATGGATGGATTGTGTGTGTCTGTGAGGATCTGCTCACCTTCATGACACACAAAAGCAAATTGGTTGTTGCAAGATATGTCTAACCATTGACCCTGAGCATTCGGTCCGATCACTGTACAGTTTTCATCACCTCCACTATTATTAGGTTCATCAGGAGCCCAGTATCTGAAAGAGGAGTTACTCTGATCTGACCACTGCCATGAGTCTCTGAACAGACCGATCCAGATCTGTGATCCAGATAACTTATGATCACTAATGAAATCCTTAACCTGTTGATTCTCATTCTGGTTCCTCACACTGACCAGATCAGTGTGATTCTGTCTGCAGTAACTCTGAGCATCTCTCCAGTTCATCATCTGATTGTCCAAGACGAGTCCTGTGTTCACTTCAAGAAAAAAACAATTTAAAAAACTGTTTCATAAATCAGTGTTTTACAGTTTTAAAAGTGAATAAGAGCAGTGGTGGAAGCGTCAGAAACATGTTTCCATTCCATTGAAAATGTTACATTTTAAACATAAATGCACATTGTTCTAAAGGGGGAGGGGCATCATCCTCTAGCTTTTTTACACAGTTACATTTACTCAAATTGTCTTGCTGATAATAATTGTAAGGAAACATTTTCAATTAATATGGAAGTACTGTATTTCCCAGGAAACATAATCACACACACACACACACACACACATACACACACACACACACACACACACACACACACACACACACACACACACACACACACACACATACACACACATACACACACACACACACACACACACACACACACACACACACACACACACACAGGGAGCGAGGCCAGAAATGGAAAGGCCTTTATATAACAGGATAGGTAAAGCATAGAGTATGAAAACTGCACGAAAAAAATTCAGAGAAAAAATATAATTACATGAGTGAATCTGTTACACTGTTCCTCAGTCACTCCTGAAATTGCTGTGATTGACAGTGATAACCGTAGCAACGGAGGGGACAAAACATTTGTCAAAATAAACCTGTGCATTAAGTGCTGTAGTGTAAATGCAGACTTATAGACCCACAGCAACACAGACCAGAAGAAGAAAACAGGTCTGTGTTGTCTGGGTAATTCTAGAAGCTTTTAAGATAATTTTATAAAGCACTCTTTTTTCACGTGTCCATTTTAAAGCAATGTTTAAAAATCTGCCTATTCGATTTTTTTAATTAAATCTAAAAATATTTCAAAGTACTTAATGTATTATTTTATTAGCATTAATAATTTGTTATTATAGCTATTTTATAATAATCCAAAAGCAAAATATGAAAATAACTACATTAGATTATATGCTTTGAGACATGAGGTAGTTTAACACGTCTCTCGTGACGCTTAGCCGACTCTGCTGTGTGTGTGTTCATGTGTTTTAAAGGAGCCGTGGGTTTGGAGACGCTCTGAATGCTTTCAAAGCTAACTTGATATTGCTAGCCTCTCGGAAATTGTCTTTAATTTATAAGTTATTACTGTGTATGTTAGTAGAAAACGTTCAGGAGCCGTCATATTGGGTACATGGTGCATCTATAAATGAACGGTTGTTGTAATTGTAAATAGCTGCACTCACTGTTGTTGCAGATTAAATAAAGAGTATCACTACATGGAAAATCCTCCCATTTTCCATTTTTTATCACTGCACACTCATCTCTGCCTTCAGGTTGTCCAGGTTTCCAGTTGAGATAGAGTGCAGGTTCACCTGAAGACCACTGCCATTTCTCAACACCTGTCTTCTTCAGTCCAATCCAGACATACTGAACACCTCCATCATTCACACTCTTCTTCAGCTCGTTCATGTCGTTCATGTTGTCAACGGTGGCCAGATCTGTGTAATTCTCTCTGCAGAATCTCTGAGCTTCAGTCCAGGTCTTCAACACGTTTATAAAGTGATACTGACGCTGAACACATTCAGATACGGAGCAGAGAGCTGTGAAAGAGAGCGTTTGATTTAATGCTTTCCATAACAGGGTCAAACCTGATGAAACTATAAACCATAAACACACTCACCAATGAGAAGAAGAATCAAATATAGAGTTTGGTCCATTTCTGAGGAAGAAACACATAGAAAAACTCAGAAATCAAACATTCCCAGATTCATTTTGGAGTAAAATATGACAATTTCATTTAGTATCTGAACAGCAGCATGAGATCACTGTACATAATCATTGAGACAATATTAACATCTGAAAGTGTAATTGTGTTTGAAGAATGAACATGTTCTTACTTTAGAGGTCGTGTGTTTCTGTCCTGAGTCTGATGTTTCTGTCTGCAGATTTACACTACGCTATTATTATATCTGCTCTCATCCCTCTTTCAGCTCATCACATCATTTGTGTATTAATCTAAAACTAATTTTCATGTTTTATGTCCTCATCATTTGTGTTTGTCCACCTCTGTATTTGCATATTGGCATCTCTGTCTGTCAGTATTAGTCTATATTTATATGAACCTTAATCAAAAAAATATGTGAACATTCACAATTTATATTGTTATATTCACAACTAAACAGCAGCTTTAATGATATTGCTGAACTGCATAACTCATGTTTCATCCCTGATCATCTTGACATGTATCGGCCTGTCCACCAACACTTGCCATCTTTCCACTTCACCATTTGTCTACTTACATTACATTTTGTTCTTGTATTTGGCCCAAGTGATCAAGTGTGTGTAGAACTTTTGATTACCTAATTTGACACACTTATGGTGTTGTAAAAATGCAAGTGTTTACAGAGCTTTATTTTGATTCTCAAAGCTTTGCATTTTTAAATAATCCTCTAAGTGTCTGTACAGCAGTGCCTATAGGCATATACATATATGTAACACAGTTTACTGGTAATGATGGTGCTTTTAATTAAGTGATAAAAAGCATTTGCAAATGTTGTACAAATGACAAAATACACATACTCATGTTTGCACCAGTAGAATGTGCTCACTTATAGCCTGTAGCGTGCACATACTCTCTAGTGGCCAAGTGTGGGTATCTGGACAGACCCCATGTTTGAGTTTCTCTGTTCTTAGGCCACTTTTATCTGTTGCTGTTTGAACTGAACAGAGAAGGGTTGAGTTCATTAGTGAAGACTGGTGACACTGGTTACTGAGAGCCTTTAAAGTTTGAATATTGAGAGAGTTTGACTAGTGAGAGAGTTTGGGGCATTAACAAAGACAAAATGAAGAGGAAGGGAAGACTATTCTTTTTTTCTTTGGGAAAAAAATAGAAACATTTTTGCTCATATATTAGGCTTCCTCTTTTCCCTCTTCTGAAAGCTGAGACCCGTCACATTCACAACAGAGACGAGATAAAGACATGAAAGCTTTCATTTCCCTGAAGTCCATCTCTAATGTTAGTAAAGATTATTAGACTCATTATCCCACTGAAATAATATCATCATCTTCTTCTGCTGTTTCAGAATAAACGTCTTTATTTCCTCCGTCTGAATACTTGATTGTGATTGGCTGGAATGTGTTCATTAAAACATTGTTACATTTTTAAGAATTAGTCTTATTTAGAAAATTCTTCTTTAGTTTCGTGTCATACTCCTGCTGTTCTGTGTTAGTTTATAGAACATGAACACATTTGCATGTAAACACATCCTCATCACTCATTTGTTTAGGTCCACATTTAGACTTTCAGGGTGGACAATCTTTACATCTCTGACGTGAAACAGAAGCAGAAACAGTGTGTTATTGTACATGTTATTGACACATTCCATGGTCTCATTCTTTCTTATTCATCTGTTAGTTTTATTAAAGGGATATTTCACCGCTGGAAAGATGAATGTGTATTTAAATTGGGTCGTTTATGTAGTAGAAATGTGAAATTATTTTAGAAGTTGGAGCTTCTAGACTGAGAAAAGGCAGAAAATGTATTTTTGGCTCATGTGGATGAAAGACAACAACTCCCAGAATGCACTTGCTTCGCTGCCCTACAAGGTCACTCCTAAGCCACAGCTGCTCCGGCCGCCTCTTGTTCCTCCATCATCCGCATCTGTTCATCACTGTATTGCGGCTCGTACAGGTTGCCACGGGCATCGGATTCGTGCATCAGATCTTCAAAATCCCCTTCTGCCATATCATCTTCAAAACTACCTTTCGCCATCGTGTTTAGCCTACTACTCAGCTTTCTCCACAGAGCAAGAGCCTGTTAGCTTAGCTTAAAAAAAAAGATGGCTGACACTGTTTGTATGTAACACCCGCATTGATTGACAGGCACTGACAATATACTAATATTTATCTATAGGCCAGTAGGTTCGGCTCGGAAGGCATAAATTAAACAGCTTAAATTTGTGAGTAAATAAATCGGTATTGGAAATAAATTGATTCTTTGTAGAGAATAAAATGAAATTAAAAGAAAGAAATTTAACAATATTCACAGTGTCAGTTGATTAATAGATTGTAATGACAAAGAAACTAAATCAAAATGCAATACATGAATTATGCATACTAATCTGGGTGCACCCAATAACTATAGAATTCAGTTAGACTGCAATCGTATAACAAGTTCGCAATTTTAACTTTTGACAACCTCAGTTAACTCAAAAAAAAAAAAAAAAAAAAAAATATATATATATATATATCTCCTTGAAATTCAAAATGTTACAAGAACAATTCAAGAATTTTTGATTCAATAGATTCTGTTCAATAACTCTGTTCAGTACATTCAATTTGGTAAATAAAACTCAAAAGGTTTGGTTCAATACATTCAATCCAAAACACTTCAGTGCAAAGATTCAGTTCAGAAAGATTCAGTTCAAGTGACTCGGTTCAAAATAGTTCAGTTCGATAGATTCACCGGGAAAATGATTCGATTCCACAGGTCTGCAAAACTCTGTGTGGTAAAAAAAACAATAAGGAAAAACAAGAAAATAGTCCCGTCTCCGCAAAGATATTCCTTTGAGCGGTCTCTCGAATGAAAATTAAAGAAAATGTGGCTCCGTTTGGGTGAACTAGCAGGTTATTGGAATTGTCCTACCCGATTCCTGGGTTAGATTCAACTGTTCTCTTCAGTCATGCTTCGTCTCATGTGGGTTGACTCGCCATCTTACATCGTCCTCTAACTGAGTTCCAGCATGGAAAAAACCTGACCAAACTTCTTCTTCTTCTTCTTTTCGCTTTATGGCAGATTGCAACCATGACTGTAAAGGTGCATACCGCCACCTACTGTATAGGAGTATGTAACATGAGAACATATTATTATAACTATATCATAAAAAAAAAAAAATATATATATATATATATATATACTACCTAAATCCTATTATATATTCCTATGTTTTTCAAATATTGTACAACTGCTTTCTGTGCATCCTTTACCCCATCTCCTGTTGTGCCTAACGAACCTTCAATATTCCAATTTCTTCCTACCTGACTTATCTTTTGATTTAGTCTCTTCCTCTCATCCCTATATTTCTTACAATGCAATAATACGTGTTCAACATCTTCCTTGGACCTACATTCTATACATTCATCAGATTGACTTTTACCCATTAAAAACAATGTTTTATTTAATCCTGTGTGATCAAACCTTAGCCTGGTTAAAACACTCTCCTCTCTTCTGTTACTTCTATTCACACTGCAAAAACTCAAAATCTTGCCAAGTATATTTTTCTAATTACTAGTCAAAATATCTCATCACACTTAATATAAGACAAAATCACCTAAAGACCAAGATTTAAGTGAGATAAAGGAGCTTGTTTTTAGACAGTGCATCTTGAATATCTTGTTAAGTGAATCTGTCTTGAAAATATCTTGTTTTGAGTCATATCTCAGATGAAACAAGCTTTTTTGACATGTCATAAGGTTTTTAAGCTGCTGTGTTATTTGTAAAAGATGAATCGTCTTATTTCAAGAAATAGACTTGACTTGAATTGAGACAACAAATCTGCTTTATTGAAAACTGTAGGTCAACATGCCAAACTCACAATGCAGAGTACAGTGAGTATATAATATTTAAGTATTGACAGCAAAAAAAACTTAATTTATTTACGTATAAACTTTACCGACGTACAAATTTGTACATATTCCTATTTAACTTAAAATTGTGGCATTAATGTTTTTACTCTATTGCATTCAATTGTCTTATTAATTACATTTTCAGTCACATTTATTAATACAGTTTAACGTTACTCATAAATAATAACATTTCGCTCTGTTCGTGCTTCTGCTGCAAACTCGTTTTGGAGGATTAGCCTACATGGTGTTAAACAAGAATACACTCTAAAACCTTAAAAATACCTTCTTTAATCGTTTAACCATTTTGTAATATTTGGTTTATTTACCGTGAGACACAAAAAAACACAACATAAATTCACAAAAGACATCAATTTTATTTGATTGATATAATCCAAATCTTTAGAATCCATGCGTTGTTTGCAAGAAACAGATCCAAATGCAGCCCTTTATCCAGCGATCTTCATCATTTCTCTCAGCAGAGAGAGACCGTAAACGGGATCTTACATTTATAATCTATAAAATGTTCTACTATGTTTTCATATTGCAGTTCCATAAATACTGTGAGCCAAAATGTTGAGATTTAGTGAGAAAATGAAGCTGTTTCCCTTTTATGCAGTACTCTGGGACTTTTTGCTGTTTAAATAATAATAAAAAGGTTAAATGCAAGTCTATTTTTCACTTTTTCTGTCTAGTAAACAGTAGTTAATGTCTTGAATCTAGTAGGTAAAATGTCTTGAATCTAGAACAGTATTACTTTTGTTGAGCTTACAATAAGGTAAATACACTTAAGATGATGACAGGATGGTAAATCATGGCTTATTATGGCAAAAGAGCACTGCCTAATACGAGTCAGGAATGCTAACTTCAAGACATTTTGTCTCAAAATGCCAGTTTCCAATCTTATTTCAAGTTGGTGGTGACTTAAATCTAGAACAGTGTAACAATTATAGAACTAAAAATTAGTTAAATACACTTGAAACAAACAGGATGACTATAAAAAAAAATGCTACTTTTGAGGGGAAAATACTATTTTTGAGCATGACAAGCTTATTATGAGACACAAAACATCACAATACTAGTAAAATATAGCTAAAAATGAGTTTTCCCAGCTAATTTCAAGATCACTCATATCTTGTAAGGCTTAAATATAATGTCTTATTTCAAGAAATCTTACCAAGAGAATTTTCACTTGTTCCATTGGCAGATTTTTTTGCTTATTACAAGCAAAAATATCTTGTATTAATTTTTTTTTTTTGCTTATTTTTGGAGTGGCCTTTTTTCCAGTGCACACCCTGTGCATTAATAGATTTTTGCAATCTGTAATATTTCCTTCCACTTTTAGCCACATCCCACCTGTCCTGCCATTTTTTCATCATTTCTTTTTTAATTGTTGCCTTAGCTTCTCCTTTTCCAAGGGGTATATTTATGGTATCATTCGTCCTGGTTGATTTTTTTGCTATTTTATCTGCTCCCTCATTCCCTTTTATTCCTATATGAGCAGGTACCCAACAGAATCTCACATCTATCTGTAGTCTCTGTAATCTAAATAAACTTTGTTGAATTTCTAGCATTAGATCTTCTCTATTAGATTTCATATTTTGAATACTGTATAGAGCTGCTATAGAATCAACACAACACACCACTCTGTCTGGTTTTACTTCCTCAACCCACTGCAGTCCTACAATAATCGCCATCATCTCTGCCGTATACACTGAAGCCTGATCAGGTCATCTTTTCCCAATACTTATGTTCATTGTTGGTATATATATTCCTATTCCTACATTGTCCTTCTCATCCTTAGATCCATCTGTATACATTTCTAAGTAACTATAATATTTGTTCCTTATATATTGAGTTGCCAGGTGTCCTTTCTCACTCTCTTCCCATTCATTTTTTAGTTCCAAAATGTTTAAGTCTATCTCAGTTTTAGTAAATAACCATATAGGGATATTACTAATAGGTGTAGGTGAATTAAACCAGATATTATTCACTCTATATTCCTCTGATTTTGTTTTTGTTACCCAGCCAACGCCATTACCTTTAAAAGACCTATACTCCCAACATTCTTGAATAATACTCTTTGCATGATTTTCATATCCACATCCACTTAACCGACTCCAATATGTAAGCATGAGCTTATCTCTTCTCAGATCTGAAGGCACTTCTCCTAACTCAACCTGTATTGCTTTAATTGGTGTTGATCTCATTACACCCGCACATATCCTCAATGCTTTGTTACTAATTCTGTCCAGCTTCAATAAATGTGTTTTAGCTGCTGCTCCATATACATAACATCCATAATCTATTGTTGACCTCATTAAAGCCCTGTAAATATATATTAGTGATTGTTTATTTGCTCCCCAGTCTTTCCCCACTACTGCTCTCATTAAATTTATGACTTTCTTGCATTTTGATTCCACCTTTTCAACGTGTATTTTCCATGTTCCCTTTTGGTCTAACCACAAACCAAGATATTTAAAATGATCTACTGTTTCCATATTATGTCCATATAACTGTAGGTTCTGTTTTTCTATCCCTTTTTTCCTTGTAAATATCATATGGCAAGACTTACTTGGAGAAAGCTTAAAGCCCCAGCTATACGACCATTGTTCTACCTTTCCTATTGCTTCCTTGATTTTATTTCTTACCCTTATGGGATCTCGTCCTCTTGCCCAGATGGCCCCATCATCTGCATACAAAGCTGATCCAATCCTTCTGTCCAGATTCATAAAAATATCATTAATCATAACATTAAATAAAATTGGACTAATAACACACTACCTTGTGGAATTCCATTAACAATTTCAAATTCCTCAGATATTTCTGATCCCACTCTAACTCTAAATCTTCTTTCTGACAGAAAGTCTAAGACCCAGTTATAAAACCTCTGACCAAACTTCAAAGAAATAAATGCATATATGTATTATTATCTTCTTTGACTCCTCTTTTCAGCTCGTGCTCAAGTTATACTGCTGCTTATCTTAGTCTCGTCGAGAAAAAAAAAATGGTTTCCCCCATACAGCAACTAACGTGGTGGGGCGGGACTTCAATCTATACTTAATGTGATTGGATGATTACTGCAATGTCAATCATCACACTAACATACATTTTACTTTGATTTTATAATTTCTTACACTTTTATTATTATAAAAGAGGTGTCGGGAAGGAGACCCAAACTTGTGACCTCTGAGAAGGACTGTACTTAGGGTTGATACAAAATCCTCAATCTCCCCAGGTTGTCCGGTCAGAACAATAATGAGGACGAATTTTACACTCTCATGCCACTCTTTAATGAAACAGTTTGACATAGACGATGTGAGTTTTGTTCATGGTTTCTAAAATAAAACAGAAATAAAATAGACTCATGAATAATAAGTATGCATACACAATTGTAACAATAAATGCAATTGAGGTATGAAAAGGAAGATGTCTAAATCACTACAATGAATATAATATAACAATAAACAATATATCTCAAAAGTGCAAAATACTATACAACTGGTACATATAATACTGTCTTAAATTGCACAGACATAAATTATTAAACTGCCTGGTTGGCTGGAAACCACCAAAACTCAGCGCTATAACATTTGGCTAAGAAGGGGTTAAATCGCCGCCACATCCGAAAAAATGCAGAGAGCGCATGCTGGTGTCACGTGATCAGAGTTAAAGCCTATGATGCGCACAGCCAAAAACACGGTGAAATCACTCTAAACACCATCAAAGATATGGGAAAGTATGAAACTATCATATAGCCTAAATCTGGTTTGGTTATTTAGCTCCAGGAAAGCACACATCAATAGGCAGAGTAAAGTGTAAGGAATCGTAAACATACGACATTAATCTAAGCAAGGAACAGACAACAATATTTACATAGACTCACATTCTCATGGACGCATGAAGCAGAACTGAAGAATAAAGATATTTCCCCCTAGATACTGTACATCGGATCGGGAATGGAGCGAGTGTCTCCGATGAAAGTTACATGCATACTGACAACAGTTCGGGGTTGCGCTAGTGGAGACTGTCTGATTGGTGGAGAAAAAAAAGGGGGATTGCTGATTGGCCTAACTGTTGCTGGGCACATGTAAAATAGAAAGTGACACTACAGTAAACCAGATAATAACTTATAATAACACAAACACAAGATAAAGTCAGAACCTTATTAACAGCCGCCCCCAACTTTGGGCAGCAAAGTTGAACACGAGTCAGTCAGGAATGTCTCGAGGAAGTGCAGGCAGCTTGATGAGCTTGGCGACAGGTCTGGTGTAGGATTTGTCTTTGATCTGAATCTGAGCAATACGAATCCTGCCATCAGCTCCAGGGAAAACGTCTGTGACTTTGCCAACAAGCCACAAGGCACGCGGAAGCTGCTGGTCAACAACAAGAACAATGTCATCAATACGAATGTCCTCTTGGTCTTGTTGCCATTTGGAGCGGCTCTGGAGAGATGGTAAGTAGTTCCTGATAAAATGGATCCAAAACTGATCCGCTAAGACCTGGCAGTGTCGCCATCTGCGGCGACTGAGGAGCTCTGTACCTGAGTAAACAACCTGCGGAGTAGCTGGGTCCAGCCGCCCCATCAGCAGCACATTTGGAGTGATTGGATCTGGGTCTGCCACATCAGAAGAAGTGTAACCAAGCGGTTTGGAGTTGACAATGCTCTCCACTTCAGTAAGGATGGTTCTGAGGACCTCCTCGGTGACCGTTTGTGATCCCAGTATTGCATGCAGCGCTGACTTGATGGTGCGGATTTCTCGCTCCCAGGAACCCCCAAAATGAGGGGCACTAGGTGGGTTGAAGCGGAAATGGATTTGCTGGCTAGCGAGTTGTGACTGCAGAGCGGGGGCAAGGGAGTTGAAGGCCTCTTGAAGTTCTGAGCTGCCACCTTTAAAGTTTGTACCTTGATCGGACAGCAATTCGTGAGGTTTTCCCCGTCTAGAGATGAAACGGCGTAGACTCATGAGGAACGAGTCAGTGTCCATACTGGCCAGCAGATCTAGGTACACTGCATGTGTGGTGAGGCATTTGAATATTATGCCCCATCGCTTCTCATTGCGCCTCCCTATTTTAATGAGGAAAGGACCAAAACAGTCCATGCCAGTTGAGTAGAAAGCTGGATGGTGTAACCTTAGACTGGAAGGCGGGAGGTCGGCCATTTTGGGAATAATGGGTTGGCTGCGCCACTTGCGGCACTCTGGACAGTGGTGTTGCTGCTTGCGGACAGCCTCTCTACCTCGCAAGATCCAGAACCTTCTGCGTAGCTCAGCGAAGACTCTTTCAGGGCCTGGATGTGCAAGCTTGCTGTCGTAATCAGCAATGATCAACTTAGTGATGGGATGATGAGGGTCTAAGACAAAGGGATGCAAAGTGCCTGAGCTGAGGGATTCACAGTGTCTTAGTCGGCCCCCGACACGGATTAACTGAGTCTCTGGGTCGTATTCTGGAGCTAAAGTGATAAGCCTACTGCTGGGTGGAATGGGCTTTTGGGAGGAGATGAGAGCAAACTCCTCTGGAAAACAGTCACTTTGCACTTGTCTGAAGAGAGAGAGTTCAGCTTGTCTGAAAGACTCAGCTGTGGCCGCCCCGTGACATGCTCGAACTGTGGCTTCCAGTAGCTCTTGGAAGCTGTTAAACTGGCTAGTGTCAGGTAAAGGTGGATGAGGGGAAGTAGAGATGACGCCACAAAACTTGGATTTGCGCAGCTCTGCTGAATCATCAGGGCATGTAATGTCTGGACAGGAAGACCAGGTTGACTCATTTTCATGAAGGAAGGCAGGTCCAGATCTCCAGCGGCTGTGACTCTGGATCTGTGAGAGGGTCAGTCCGCGAGTTATATCGTCAGCAGGATTCTCACTGGAGTGGACATAGCGCCATGAGCTGCTCTCAGTTAATTCCTGGATATCCGCAACTCTGGCACCGACGAACACCTTATAGCGGCAGGAAGGAGACAGCAACCAAGCCAACACGGTGGTGGAGTCGGTCCAGTAGGTGACGGAGGAGATGGAGACTGTAAGCTCTCGTTTCAGGACTGCACCAAGCTGGGCTCCGAGGTGGGCAGCGCAGAGTTCCAGCCTCGGGATGGACTGCTGGCGGACTGGAGCAACACGGGAACGGGCCGCTAGGAACGCTACCTGGACATCATCATCGGCGCTGACAGTACGCAGGTAGGCGACCGATCCATAGGCCCTCTCTGAAGCATCTGAGAAAATGTGGATGCTCTGGGAGGCCGCTGGGAGGTCGGTGTCTGAGTGGACATAACAACGATTAACAGTTACGTTAGGAAGTAATGGAAGTTCACTCACCCACGCCTGCCACAGCTGGAGCAGATCCTCGGGAAGATGAGGATCGTCCCAGTCCCGTTTCTTTCCCCAGAGGCTCTGCACCAGGATTTTGGCCCGAGTAGTGTAGGGAATGAGCAGCCCTAGAGGGTCATATTGTTGAGCTAGGACTCGGTAAATGTTGCGCATTGTGGGCTCAGGTTGCTTTGTGTGGCGAAGGCGATAGGTGAGAGTATCTGTTCTACAGTGCCAGTGCAGCCCGAGAGTCCGTTCTGGGGGATCTGCACCCTCCATTGATAGCCACAGATCTCTGCTCTCGGATTTGAGTTCAGGTGGCAGATGACTGATGATGTCTGGAACGTTGGTGGCCCATTGACGGAGCTCAAAGCCACCTGATTGGAGCAGAGTCTGAAGTTTGCGGATGAGCTGCTTTGCTTCTGAGATGGATGGGAAGCTTTGAAGAAGATTGTCTACATTAAAACAGTTCTCAATTGAAAGACGAGTATCTTCATCAAGGTTGCTGTGATCAATGATGTGCTTTTGGAGGGCAAAGGTCGCGCAGCAGGGACTGCAGGTGGTGCCGAAAGGGAGCACTTGCCACTGGTAGATGTCAGGCTTGTTGCTGCGGTTCATGTCCCTCCAGAGGAAGCGGAGGAAGGGCTGATCCTCAGACAGGAGGCGGACCTGATGAAACATCCCCTTAATGTCGCTGCTCACTGCAGTGGGATATTGCCTGAAACGGAGCAGGACACCGAGGAGACTGGAACCTAGGGTTGGCCCTGGAAGTAGATGTTCATTCAGGCTGGTGTTTTGGAAGGTGAATGAGCAGTTGAATACGATGCGGTCTTTGCCATTGTGATGGACCATGTGATGTGGGATATACCATGATTGCCTGCTCTGGTCCTCAGGTGATGTGAGCTTCTTGATGTAACCCGAATCCACCAGTTTATTGATTTCTTGGCTGTATGATGCAGCCTTGACTGGGTCTTTGGCGAGACGACTCTCTGTGCCTCGTAGGTGACTCAGGACAGCTTCCTTTGGGGCACTGAGAGGAGGAAGACCTTCCTTCCAGAGCAGTGGGGTGGCATATCTCTGCACGTTGTCAATGTTAACTCTGACTGTCTTCTCCTCCAGCAGTTTGATGGCCGCCTTATCCTGTTTTGACCTGGTGATGTGCTTTTCGCTATGATAGGGAAGAATGTCCATCTCCCATAATCTGGACACGTGACTGAGAAGGTCAGTAGAGGAAGTGGGAGTGTTAATAAGGAGACACTGGGGGGTGGAGGTCTGGTGCAGCAGGACTTTGGCAGGACCTTGCAGAGTCCAACCGAGACGAGTTTTCAATGCTGCGGGGCCCCCTGGTGGACCTAGGTGCACAGGCTCAACTGGAGAGAGAAGATGGGGGTAGTCTGAACCAATGAGGAGAAGTGGCTGCGCTTGGCTGATTGAATGTAGCGGGAGGCCTCTGAGATGACGATATGTTTTCTGTAGGGCCTCGACAGGATGAGAATGCTGGGAAAGGCCAAGCTCTGCCGCAGTGAAGGCTTCGTGGATGCGAAATTGTTTCCGAGGATGGGCAGATGAGGATATGGAGAATGACACTGACTTTCCTGAAACAGTCTTCACCTCTTGACGGATAGTTCTGAGCGCCAGGTCCTCACTCTGTCCCTTGAGGTGTAGCTTTTGAGCGGCACTGTGAAGCAAGATGGTGCGTTCAGAGCCATCGTCGAGGATGGCATAAGTCTCTAGTCTATGTTTGCCATTGTGGAGAAGAACTTTGACCATCTTCAGCAATACACAGCTACTCCTAAGGTCTGGATCGAGGTAGTAGGTAGCTGGTTGTCCAGTCGCTGCGGTTGGATGGGCTGATTTGGTCGCGGGAGTGTTGACCTCATGCAGTATATCAAGGTGTGTCTGATTACACTGCTGGCACTTAGCCTTGAGATAGCATTGAGCAGCAAGGTGATTTCTGCCACATCTCCAGCAGCGCTTGCCAGTTTTGATCCATGACGCTCTCTGATCAGTGGAAAACTTCTTAAACTCTGGACACTGATTGAAGTAATGTTGAATGTCATCACAAAAGGGGCAATACTTCTTAGGTTTCTCCAGTTTAGTGCTGACGTGAGATCGAACTTGTGACGAAGACTCAGGTGACTTAGGAGAAGGATCAGAGCCGAGCAAAACTGTGGTAGGGCGTGCACTGGACTTCTGCAACTTGGGCTTGAAGCCCTTCTGGTGTTCGTCTCGTGGAGACCGTGAATGGTAAGGTTGATAGTCCTCATCCTGAACACGGACCTCGTATTCAAGCCAATTAGAGAAGTGCACCAAGGTAGGTATCGGAGTGCGGATGGGGTCTATGTAACGCTTGAATTGTGCTCTGAGTTCATGCGGCAACTTGGACAGAAGTCGTGAAGTGTGTGACCCGCAATCCAGCTCAGTCTTGCCCTCCTTGCCTAGTTGATCTAACATACCGACCAGAGCTCTGACTTTGAGGCCGAAGAGGCGAAAACTTCGACTATCCCCACTTCTGATTGGAGGCTCAGCCAGGACTTCAGTGATGCGCTGCAGGGCTAGTTTGTGAGGTTGCCCATACATTTCAGTCAGTGAGGCCATTGTCTTTGAGTAGGGAGTTGGACTATTACTGTAGGAGTCTGCAATGAGGAGCGCGTCTTCGAACTTGAGGTGATCAACTAGTATTTGGTATTTGAACCGCTCAGTTGCATCTCTGGGCAAGAGGTTGTCAAGCGCTATCTTGAGGCGGGCATATTGGCGTGGATCATCATGTGTGAAACATGGAATGTCCGGCTTTGGCCCTCTGTATGTCGTCTCCACAGAGTATGTATTGTGTGGGAGAGTATACGGCTCTACATACACTGGAGTGGACTGAATCCCTGCCTCATATGAAGGTAAATATGACACCGGAGGCGGCGGAGGAAGTAGCGGCACGTCAGCTGGAGGTGGAGGAGGTAGAGGCTCGCTCCAGGGAGGAATTGGTACAGCGTCAGGCCAAGGCGGAAGATCATCTACTACTGCTTGAAGATTGCGATTAGGAGTGGATGTTCTCTCAGGAAGATGATAAGGCATATATGAGGTGGCGCTGTCCTCAAACTGAACAGAATGCCTTGGATCGAGGTATTGAGGCTGAGGCGCTGATCTCAGGGAGAGAGAATTGAAGAGGCTTTGCATCTCTCGCCTGAGCTGGTTGTTCTCCTCTTTCATCTCCTGCAAAGCTGACATGACTGCTTCGGAGCTGAGGTTCTGAGGCGCAGGTCGAGCTGGATCTGGAGTGATGATTGGAGCAGGAGGTTGAAAAGCTGCTCCCTCGTTGGAGTGGCCATGGAGTGTGAGAGAAGAAGGACGACGTGGCGGGATATTCACCAGGAAGTCATCGAGGTAGCGAGGCCGACGGATATCACGGCGCGGACGAGTGTGATCCATTGTAGAGCTGAGGAAACTGAAGATCCGGCTCGAAGGACCATATAAAAGAGGTGTCGGGAAGGAGACCCAAACTTGTGACCTCTGAGAAGGACTGTACTTAGGGTTGATACAAAATCCTCAATCTCCCCAGGTTGTCCGGTCAGAACAATAATGAGGACGAATTTTACACTCTCATGCCACTCTTTAATGAAACAGTTTGACATAGACGATGTGAGTTTTGTTCATGGTTTCTAAAATAAAACAGAAATAAAATAGACTCATGAATAATAAGTATGCATACACAATTGTAACAATAAATGCAATTGAGGTATGAAAAGGAAGATGTCTAAATCACTACAATGAATATAATATAACAATAAACAATATATCTCAAAAGTGCAAAATACTATACAACTGGTACATATAATACTGTCTTAAATTGCACAGACATAAATTATTAAACTGCCTGGTTGGCTGGAAACCACCAAAACTCAGCGCTATAACATTTGGCTAAGAAGGGGTTAAATCGCCGCCACATCCGAAAAAATGCAGAGAGCGCATGCTGGTGTCACGTGATCAGAGTTAAAGCCTATGATGCGCACAGCCAAAAACACGGTGAAATCACTCTAAACACCATCAAAGATATGGGAAAGTATGAAACTATCATATAGCCTAAATCTGGTTTGGTTATTTAGCTCCAGGAAAGCACACATCAATAGGCAGAGTAAAGTGTAAGGAATCGTAAACATACGACATTAATCTAAGCAAGGAACAGACAACAATATTTACATAGACTCACATTCTCATGGACGCATGAAGCAGAACTGAAGAATAAAGATATTTCCCCCTAGATACTGTACATCGGATCGGGAATGGAGCGAGTGTCTCCGATGAAAGTTACATGCATACTGACAACAGTTCGGGGTTGCGCTAGTGGAGAAAAAAAAGGGGGATTGCTGATTGGCCTAACTGTTGCTGGGCACATGTAAAATAGAAAGTGACACTACAGTAAACCAGATAATAACTTATAATAACACAAACACAAGATAAAGTCAGAACCTTATTAACAATTATCAGTCTTATTTCTGGTTAGTTTATCATTTTAACACTCTTTAATTTATTCCTTTTCATAATACATTTTAATTATGCAGGGTTACATGTACATTCTGTGAGTGAGATCGCACCCCCTATGGGCGGGTTGAAGACATGCGGAACGAGCTTGTGCTTTGCTTTTATTTTAAACAGCCAATATACTTTGAGCCAAATCCTCGATTCATGATCTTCTACTTTCTATTTAACAGCAATTATGTTTGACTGAACAGTCACAAATAATGTTTATGTCATGGGGTCTTTAAAACATATAGTGCACATTAGTATTTTAAATACCCAAATAACATTACATTGATAGAGAAAAGACTCGTATGATACTTTTAAATTACAGAAATGTATTTAATTGTACTGATATAAGCACATTATCTGATGATAATGACATATCCTTCACTCCTAAGATCTGCTGCAGATGAAGTTGAGTTTGTGAGTCTCAGGACGGCTGATCCAGCGCTGATCTCCTCCAGACAGAACTGCTCCAGATCTCACTCCAGACACACAGTTCTCCTCTCCTGTGCCGTTCCCTGGAGCCCAGTTCTGATAGCACACGGTCTCTCCGCTCACCTAGAACCAGAGGCCCACAGTGCAGGAGTGACGTAAACCCAACCACACCGCCTCAGTAGACGCACGTTTAACCACATTCATCACCTCCTCCTGCATCTCCTCTGAATGAACCGAGACCAGATCCGTATAATTCTGTCTGCAGTGTCTCAGAGCTTCAGGCCACGTCAGATTCTCTGTGATCAGAATCAGTTTATCTGGACACAAAACAAACCACAAGCAAAAACTAGAGAGAGACTGATCAAAAACAACATGCAGAACAAACACTGTGGAGGAATCTGTCATGTCAGACATGTAGCGTGAACTTTAAAGGGTTAGTTCACCCAAAAATTACAATTCTGTCATTAATAACTCACGCTCATGTCGTTCCAAACCCAAAAGACCTTCATTCATCTTTAGAACACAAATTAAGATATTTTGGAAAGACACTGTAATGTCCATCCATTGGCCCAACGACGGAATCCAACGGTGGGCGAAGGTATTATGCGTGTATGTCTTTTCAGCGCTCCAGTGAAGTTCACTTAATTTATTAGAATTTAGTTTCAATATTACTTTAGCTCTACTCTTAATCTGACTCCAATTTCAAATGATAATCAAATTTAGATTGTGTTTCTTATTAGAAAAAAATCATAACTATTGATAATGACTTAATTTAGATCTTTGATTACTGTGAGTATCCCATACTTTCAATTATTCATTCATTAAGGACCCAGTGTCGCTTTGAGACGTCACGTCGAATAGTCAGAGGATGCAGTGCAACTATTTTACCCTTAAGCGGCCGCTCACTGCTGACTCATAACAAAGGTGTAATTTTTTAATAGTCGGAATATGCAACGTGCTAAGTCAGTAATCGGAAGGTCTCCTTAATGATGTGCTCGATGCTCCATTCATTAGTGTCCTCGGTTTGATCTATCCTGGTAGAGATTCCAATTCAGAAATAATAAATACATGACATCAATTACTCAAAGATGACTAAGAGTAAGCAATGCATTCCTGACAGAGACACACAGTGGTGTGTGAGTGTGTTCCAATGGGAAAACACGGACACATCACTGTATGGGGGTTTTCCTGGTTACAGGTTCCCAAAGTCTGCTCTGTCCCCCCGCCTTAAATACCCAGACCAGAACAAAAAGGGTTATATAAATTTGTTTGGGCCAATACATGTACCCCAGGGGGTAGCACCTGGTTTCTTGAGATATCTTAAATAGATATCACCCAGAGAGGAGAAACAGGATTCTCCTAAGTTCTCAATCTTTCTCATTAAACCAATGACTGCAATGAAATTAAGACCATTTTACCAATCGCACTGAGACACTTAAAATGATACCAAACATGAAAAGGAAAAACAATAGATTCACAAGATACTTCATATGTGATATATAGACAATCTCCGTGAACTTTTAGTGACTCGACTCGCAGGAAGAGAGGAATGGAGGAGGGAGAGAGGGATGCAGAGATAAGGAAGGATAAAAGTTTGGACAAGACAATGTCCTGTGCTCTGTCTTTGCTATCTTCTGTCCAGGGTGTGTTTTATTGCTTTATTGTAGGGTGAGTTTATCTCAGCTTTTGTCTTAGCAGGAAAATCAATTGTTACAACATTGTTAAAATAGTCCATGTGACTACAGTGGCTTAACCTTAATTTTATGAAGCAACGAGAATACTTTTTGTGCGCTAAAAAAATAAAATAACAACTTTATTCAACATTTTCTTCTCTTCAGTATTAGTCTCCGAGTCACGTTCATGAGAGCAACACGATGCATGCGTGACCTCGCGTGCGTCTTCCTCTGCTTGGGGTCATATGTCAGAACGTCAGATCCTGCGTCATCAACACACGATTCTGATACGAAAGAGGAGAAATGACTGAATAAAGTCAAAAAAGTTTTTTTTTTGGCGCACAAAAAGTATTCTCGTTGCTTCATAAAATTAAAGATAAGCCAGTGTAGACATGGACTATTTTAACAATGCTTTTTCTACCTTTCTGGGCCTTCAAAGTGTTGATTAAATAGCTGTCAGTGATGTTCAGAAGATGAACGAAGATCATACGGGTTTGGAACGACATGAGGGTGAGTACTTAATGACAGAATTTTCACTTTTGGGTGAACTAACCCTTTAAGATATCTGGAGGTGATGGATGGATTGTGTGTGTTTGTGAGGATCTGCTCACCTTCATGACACACAAAAGGAAATTGTTTTTTGCAAGAGATGTCATTCCATTGACCCAGAGCATTTGGTCCGATCACTGTACAGTCTTCAACACCTCCAGCATTATCAGGTTGAGTAGGAGTCCAGTATCTGAAAGAGGAGTTACTCTGATCTGACCACTGCCATGAGTCTCTGACTCTGAACAGACCGATCCAGATCCATGATCCACAGAGCCGATCCTGACCTCTCTGGGGCCCTAAGCGAAATTCTGTAAAGGGGCCCTCCTACCTGACCCATGTAAAACATTTGCCATTGCCACACAACAGTCACACCTGACACCCCAGTAACTAGTACTAATGAAAATGTAATTCCTGATATCAAAAATAGACATTGTTACTAGAAAAAGTACATTCTTAATATCAAGAATTCACATTTTAAATGTAATTATTGATATCAAAAATGCATCCTGTGAATGAATAAAAGCTAAAATGGCTTGTCATAGCACGTCACTGTGTTTTAAATGATAAAAGCAATACTTTATACTTGATGGTTATTATTTACTGAGGGATGTGCATCCATATTGACCAGTATGTCCAGCCAATCAACATTTTAAATGCAATATAGCCTATAAATCAATAGTCAATGTCAATATATTGCTTTCCATCTTGCTTTATTGCAGAGTTGTAACTAAACTGACTTGGAGTCTAGATAATCCTTGTCTTGTTTGAAAAGTATGTGTGCCTATAATGAGGAGTGCCATCACGCCCATATTGTAGCCTACTGGTCCCCACAGATGTTTTGCTGGAAAGTGCGCGTTTCATTTCGTGCATGCGCATATGAACGCATGTTAACACGCGACACGGTTATCTTTTCCGAGCTGCAGTTTATAAACAAACACCGTTGCCCTTAGTTGTTTATCAAACGTAAAAGTTTCACTCGCACTATTTTTTGTGTCAGGCACAAAGTCACAGAACACAGCCCTGGAAGTGTAAGCAAGACGCAGAAAGACCAAAATATGCACTGCCCAGAAAGACTAGAGATAGATGCACATCAACTTAACTTTACTGTTCTTTGCTGACATTAAACTTGGAGAGGAGAGAAGAGAACACAAGTCTACCTGATTGCTGTTCCCGCAATTCACTCTCATGGTGTTTTTTTCTCTCTCTCTTTTCATGACCAGAAGGATAGTTCCGCTTAATTTTCTCATCGATATTGTAAACTTTGATTGACGCGCTTTGACACGAGGGGGAGGCGGGGCCTTGAGTAATTTGCGGGGCCCTACGCAACTTGCGTAGTGTGCGTATTGGGCTGATCGGCTCTGATGATCCAGATAACTGATGATCACTAATGAAATTCATAACCTGTTGATTCTCATCCTGGTTCCTCACACTGACCAGATCAATGTGATTCTGTCTGCAGTAACTCTGAGCGTCTCTCCAGTTCTTCATCGTCTATTTGTCCAAGACGAGTCCTGTGTTCGCTTCAAGAAAAAAATATTTAAAAAACTGTTTCATAAATCAGTGTTCATTTGTCTTACGCTGTTTTACAGTTTTTAATGTGAATAAGAGCAGTGGTGGAAGCATCAGAAACATGTTTCTATTACATTGAAAATGTTACATTTTAAACATAAATGCACATTGTTCTAAAGGGGGAGGGGCATCATCCTCTACCTTTTACAGATACATTTACTCAAATTGTCATGCTGATAATAACTGTAAGGGAAAATTTGTAGTTAATATGGAAGTATTTCAGAGGAAACTTAAACACACACACACAAACACACACACACACACACGCACGCACGCACGCACGCACGCACGCACGCACGCACACACGCACACGCGCACACGCACACGCACACGCACACACACACGCACACACACACACACACACACAGGGCGAGGCCAGAAATGGAATGGACTTTATATAACAGGATAGGTAAAGCATAGAGTATGAAAACTGCACGGCAAATTGCAGAGATGGGATGGCCGGCGAGGATGCAGAGCTTCTGCGCCTTCTCACCAGGGCCGTTGACCAGCTTGGCCTCAAGTGGTCACCGCCTGAGGAACCAGCGCCGAACAGGCTCGACGGCTGCTTTCTCCACCGCCGCCGCCGAGCACCCGCTTCAAGGACTGCACCTTTCCTTCCAGAGCTTCACACGGAACTCTCTAAATCGTGGAACGCTCCATTCTCCGCGAGAGCTTCCTCCCATTTCCTTCCTATCCAGTGAATAACATTGTTCCTCAGTCACTCCTGATATTGTTATGATTGACAGTGATAACCGTAGCAATGGACGGGACAAAACATTTGTCAAAATAAACCTGTGCATTAAGTGCTGTAGTGTAAATGCAGACTAATAGACCTGCAGCAACACAGACCAGAAGAAGAAAACAGGTCTGTGTTGTCTGGGTAATTCTAGAAGCTTTTAAGATCATTTTATAAAGCACTCTTGTTTCACGTGTCATTTTTAAAGCAATGTTTAAAAATCTGCCTATTCGATTTTTTTATTAAATCTAAAAATATTTAAATGTATTTAATGTATTATTTTATTAGCATTAATAATTTGTTATTATAGCTATTTTATAATAAATCCAAAAGCAAAACATGAAAATAACTATATTAGATTATGAGACATGAGGTAATTTAACACCGTCTCTCGTGACGCTTTGTTTGATCTCTGCTGTGTGTGTTCATGTGTTTTAAAGGAGCCGTGGCTTTGGAGACGCTCTGAATACTTTCAAAGCTAGCTTGATATTGCTAGCCTCTCCGAAAATGCCTACCCTGCCCTTAATTTATAAGTTAATACTGTGTGTGTTAGTAGAACATTTTCTGAATATTTGGTATATGGTGCATCTATAAATGAATGTTTGCTGAAATTTGAAATAGCTGCACTCACTGTTGTTGCAGATGAAATGACGATTATCACTACATGGCAAATCCTCCCATAGTCCATTTGACATCATTCCACAATAACTGGTTTCAGGTTGTCCAGGTTTCCAGTTCAGATAGAGCGCAGGTTCACCTGAAGACCACTGCCATTTATCAACACTCGTCCTCTTCAGCCCAATCCAGATAGACTGAACACCTCCATCATTCACACTCTTCTTCAGCTCGTTCATGTCGTTCATGTTGTCAACGGTGGCCAGATCTGTGTAATTCTCTCTGCAGAATCTCTGAGCTTCAGTCCAGGTCTTCAACACGTTTATAAAGTGATACTGACGCTGAACACATTCAGATACGGAGCAGAGAGCTGTGAAAGAGAGCGTTTGATTTAATGCTTTTCATAACAGGGTCAAACCTGATGAAACTATAAACCATAAACACACTGACCAATGAGAAGAAGAATCAAATATAGAGTTTGGTCCATTTCTGAGGAAGAAACACATAAAAAATCCCAAATACAAGTAAATCATGATCATGTAATTAAAAATAAATAAATAAATAAATAAATAAATAAATTAATTAATTAAAAATAGCAGTTTTAGCAATTATTCAGACAATATTAACATCTGAAAGTGTAATTGTGTTTGAAGAATGAACATGTTCTTACTTTAGAGGTTGTGTGTTTCTGTCCTGAGTCTGATGTTTCTGTCTGCAGATTTACACTACGCTATTATTATATCTGCTCTCATCCCTCTTTCAGCTCATCACATCATTTGTGTATTTCTCTAAAACTAATTTTCATGTTTTACTTCCTCATAATTTGTGTTTGTCTACCTCTGTATTTGCATATTGGCATCTTTGTCAGTTAGTATGAGTCTATATTTATATGAACCTTAATCAAAAAAATATATGAACATTTACAATTTATTTTGTTATATTCACAGCTAAACAGCAGCTTTAATGATATTGCTGAACTGCATAACTCGTGTTTCATCCCTGTTCATCTTGACATGTATCGGCCTGTCCACCAACACTTGCCATCTTTCCACTTCACCATTTGTCTACTTACATTAATTTTTTTTCTTGTATTTGGCCCAAGTGATCAAGTGTGTGTAGAACTTTTGATTACCCGATGGGACACATTTACAGTGTTGTAAAACTGCAAGTGTTTACAGAGCTTTATTTTGATTTTCAAAGCTTTGCATTTTTAAATAATCCTCTAAGTGTCTGTACAGCAGCTTTTAATTAAGTGATAAAAAGCAGTTGCAAATGTTGTAAAATTACAAAATACACATACTCATGTTTGCACCAGTAAAATGTGCTCACTTATAGCCTGTAGCGTGCACATACTCTCTAGTGGCCAAGTGTGGGTATTTGGACAGACCCCATGTTTGAGTTTCTCTGTTTTGGGCCACTTTTATGGCGTTATATATGTGCCTCAATCCTGAGCGAGTAATTGTAAGTTTTGAGCACAGAGAGAACTATATTTTGCAAGCACATTACATTATATTTTGAACAAAAATTAACAATCGCAAAAAAGAAATGTGTTTGAGCAAAGGAAAAAACGATTCCGTGCTCAATAAATGTATTTGTTTGCTATTATCCATATTAACGTGCAATAATAACCCCTCTCACGCAGTTTACTCAGGTGCTCTCTCACAAACTTATTCTCTGCGCTCCTGTCAAGTCCCTCTCTCTCTCTCAACCTCTTAATTCTGTGCGCGCTCAACTCTTGACACACACGCTCGCTCAACTCGCTCAACTTGCAACGTTACAAGTGTGCCACAAAATCAACCAATCAGAAAATTAAAGGTCAATTGTGATTGGCTGTTGGTCTCCAATCAAATCGCTAGTAGAACCAAAGCCCGTCTTGTAGATATCCATATCCATATATAATCCTTTATTATATGATATCTGGAACTATCAGCATCCCGGAAGCTTACTGAAAAAAAAAATCGAAAAAAATAACTGACTACAGCGAGACTAATGGATTAAAACACATTTGGGTAAGTTTTTTTTATTTTTTTTTATTATTTTTTTTATTAACTTAAAAGTGCCTTGTTAGTTTTGTGTATTATAATGATGTTGTGTTGTTTAACTTACAATATTATATCTCTATTGTGACTAAAGTTAGTTTGACTTATCCTTTTCAAGCATTCTAATGCTAGCACAGAATGTCATCAGAACAGCAACACCTAAATGTCACACCACTTTAGTCACAATAGGAGATATACTATTTTAAGTTAAACAACACAACAGCATTATAAATGATAAGCTGAATCTCTGGAGGAGTGTCATAATATTCCTCTGTCACATATAGCTGTCAATCACCTCACACAATGAGGCCACCCTTAAAAATATTTTGGTTTGCCGTAACAGCCACAAAAAAAAAAAAAAAAAAAGGTCGGTAGGTCGGTCTGTATTTTTTTTTTCGAGATTCAATGTAAAAAAAAAAAGGTACAATTTTGGTCATGGTGATTACGTCGGTATGAATTTAAACAAATATGCAGATCGGGACTTCACTGACAGTTTTCCAGAACTTCGTGCCAAGTTATATTAAATAACAATTAGAAAACCTGTATAAACTGAACTGAATATTATAGCGGTGGTGATGTGTTCATGTAACATCTAAGGGTGCGCTGCCAATAACGCGCCTAAAAGCTGTCAGAACTGGGAAAAGTAGCCTAATGATTATTAGTATGTCAAAAATATCAAGGAGACATTTCAATTGTTTATTAATAAACAAGTGTTTTCTGTTTCAAAGATGAAGTTGACGATGACTCGATCTTCGCAGTGAACGCGCCAGAGAGAAATGCACATTTCATTACATAAGCAGAGAACAGTCTGTTCTCTTACGAGAGGTTCTCTCGTATTGCGTAAGTTGCTTACGCTACGGGTAAAGTTGTCTTTTCTCGAGATCTGAAGCCAAAAATGATCCTTAATTTTGTATTTATTGTCAACGCAGTGCGGCAGACAGCAGACCATGGCAGGCTGTTAGAGCGTGCTCATTGGCTGTCCTGCGGCAACTGCAGCAGCCTACCAGTGAGCCCTGCGTGACGTCACGCCCAATGAGGGCGCTTCGCGCCCTCCACGCGCCTGGCCCGCCAGAATGGGTGTGGCTAGCGTGTATATAAGGGGGGCTCACAGGCTGGAATTCTGATTTTCATGTCTTCAGCGAAGCTCTTCGCATCGCCGGATCTTGAGAGCCGCCACCGTTGAAACAAGTGACCAGCAAGCCTAGGAAGCGTCTGAGGAAGCCGGCCGTCTTCGCCGCCTTCAGCCCTCCGTGCCTGCTACGCCATCCGGCGACATATCCTTTTTCTCTGCTGTGTGTGTTCGCCCCGCGACAAACACTTTCTCTCCTAAAAGAGCGCGAGGCGTTTTTATCAAAATGCCTCGCACTTCCTGCGGTTCGTGCAAAGCCTCGCTCAGTCATGGAGACCGCCACGTCATCTGCACTCTCTGCCTGGGCCGCGAGCACGCCGCCACCGCACTCTCTTCGGGCGGCTGCCCTGAGTGCGAGGAGCTTTCAATGTCGACCCTGCGGGCTCGACTTGAAGCTTTTAACGACGAAGCTGTCACTCCGCCTGTCCCTGCGGGGCCGCGCAGAAAGAAGCGCCGCTCGCAGAGACCACTGGAGTCGCCCGCGGCAATGAGAAGCTCGCCGGATCCGTTCCCTCGAGCTTCTCTTTCTCCCTCTCCGCCCCCCCTCTCGGCCGCGCAGCCGCCGGCACTCGCCCGCGCCGCCGCCGCTTCAGGGGATGAGGCGGATGAACTGGACGAGGACGCCGCCGCTGACAGCTGTTCTATCCTGGCCTCTGACAGCGAGGAATGGTCCACCGCCTCCTCGTCAGTCCAGGGATCCGGCCGTACTCGAGCCGGCGAGGATGCAGAGCTTCTGCGCCTTCTCACCAGGGCCGTTGACCAGCTTGGCCTCAAGTGGTCACCGCCTGAGGAACCAGCGCCGAACAGGCTCGACGGCTGCTTTCTCCACCGCCGCCGCCGAGCACCCGCTTCAAGGACTGCACCTTTCCTTCCAGAGCTTCACACGGAACTCTCTAAATCGTGGAACGCTCCATTCTCCGCGAGAGTTTCCTCCCATTCCTCCGCGGCGCTCTCACAGGTTGACGGCGCCGCCGAGAAGGGGTACAATGCCATTCCGCCCGTGGAAGAGGCGGTCACAGCGCACCTTTGCCCGCCCTCTGGATGGCGTTCAAAGGCTGCCCTCCCGTCTAAAGCCTGCAGGACCACTTCTGCCCTTGTCGGCCGCGCTTTCACTGCCGCCGGACAAGCTGCATCAGCCCTGCATTCCATGGCGATATTACAGATCCTCCAAGCCGATCTCCTCCGTGTTTTGGACGAGAAAGGCTCGGACCCTGTCTCCATAACGGATCTACGCAGCGCGACGGACCTTTCCCTTCGCGCCACGAAATCCGCTGCCTAGGCTCTTGGAAGGTGCATGTCTTCGCTGACCGTCACAGAGAGGCACCTCTGGTTGACGCTCGCCGACATGAGGGATGCTGAGCGCAACGTGTTTCTCAACGCCCCGCTCTCCCCCACCGGCCTCTTCGGCCCAGCGGTTAACGGGATCGTTGACCGCTTCTCGGAGGTACAAAAGACCAAGCAGGCTATGAACCTCTTCCTGCCTCGACACTCGAGCTCAGCCGCACGCCGTCCACGTGACCAGCCTGCACAAAGCTCCACACAGCGTCCAGCTCGACCTCCGTCTTCGCAGCGACGACAGGGCGGCCGCCCTGCATCGCGCTCGACCAGCCGCAACAGGCCGCCTCCCTCTCGGGGACCTCTGCCTAAGATCGCGCTGAAACCCGAGCCAGTGAAGTCCTCCTAGCAGCACTAGGGAGGAAGAGACGGTTAAGTCCCGCTGCGGCCGGACCACCGTCAAAGCTTCACGCGCTGTCAGTCCCCGTCATCATGGCTACTGCAGACGCTTATCTAGCAGCCAACGAGCCGGTAAATCGACCTTCTCGCCTGCACTCAACCGCCGTTTTCACGGCGACCCAGAGAAATCTCAAAAAGAGCTCAATGTCTGGTTATTCGGCTCACGCCGCATGTGTTTCAAGTGTAGGAAATGTGCCCGCGTTTCTGTGTTCACCCCTGCACACAAGCACTATAAACCCCGTGTCTCTATCAGAGCCCACTCTCATAAAGCGGACAAAAGCCGCTCGAGTGTTGAATGTAGGTCCCGTGTCCACAACCCCGTGCCCACACCTACCCACTGCCCGCTCTGTTACACGGCCCCTCACTACCGGTCACCCGCGGTGTGTAAGTCCTGTGCCCGCCCCCGAGCGCTCACACATACTAACGAACACTGCACTCCCAGCGCCGCTATTGCGCGCTGTCCTTCACACAGTATGTTCCCCGTCCAAAGCCACCGGGTTAATGTGTGTGAAACGGCCAGCCATCTCTGTATGCGAGCCGCCGTATTCAAGCACCGAGAGCGCGCGCACCGCGCCCGCGCCTCCGAATCAGGTTTTCGAGCCCGTACATCACGGCTATCGGAACCTGGAGGCCATTCTGCCCTTAGCTATACATGTGAAAGCATGGGAAGCTATTCCAGGCGTGTCAGAATGGGTGCTGAGCACAGTGAGAGAAGGCTATTCACTGCAGTTCGCTCGCCGTCCCCCGCGCTTTCGAGCGCGAACCGAGACGAGAGTGAATGGGGAAGTAGCACACCTACTTCGTGCAGAGATAGCGAAGCTGCTGTGCAAAGGGGCCATAGAACCGGTACACCCTTCTATGACCGAGGCAGGCTTTTACAGCCGTTATTTCCTCGTGCCCAAGAAGGATGGAGCTCTCAGACCAATCCTAGATCTGAGATACTTGAACAAAGCTCTTATGAAAAGACCGTTCAAGATGCTCACAACCAGACAGATCCTCGCGCAAATTCGCCCGAGAGACTGGTTTATCTCCCTCGATCTGAAAGACGCTTACTTTCAGATCCAGATAATACCCCGTCACAGGCCATTCTTGAGATTCGCCTTCGACGGTCAGGTATATCAGTACACCGTCCTGCCGTTCGGCCTGTCTTTAGCACACCGTACGTTCACGAAGTGCATGGACACGGCTCTCGCTCCCCTGAGAGGTCAGGGCATGCGGATTTTGAACTATCTGGACGATTGGCTGATTCTAGCACAGTCAGAGAGAGAACTCATCTCTCACAGAACAGTGCTTCTCAGCCACCTGGAAGGCTTGGGTCTCGCGGTCAACTGGACCAAGAGCTCATTACTGCCCAGTCAGTCAACCTCTTTTCTGGGCTTGGAACTGGACTCTGTGGCAATGACGGCTCGGCTGTCGATACAGCGCGCGCGCCGTATCCAACGCCTGGCCGCGTCTTTCCAGCTGGGCAGCACCGCACCCCTGAAAACGTTTCAGAGGATGCTGGGTTATATGGCTTCAGCTGCAGCAGTGCTTCAGCAGGGTCTATTACATATGCGCCCCCTACAACGCTGGTTGAACGCCCGTGTGCCTCGCCGAGCCTGGGCTTCCGGCGGCATTCGGATCAGAGTGACTCAGAGCTGCGTTTCAGCGCTGAGACCCTGGTTAGCGGCCGACTGGTACCAGCGGGGAGTGATAATGGGAGCCGTCTCACACCGCAAAGTTATCTCGACGGATGCATCCAACTCAGGTTGGGGCGCTCTGTTCGAGGGCAAACCGGTCTTTGGCCTGTGGTCAGACCAGGAGAAATGCCTCCACATAAACTGTTTGGAGATGATAGCGGTCGAGAACGCGCTCAGGCACTTCCTCCCATATATACGGGGTCACCACGTGCTAGTCCGTTCGGACAACATGTCTGTGGTGTCCTACGTGAACCGACAGGGTGGTGTCAGATCCAGAAATCTCTGCAATCTGGCGAAACGCCTTCTAGTGTGGGCTCACCACGCGCTGCGCTCGCTGAGAGCCGCACACGTGCCTGGCCACATGAATGTCGGTCCAGACAGACTGTCCAGGAACAACATTCCCCCGGGAGAATGGTCCCTGCACCCTCAGACAGTCCAGCTACTGTGGCACCTGTTCGGCAGGGCGGAAGTCGACCTATTTGCGTCAAAAGACAACGCTCATTGCCCGAGGTTTTTCTCAAAGAGCGAGGACGCGCTGGCCCAAACCTGGCCCAGCTGCCCGCTGTATGCTTTCCCTCCGATCTCTCTGTTACCACAGGTAATAAAGAGGATCAGGGAAACACGCCACTCGGTGCTCCTCATAGCCCCACGATGGGAGAACCAAGTTTGGTACCCAGAACTAGTGAGGCTGTCGCACTCACCCCCCTGGCCGATCCCGGTCAAGAGAGATCTCCTCTCTCAAGCCGGCGGATCGATATGGCATCCCCACCCAGAGCGCTGGTCTCTGCACGCGTGTGTAATCAACGGATACCCGTTGAACTGTCAGAAGGGGTCATAAACACGATCACGCAGTCTAGAGCCCCTTCCACGAGGAGACTCTACGCGTCTAAATGGTCAGTGTTCACTAAATGGTGCGCCACTAGGAGCCTGGATCCACGCACATGTGAGGTTTCGCGGGTGCTCTCCTTCCTACAAGAGCTGTTGGACAAGGGCAGGTCCCCCTCCACGCTCAAAGTATATGTTGCGGCTATCGCAGCGTTCGCTGAGACGACGCGCAGCCATGCAATAGGAAGAAATGAGCTCATTATCCGCTTCCTTAGGGGAGCCAGGAGGATGAACCCCCCGCGGCCCCCCTCGGTTCCTATCTGGGATCTTTCTTTGGTCTTGGAGGCCCTGAAAGCTTTTCCCTTTGAACCATTAAATTCTGTGGATTTGAAATACCTTTCGCTTAAAACCGTTTTTCTGATAGCTCTGGCATCAGTAAAACGAGTGGGGGATTTACACGCGCTGTCTGTCAGCCCTGCGTGTCTCGAGTTCGGACCTAATGACTCTAAAGTCATCCTCAAACCGAGACATGGTTACGTCCCTAAAGCGATTGACACTCCCTTTAGGGCGCAGATCATCTCCCTGTCCCTGGTGTCACGATGGCGCCAGAATGTTTGGCAAGCCGTCTGTCTCTGTCGCATCTCCTTAGTTTGCTGTTTGCTATCGCCTTTTTTATCAGTACATATTGTCAAGATGTCTCTGCTTTGCTCGTTTATGATCGTCATACACTTTTCAACATTCGAATAACTGTTGATATATTGTCTGAAAGACATGACTTGGGAGATCGCTGGACCTCGAAACTTCCTCCTTTGCTGTCGGACATACCGGAGTATCTGCGCCGTTCACCTGCTGTTGTTCTTCCCCGCAAGAAACGTTACAGGAGACGGGGAAAACGCGGAGGTGCGCTGGTACGACTCAAGGCTTACCTGGCGTCCACCTGTGTGACGTGTCCTGATGGATGCTACGTTCCTGCTGTTGCCGGGCGTTTGCTGAGGATGAGAGATCGCTGGTTGCGTCCTGTTTTCCCTGACCCACAGATTATCTCCGAGGCTCATCTGCTGACGGTGCCATCTTCTCCCAGGCAGGCTCGGATCCACCGAGGTGGTGGTGTGGATTTTTTGAACCTGCGCCCGTTAGATCGTGTGGCGTCTGCAGCCACAGCCAGTGAGGATCAAACTCTTCGTTTGGCTTTGTTTAATGTTAGATCGCTAGCCAACAAGACTTTTCTCCTCAATGACTTCTTTACTTCTCGGGAGTTGGATCTCATGTTCTTAACGGAAACTTGGCTCCATGATGGCGATCTGACGTCTTTCTCCGAACTTCTTCCTCCCCGATGCGGCTTCCTCAGCTCCCCTAGGATCACAGGTAGAGGTGGAGGGCTAGCGTCTGTGTTTAAGTGTACTTTTCAATGTCGAGAGATTCTGTTTGACAGCTGCTCCAGCTTTGAGCTGCAGTTGTTCGAGTTAAATTTCCCAGTGATCGTATTATGTGCGGTGGTGTATCGACCTCCAAAGTTTAACAAGGATTTTATTCAGGACTTTGCTGATTTTGTGGCTGGGATTGCGTTAAAATATGATCGCTTTTTAATTGTTGGTGATTTTAATATACATGTATGCTGCGAATCCAGACTGATGTCTAAGGATTTTATTAATCTTATTGATTCTTTTAATCTTATGCAGTCTGTCACTGGTCCGACACACGAAAAAGGTCATACTTTGGACCTCATACTGTCATATGGCTTAGATGTTGCCGTTAGTGAAATATGTGACATTGGTATGTCGGATCATCTACCCATCGTTTTTACTATAGTTGTCCCCTGCTCGGACACTTTGACTGTTGCTCCCGCACGCAGTGTGCGTTCTATTAACCCTCTAACTGCCTCACAGTTTTCTGTTGCTTTTAAAGACTCAGTGCTGTACAATCTTGAATATTGTATTTTTGAAGTGGATGAACTCACAAACCTCTTTGACTCTACCTGTACTGAAATATTAGATTGTGTTGCCCCACTAAGGGAAAAACGTACTAAAACGCTATCTGAACCTTGGTTAAATGACCATACCCGCTCTCTCAGACGTGTCTGTAGAACGGCTGAGAGAAAGTGGAAAAAGGATAAACTTCAAGTGTCATTTCAAATTTTAAAGGATACATTACATAAATACCAAGGAGCGGTTAAATCCGCAAAAACAAATTTTTTATCTCACCTGGTTGCTAATAATAAACAGAGGCCGCAGGTTCTTTTTAAAGTGTTTAACTCTCTTGTTAACCCTTGTGAAACAGATTGTGTTGTGCCATCCACTTTGTTGTGTGAAAATTTTCTGAAATATTTCATAGATAAAATTGCTGGCCTGAGTTTTTCATCACCTGCATTTAGTGACCCCTCGGTTCCATCTTTATGCCAAGCTGTCTTCCAGCAGTTTGAGCCAGTCACATTACATGTTCTCTCTGACATAGTTAAACAGCTCCGTCCTACAAACTGCCTGCTGGATAGTATCCCTGCCCGATTACTCAAAGATGTTTTTAACATTGTTGGTTCCAGTATTTTAAGCTTGGTTAACGCATCTCTCAGCTCAGGGTGTGTTCCCGTAGCTTTTAAACATGCAATCGTGCAACCCCTCTTAAAAAAGAAAAATCTGGATCATTCGGTTTTTTCTAATTTTAGACCCATTTCTAAACTCCCATTTTTATCTAAAGTCTTGGAGAAGGTAGTTTTTAATCAACTGCAATCATTTTTAGATGATTTTTGCATTTATGAAAAGTTCCAGTCTGGTTTTAAACCCCGCCACAGTACTGAAACCGCCCTTCTAAGAGTATATAACGATCTTCTCTTAGCAGTTGATTCAGGAAAATCAGCTGTTTTAGTCCTTTTAGATTTGACCTCTGCCTTTGACACTGTTAACCACTCTATCCTCTTATCCCGACTTGAACAAAGTGTTGGCGTTACGGGTACGGCCCTGAAATGGTTTAAATCATATTTGACAGATAGGAGTTTTGCTGTCCACCTTGGGAATTGCTCTTCATCTGCTGCACCTCTTTCTTGTGGGGTTCCCCAAGGTTCCATTCTGGGACCCATGCTCTTTTCCCTGTACATGCTGCCCTTAGGGTCCATTTTTAAAAAACATAACATTTCTTTCCACTGTTTTGCAGATGATGTACAAATCTATTTGCCTGTAAAAAACAATGAGAAGAACAACATCCAACCTTTGTTAGACTGCTTGAGTGATCTCAAAATTTGGTTAGATCAGAATTTTCTATGTCTCAATGATAAAAAGACCGAAATTGTTGTGTTTGGTCGTGCGGGACATTTAAGTGAATGTGCAGATGTTCTTGGTACTCTATGTTCCCATATTCAACCTTTTACCAGGAATCTGGGTGTAATTTTTGACAGTGCTTTTAAATTTGACAAACAAATTAGTTCAGTTGTTAAAACTAGCTTCTTCCACTTAAGACTTCTGGCTAAGGTCAAGCAATACATGCTACGCAAAGACTTTGAAAGAGTCATACATGCTTTTATTACGTCGCGATTAGACTACTGTAACTCTTTGTATGCCGGATTGGATCAGTCATCACTTCGACGGCTACAGTTAGTGCAGAACGCAGCAGCTCGACTTTTGACCGGGACCAAAAAACGTGAACACATTACACCAGTATTGGCCTCACTTCACTGGCTTCCTGTTTGTTTTAGAATTAAATTTAAAATTGCATTAATTGTTTTTAAAACCTTAAGTGGGTTGTCGCCTTCATATTTGACGGAGCTTCTACATGTCCACACACCTGTTAAAGTACTGAGGTCTTCTGACCAGATGCTCCTCGATGTGCCCAGATCTAGGCTAAAAAACAAAGGTGACAGAGCGTTTGCAGTGGCTGCTCCTAATATCTGGAATAGTCTACCGATTTATGTAAGGAAAGCTCAGACTATTGAAATATTCAAGTCCTTGCTTAAGACACATTATTATGCTTTGGCTTTCAATTCTAGTTGAGCTTTGATATCTTGACCTGTTGGTTATTTTGTTTGTAGGCCTACTTTGTGTGATATTGTCTGTATAATAATTTGTTTTTGTTTCTTTGTTGGATTTTGTGAAGCACTTTGGTCAATTATGGTTGTTTTTAATGTGCTATATAAATAAAATTGAACTGAACTGAACTGAACTGTCGGCTCTGCCTGCATCCGATAATGATGATAGTGATAACCTCCTATGCCCCTCACCTCGGGTTTATACACAGACCGGCAGTGCCGCTCTGTACCTTTATGAAGTGCTTATGACATGTGCTGGCCCGCGTTGCTGGCCGCCTGTTCTCGCATGTTATTTTCCCCGGGTTCTGGGAATCATGCATTGATGCTCGGCGCGCACGGCGTTGACAAGGGGTTCCCGTAGCGTAAGCAACTTACGCAATACGAGAGAACCTCTCGTAAGAGAACGTACTCGGTTACCTAATGTAACCTCGGTTCTCTCTAGAAGAGGGAACGAGTATTGCGTAACCTGCCGTGTCGCGCCACGAGCTTATTCGCTTCAGTCTATGAAAACCAGAATTCCAGCCTGTGAGCCCCCCTTATATACACGCTAGCCACACCCATTCTGGCGGGCCAGGCGCGTGGAGGGCGCGAAGCGCCCTCATTGGGCGTGACGTCACGCAGGGCTCACTGGTAGGCTGCTGCAGTTGCCGCAGGACAGCCAATGAGCACGCTCTAACAGCCTGCCATGGTCTGCTGTCTGCCGCACTGCGTTGACAATAAATACAAAATTAAGGATAATTTTTGGCTTCAGATCTCGAGAAAAGACAACTTTACCCGTAGCGTAAGCAACTTACGCAATACTCGTTCCCTCTTCTAGAGAGAGCCGAGGTTACATTAGGTAACCGAGTACGTTTTCTTTCGTTTTGAATTGTTTTGTTTAAAAGTGTACATTTCATGCTTTCTATATATATATGTCTCAGGTCTGTGAGGCAAGTAGCTTATAGCCTACGCTGTGTTTCTTTCGGTTCATAAGAGACCAGCTCCAGTTCACGCGCCGGCGACTCCGTGTCCTGATTATATTGCCTGCTATTGCCTATTTAGCCTCTTATTTATTAAATTCAAGAAATTGGTTGATGAAACATTGATTAAAATTAAGATACAATTAATACAAAACGAAATTCACTTTAAAGACAGGCTTTCTAAAAAAAAAAAAAAACTTAATGAAGTGGTCAAAATCATGTCTGCCCACTCCATTTGGTGTTTTAAATGCCTATTTGAGATCTCTGTGAAAGTTTTAGTGCCGCTTTCAGCGGTCACGTCCGTAACATTGTTTCTTCCTCATAAATGCGAACACGAAAAATAAAATAAAATGAATATATTATGTTCTGTGGAGAGCCGACCCCTCTTCATCCGGTGGGTATATTACTTTTGGTTTGCGCAGTGCAATTCATAGAATCACTAAAACATATTTTTCGTGGATCAGAGTGTCGCGATTTCGGTTTCATTTCGCATACAGCCACACAGCCCTTATAATCATAGATGACGCCACAGGTTTTTATTTAAAAGAAAGAGCATAGCCTACGTTTGTATGTAGGCCTATTTATATTCACAATACTTACTAAAATATAATTAATATCATTTTATTGCATTTGTATTAGTTGTTTGAAGAGTAAAAAAAAATCGGTCGGTCTTAACGCAAGTTTACAACCGGCAAGTCGGTCGGACTAAAAGGGAAAAAAAAAAAAATTTATTGGGTCGGCCCTAAATTGACAGGGTCGGTCGGGTTACGGCAGACAAGAATATTTTTAAGGATGGCCTGACCTAAAACTGACATTTTCCGAACAATTAAACAAAATTTGCCCTCCAACTATTAGGCTAATGTCTGTGATCTAAAGAAAACCACCATTATAATAATTATTTTAATTATTATTTGTGTGTATTATAATTTATAATACACAAAACTAACAAGGCACTTTTAAGTTAATAATAATAAAAAAAATGTACTTACCAAAATGTGTTTTAATCCATTAGTCTCGCTGTAGTCAGTTATTTTTTTTGATTTTTTTTTTTTTCAGTAAGCTTCCGGGATGCTGTAGAGTTCCAAGATATCATATAATAAAGGATTATATACGGATATATATGGATATCTATGGATAGTTCTACAAGACAGGCTTTGGATCTACTAGCGATTTGATTGGAGACCAACAGCCAATCACAATTGACCTTTAATTTTCCGATTGGTTGATTTTGTGGCACACTTGTAACACTGTTGGGAGTTGAGCGAGTGTGTGTGTCAAGAGTTGAGCGAGCGTGTGTGTCAAGAGTTGAGCGCGCACAGAATTAAGAGGTTGAGAGAGAGAGAGGGACTTGACAGGAGCGCAGAGAATAAGTTTGTGAGAGAGCACCTGAGTAAACTGCGTGAGAGGGGTTATTATTGCACGTTAATATGGATAATAGCAAACAAATACATTTATTGAGCACGGAATCGTTTTTTCCTTTGCTCAAACACATTTTTTTTTTTTTGCGATTGTTAATTTCGGTTCAAAATATAATGTAATGTGCTTGCAAAATATAGTTCTCTGTGCTCAAAACTTACAATTACTCGCTCAGGATTGAGGCACATATATAACGCCATACACTTTTATCTGTTGCTGTTTGAACTGAACAGAGAAGGGTTGAGTTCATTAGTGAAGACTGGTGATACTGGTTACTGAGAGCCTTTAAAACCCCTCCGTTTGAGACTCCAGTCAGGAGTAATAAGAGAAATAGTAAGAGAAATAAACGTGTGTGAGATGAAGGAGTGAGTCTGAGAATTGAGAGAGTTTGGGGCATTAAAAGAGACAAAATGAAGAGAAAGGGAAGACAATTCTTTTTTTTTCTTTTTTTGGGGGGGGGGGGGGGGGGTGGGTAGAAACTGTTTTACTCATTTATAGGCTTGTTCATTTATAGGCCCTCCATTTCTAATATTAGTAAAGGTGGTTGGACTCTCATTATCCCACTGAAATAATATCATAATCTTCTGCTGCTTCTGCAGAATATGCAGTGGGATAAATAAGGTCAGCCGGAACCAGGAACACCACCCGATGTACTCGTTACATCAAAAGAAGAATAGCGTAGTTGCCAATGTTAGCACCTAGACACGACCACAACGCATGATGTAGTCAGCCGGATCCGGGCCATATCCAGATCAGATGGAGGACCTGCGCCTAGACACGACCACAACGCATGAGCTAGTCAGCCGGATCCAGGCCGTATCCGGATCAGATGTAGGACCTGCGCCTAGACACGACCACAACGCATGAGCTAGTCAGCCGGATCCAGGCCGTATCCGGATCAGATGGAGGACCTGCGCCTAGACACGACCACAATGCATGATGTAGTCAGCCGGATCCGGGCCGTATCAAGATCAGATGGAGGACCTGCGCCTAGACACGACCACAACACATGATGTAGTCAGCCGGATCCAGGCCGTATCCGGATCAGATGGAGGACCTGCACCTAGACACGACCACAACGCATGATGTAGTCAGCCGGATCCGGGTCGTATCCAGATCAGATGGAGGACCTGCGCCTAGACACAACCACAACGCATGATGTAGTCAGCCGGATCCGGGCCATATCCAGATCAGATGGAGGACCTGCGCCTAGACACGACCACAACGCATGAGCTAGTCAGCCGGATCCAGGCCGTATCACGACCACAACGCATGAGCTAGTCAGCCGGATCCAGGCCATATCCAGATCAGAAGGAGGACCTGCGCCTAGACACGACCACAACACATGATGTAGTCAGCCAGATCCAGGCCGTATCCGGATCAGATGGAGGACCTGCACCTAGACACGACCACAGCTCATGATGTAGTCAGCCGGATCCGGGCCGTATCCAGATCAGATGGAGGACCTGCGCCTAGACACGACCACAACACATGATGTAGTCAGCCAGATCCAGGCCGTATCCGGATCAGATGGAGGACCTGCACCTAGACACGACCACAACGCATGATGTAGTCAGCCGGATCCGGGCCGTATCCAGATCAGATGGAGGACCTGCGCCTAGACACGACCACAACGCATGATGTAGTCAGCAGGATCCGGGCCGTATCCAGATCAGATGGAGGACCTGCGCCTAGACACGACCACAACACATGATGTAGTCAGCCGGATCCGGGCCGTATCCGGATCAGATGGAGGACCTGCACCTAGACACGACCACAACGCATGATGTAGTCAGCCGGATCCGGGCCATATCCAGATCAGATGGAGGACCTGCGCCTAGACACGACCACAACGTATGAGCTAGTCAGCAGGATCCGGGCCGTATCCAGATCAGATGGAGGACCTGCACCTAGACACGACCCCAACGCATGATGTAGTCAGCAGGATCCGGGCCGTATCCAGATCAGATGGAGGACCTGCGCCTAGACACGACCACAACGCATCCCTGAAGTGTCAGCAGAGATTGTGTCAACTAGACTCTACCCTGTAAGGCCTCATCGACACGACAGCCATCGGCACTGATCCTCAACAAACTCGTCTCCATTCCGGCATGACTCCGATCTTCAACCAGATAGAACTGGATAATATTCTGATTGTTCCAAACCAATCTGACTTCTGACCTGTAATGCTGCCTGAATCATAATCATACACTGTTCGTTCTCCAGAGGAGAACTGAGTGACTGAGCCTGGGTTCTCCAAAGGTTTTTTTCTCCATTCTGTCACTGATGGAGTTTTGGTTCCTGTTGCCTGTTGCCTTTGGCTTTTGTCTTGCTTAGTTAGGGACATTTAATATTCAACAATATTACTGATCTGAACTGAGCTGGACGATGACATCACGGTTTTCTCCGGAGCGGCTATTTATATAAATTAAAGGGTAACTCTCGCCAAAATGCAACTATGGGTCTTTTTGTTAATCTACCCGAGGCAAACTTTAGTTTAAAAACATAATTAGAATGGAAACGCCACTTTTAAGTTTGACCGGATTTTCATTTTCGGTCAAATTGCCTTTTGAATGGGAGTGCCTGGGGCACCAAAGTATCAGATGTACCGAAGTATCACCAGGGGCTCTACACATGAACTCCAGCATTGAGAACATTGTTTGTGAACACAGAGTTTACTAAAGAGAAAGATTTTGAACAACTCGCTGTGTTTCCGTCCGCCAGCATTTTGTCAGTCAAAAATAGTCTAAAACTTTTTTCATCCGACGGTGGATGTCCACGGCCGCGCTGTCGGATGTCGTGCGGGAGATCGCGACTTGACATTTTTAAAAATAGATTAATTTTCAGTGCACTCAATGTTTTTGTAAAGAGAGTTTACAGTTTACAGTTATAAAGTTAAATAGCTACGTAAAGTGCTTGTATAGAGTTGGTGTATGTTAATTGAGCTTTATCTGATTACTGAAATATTAATGTCAGTATTGTTTTATTTGGTGGAATACACCGTTTCATTTTCTGTGACCATACAGTATCAGATAAATGTGTAAAGTGAGTTTATTGAAAGAGCGTTTCTCTTTTTGACAAGAAGTCACACCGCCAGCTATTTCAACACTGAAACAAAGATGAATTTATTGTTGTCTTTGTTGAATTTGCAGATTGTACATTGTGTGACATAAATAAAAATGATATGTGCCATCAGAAAAACAGCCTCTTCTATGTGTGCAACAGGACATAACTGTTCTCAGACCTGATTCTTTGGATTTATAAGCAGTCCACACTACATTTAGACATCCATAAAAGGACTCCAATGTATTTACTGCTGCTCTATTTCTTGAATCCTCAACAAATATTGAGACTGACAGAAATCTACATAGGGTTTGAATGTGATCACAGAGATCTCAATGCAGCCTATCATGCACACAATAATCTGTTTCTCTTTGCATTTGGTCAATACATTCCAGCACATTATTCATTGCTACTAACTCCAAAAACTAAAAGCTGTACTTGAAAAGAAAACAGTATTACTTTGAATAGCATCATTGTAAAGTTGTGATGAAGAGCTGAGCAAGTCTTGCATAATATGTCCGGGTCTGAGTGTGACTTCCTGCTTAAAGAGGAAGTAATGGATACAAAAAAAAATTATAATAATAATAATAAAAAAAAAATATATATATATATATATGTATATGTATATGTGTGTGTGTGTGTGTGTGTGTGTGTGAGAGAGTAGAAATGTATGTATGTGAAAGGAGAATGTATGTGTGTGTGACAGTAGAAATGTATGTATGTGAAAGGAGAATGTATGTGTGTGTGTGTGTGTGTGTGTGTGTGTGTGAGAGAGTAGAAATGTATGTATGTGAAAGGAGAATGTATGTGTGTGTGTGTGTGTGTGTGTGTGTGTGTGTGTGTGTGTGTGTGTGTGTGTGTGTGTGTGTGTGAGAGAGTAGAAATGTATGTATGTGAAAGGAGAATGTATGTGTGTGTGAGAGTAGAAATGTATGTATGTGAAAGGAGAATGTATGTGTGTGTGTGTGTGTGTGTGTGTGTGTGTGTGTGAGAGAGTAGAAATGTATGTATGTGAAAGGAGAATGTATGTGTGTGTGAGAGTAGAAATGTATGTATGTGAAAGGAGAATGTATGTGTGTGTGACAGTAGAAATGTATGTGTGTGAAAGGAGAAGAATGAATTTTGGCTTGTACGGCCCCTCATAGTTTACTGTTTGTTTGTTTATAGAACATGAACACATTTGCATGTAAACACATTCTCATCACTCATTTGTTTAGGTCCACATTTAGACTTTCAGGGTGGACAATCTTTACATCTCTGACGTGAAACAGATGCAGAAACAGTGTGTTATTGTTCTAGACATATTCCATTGTTTCATTCAGTCTTATTCATCTGTTAGTTTTATTGCAACAGTAAAAGTTACACTTCTTAACATTAGTTTTCCTCTGGCTGTTGTAACAGAGATTATAAAGCACACTTGTTATAAAAAAAAATTAAATAAAAAAAAAACGGCGAGAAGTTATTATGTAGTAGATGATTATTATGTAGGGTTGATTATTGATGATAACATGTAGTGGCCTGAGGCCTAAGCCATGAAGCCGGTTTAGAATAGAATAGAATAGAATAGAATAGAATAGAATAGAATAGAATAGAATAGAATAGAATAGAATAGAATAGAATAGAATATACTTTATTGTCCCCTAGGGGAAATTTGTCTTGGACTCAAGAGTGCGTAGTGCATAGTAGTAGCTGCCATTACAGATAATAGATACATGTCAGATACAAATAACAACTAAAGACGTACACGTAGGGCTACATACACACACACACAAAAACAGCAGAACACCAAGTTATTGCACTCTTCCCAGGCCTCAGCGTACAAATCTATTTAAAATTTCGATTTAAAATTTTGATGGAGGTGGGTACGAAAGAGTATTTGAAACGGTTCAATTTAGTTTTGGGGATTCTGTACCTTCTGCCAGAAGGCAAGAGCTCGTATTCCGTTTGAAGGATGTTGGACGGGTCCAACAGTACTCTCCGCGCCTGCCTGAGTACAGACTGCTCATAGATGGACTGAAGGGAGAGCTTTTCAGTCCTCCCCATCACCTTCATAGCAGTCTGTACCAGGCACTGCAACTTTGATTTGTACTGTGTGGAGAGATTGCCGAACCATGCTGTCATCCCATACCTGATGACACTCTCCATCACAGCCTGATAAAATAAAAACATGATGTTCTGGCTGACACCAAACACCCTCAGTCTGCATAGAAAATACAGTCTTTGCTGTAAACGGGAACATACATAGTCTACATGATCACTCCAGCTTAAGAGGTTATCCAAGTGCATACCCAGAGACCTATAAGAAGTGACCTGTTGGATCTCCTCCCTGTGAATGGACAATGGGGTATGATCCCCCACCGACCGAGGATCAAACAACATCTCCTCAGTTTTTTTTTTATGTTAATGGTGAGATAGTTCTTGTCACACCACTGAACAAATTTATTAACCTCCGTGAAGTACAATGAGGGGTCTGAGTCCTGGTAAAGCAGACTGAGAATGGCAGTGTCGTCAGAAAATTAAAATAAAAACAGGTTGCCCGGGAGACTATCGGTACAGTCGTTAGTGTAAAGGGTGAACAGGACCGGTGAGCTTACACAGCCCTGAGGTGCACCCGTACTGATGCATTTGGATTCCGAAAGTGAGTCGTTAGTCCTGACATTTTGAGCTCTATCTGTTAAAAAAGAATAAAACCATCTAATAATAAAAGGATTAACAGCAGATGAGGCCGTAATGTATTAAAAGCAGAACTAAAATCAATGAACAAAAGGCATGCATAGGCCTTGGGATCCTCCAGATGCTTTTAGAGTTAGATGGGTGATGCTATTAATTGCATCGTGGATCTAGTTCAGTACTGACTTCAGATTTCAGTACGGATACCATGTATTTTTCAAAGCATTTCATGACAACAGAAGTTAAAGCCACCGGTCTATAATCATTGTTTTCTCTAGGACAGGATTTCTTTGGAATGGGAATAATGGTAGATTTTTTCCAGAGGGCAGGAACCAGATGGAAATCTGCAGACCTCTGAAACACAGGGCACCATGCAGGGGTTAGCTCTGCGGCAAAGGTCTTTAGGAGAAAAGCAGAGATACCATCCGGGCCTGCAGATTTCTTTTTGCTTACATGGCTAAAAAGTGACTGGATTTTGAGGGGGGTCAACTACTAACCTTGAACAGGGGTCAGTTGTAAATGACTGTAGTACATTATTACATTCCAAAGAGTAGTCCTGTGTATCAAACCTGAGAAAGAAATCATTAAGTTTGTTTGCTTTACTCAGCTCATCATATGTTATGAAGCCCGTTCTATGTGTTGTCATGTTTCTAACAGCTTTCATGGAGACCCAGAGTTTTTTAGAGTCCGTAGAAGCAAAATTCTGTTCTATGACATCCCTGTGTTTCCTTCTTGCCTCCCTTAACGACTGATTAAGCTCCCTTTGAACTTTTTTCAACCCCATCCTATCATGATTCCTAAAAGCAATTTTTTTCCGGTTGATACAGTAGGATAGAATTTAGCGTAAGCGTCAGTTCTGGCAGGCCAGGTAGTCAAGACGCTGCCAACGCTATTAGCCAACAACACGGTCTCATCAGCTGATTCTGCTCAGCTGAGATGCATCAGCTGTTTTGCATCAGCACATCAGCTGTTCAACTCCCCTACGGTGGCCGAGAGAGCTCAACGCGCTGCAACTGAAGAAAACACACGCAAATTAAGAAAACATCTTCATCAGTTTCACAACACATGTGTGCTCCAAATACTCACAACACAAACAAATACAGAAACGCGCTGCAAAAGTTCACAACACAAACAAATACAGAAACGCGCTGCAAATAGGACAGAACACAACGGAAATGTTTCCGGGGAACCCAATAAGTGACGGACGGACGGACGGCTGGGACGTGCTTATTGCTCGTGAGCTTTACCTATATGCCCTACTCTCTTAAAAGGGCAGACGGCAGAGCCCTTGAATTGGGCACTTTGGAGGGAGCGGGGCACTTGTGTGCCATTATGTTGATGAAGGGAGCAACGAAAGACAACGTAATTTCCTCATTATTTTCACCTGGGATGTTCCCATGACAACGCAGCGCGTGTCCATCAGCTGAATAGCCGTTCTTACCAGAAATATAATATTATTGCTGTTAACATAACTGTTGCAAATAAATATACATTTTATACAACAAAGTTTTTAAAATATGCGTTATATCTGTGTGTGAGTGTCTCAACTTTAAAACTTGCTGTCTCATATTTGGACCCTAGCTGCATTCTAACATTTCTTATGAAACTTATTTTAACATAACATGACAAAATGTGTACAATGTAACTGATGTATAGATTAATGTCTTTCCCTCATGTTCTTTTTCTCTATCTTTATTTATTTATTTTAGTCTTCAGCTCATTGTTCTTTTTAGTATTCTTATGACATTGAACATATTGTAAATACATTTTGTATATTGTATACAAAGTTGTATGCCATAAACGTGTCATCTCTGTATGTTTTGCAAAAAAATTAAATAATAATAAAAGTAGACAGCTGTAAGCGCGTCCTAGCCGGGTCCGTCACTTATTGGGTTCCCCGGAAACATTTCCGTTGTGTTCTGTTCTATTTGCAGCGCGTTTCTGTATTTGTTTGAGTTGTGAACTTTTGCAGCGCGTTTCTGTATTTGTTTGTGTTGTGAACTTTTGCAGCGCGTTTCTGTATTTGGTTGTGTTGTGAGTATTTGGAGCACACATGTGTTGTGAAACTGATGAAGATCTTTTCTTAATTTGCAGGTGTTTTTCTATTTGCATGTGTTTTCTTCAGTTGCAGCGCGTTGAGCTCTCTCGGCCACCGTACTCCCCTCGCTGCTAATGGCTGCGATTAAAAACAGGGCGCCCTCTTTAAACAGATTCAGTTCGCTCCTAACTGCTGATGCTAGCTTCCTTGCAGCCCGCCACCTCCCCAGCTCCTCCTTGTTGTGTATAACGTGGCATTTGCTTTTCTGTCATCGTTGCTGCTCTGTTCATAGGGGGAATAGTTCAGCTCTCCCAGTCCTAAACTGTGTGAGCGTTCCCTATGCTGCTGCTGTCCTCTGACTCTCTGCTATTTCATGGTGCTCATGAAAGGTCAGAGGACTCCCTGAACAGAGCCATTCCGCCAAAAATTAATACAGAATTTATCAACTTGATTTGCAATTTATTCAATATAAATGTCCTAAATCATTTTTATTGTCATGTGTGTTCTTGACTTAATGGACCTGACAGAATTGTAATAACCTTCTTGGTGGCCACACAATTCTCACAGAATTTAATATACTCTGCAATAGTGTCAGTGGCCTCATCGATACCCAAATCATGAAAAATGTTCCAGTCTGTACAGAGAAATGAGCCCTTCAGTGTCTCTATACTGTCTTTAGACCATACAGTCACTGTCTTAGTTAATGGTTTACTGCTCTTTAAAACAGTCTTATAGGTGGGTATCAGATGGAGTGTATTATGGTCTGAGTTTGACAAAGGGGGCTTTGGACTGGCCCTGTATGCATGTCTTATATTACCATAACATTTGTCCAACACTCTATTGTGGTTTAAGTTAACAAGGTGTTTCAGTTTAGTTTGCTCCAACCCTGGATTTTAGGCACCATGAAAGTGGCTCGGCTTTTAGCGGTGTTCATCGCGATAGTCATGGTACCAACAAACCTGATTGGATTGGTTTGGTTTTGTCAACTCCAGACTAATCCTGTAACCCTGAGTTTGTTCAACTGCCATCATGGTACGGCCCCTGATTAACTGATCTAATCCAGTGTTTAATCAGTTATCAAATATGTGTTATATTGTTAACACACTTGAATTCTACATTACCACCACTGTGAAACTACAGCAATGAACTATTATGAGGGATTTTTAAACTCTTCGTTCATTTAATAAAGAAATGTACTTCACAGAGATCAAAAATCAGCACATGAATCTCAACAATAGTGACAATCAAACCAACTAAAACAAAAATATACACTCTGAACATCACAAAACAGGCTACAGAAATCACAAAACAACAGCAAAAATAAAAACAAATAAATAAAATATTAAGATTATTCATCTGCATAATTTATTCATGCTGCAGTGCATGCTGGGAGTTTTGTACCATGGAGTCACGGCCGGCTCAGAGCCACGACAAAAGAAGGAGGCAACAAGAACAAAAGCGAATCAAAAAGTATTTATTAACAAAAATATAGTTTACAACTTGAAATACCCCTGTGAAAAAAAAAGCACTTTAGTGTACTTTTATAAAGTGTACTTATTATACAAATAATATACTTTAAATGTATACACTTAAGTGTAACTCAAATGCAATGTTTTCACCGGTCTGAATGCACATTAAGTATAATTGATTTGAAATATATCACATATTAAGTTGAAATAACATGCAATGTTGTCATTAAGAGTGATTTTTGTTCACTTAAGTGGGACTTTAATACAACTTTATATTTACTTTCATAATTGCTTCTAGTGTCTTTAAAATTGATTTAAAGTGCACTGCTCAATGCACTGACAAGCAATTAATGTGAACTAAAATGTACTTTAATGTCAGTTAACAATACACTTAAGTGTGAATTAAATGTAATGTTTTCACCGCTTCAGTGCATTTTATTTGTATTTAATTTCAAATGTATCACAAATTAAGTTCATATTAAATGCAATTAGTTGAACTTTTGAATGCTTTTTTAAAAACAACTTAAATGGGACTTTAATACATATTTAATAAGTACTTTCAGTGTATTTAAAATATAGTTAAAGTGTAGTTTAATGAACTGACAAGCAATTCATGTGAATTAAAATATTCTTTAATGTCAGTTAACAATACACTTAAATGTGAAGTAAGTGTAATGTTTTTGACAAACGTATTGCATGTAATTGATTTCAAATGTATCACAGATTAAGCTCAAATTAAATGCAATTAGTTGAAATTAAGAGTGCTTTTTTGGAACAACTTAAGTGGGACTTTAATACATTTTTATTTGAACTTTGAAATATGATAAAAGTGTACTTCCAAATATACTGACAAGCAATTAATGTGGACTAAAATATACTTTAATGTAATATACATGTACACTATTTATATAATTAAATACATTTGTAAATAAAAAAAATTAATAATAAAGTTGCAATTTATTTCAAATTTAAAAAAAAAAAAAAAATCTTAACCTAGTTACAATCAACACAAATTCAATTTAAAACCCTCTACGTACATTTACTGACAAAATCTCTAAAATAAATACATAAAAACCTTTCTGTTGATGCACAAAAAAACCGCAAAGAAACACTATACATAAACAGTTACAACACCTTAAAGGGATAGTTCACTTTAACGAAAATTCTGTCATCATATACTCACCCTCAAGTTGTTTCAAACCTGTATGAATTTATTTATTCTGCTGAACACAAAAGATGATATTTCGAAGGATGTCAGTAACCAACCAATTAACTGGTCCCATTAACTTACATTTACATTTAGCTGACGCTTTTATCCAAAGCGACTTACAATTGCTATATATGTCAGAGGTCGCACGCCTCTGGAGCAACTAAGGGTTAAGTGTCTTGCTCAGGGACACATTGGTGTCTCACAGTGGATTCAAACCCGGGTCTCTCACACCAAAGGCATGTGTCTTATCCATTGCGCCACTACCACCCGAAGGAAGTTTCCTACTAACTTCCATAGTAGGAAAAAAATAAAATACTATGGAAGTCAATGGGACCAGTTAACTGTTTGGTTACGGACATTTTTTTTAAATATCTTCCTTTGTGTTCAGCAGAATAAATAAACTCATACAGGTTTGAAACAACTTTTGAGGGCGAGTATGATGACAGAATTTTCATTTTAAAGTGAACTATCCCTCATTTATAAAGAATCTGGAGGACAATGATGCTTATTATGCACAATCATTTTCTCCCTCATACAAAGGTACCTAAACCTATCCATCACAGAAAACATTTAGCATTTTTACATTTTCAGAAAACATCATTCTGCATGGATTTATAAGATTGTTTGCATGTAATTTACTGGTATTACTATACTTTTGGGGTAATTTGGTCCCCATAGGGATTACCAGTACACACATCATTTTAGAAGCAAACACACAGTACCTCAAACACACAACCCAGGAATTAATACAAAGTGTGAAGAAAAGTATCATTCCATGTACAACACTAAGATTCAAATGGGTAATGCTTTACAAAAAGGTATTATTAGTTAACTACTTCAGTTAACATGAACTAAGAATGAATAATACTTTAAGCATTTATTAGTCTTAGTTAATGTTAATTTCAACATTTAATAATGCATTATTATATTCAAAAGTTGTGTATTAAAATTAGTTAATGCACTGTGAACTCACATGAACAATGACTATAAATTGTATTAACTAACTTAAACTATATTTTAATTAACTAATATTAACAAAGATTAATAAATACTCAAAAAAAAAAAAGCTCATTGTTAGATCATGTTGGCTAATACATAAACTAATATTAACATAGCACACTTTACATAGCACCAACATTAAACAGGACAAAATGCTTACTCCAGCATTACAGTGAATATAAGTTTGTCTAAAAACAAAACAAAAACTGAAGAAATCCAAAAGGCACAAAAACAAGAAAACCAAAATCATGTCACCAATTTTTTGGAAGTTGTTGGAAAATGATGTTTATGTCAATGTCCCAGAAGCTCTCCAGAGTAAATGTGAATGGAAATGTTACAAAGAGGCAGAAAAGTCAGAAAAAATACCTTGAGAAAAAGAAAAAAAACAGAAAAAAACCAGAAAAAAAACAGAAGGAAAACATTTGTTTATAAAACAGATCCAGTCCATTATTATATTTGGCTCAAATGAATGAAATTGATAGATATACAGTTGTGCTTTAAAGTTTATATACACCTTGCAGTATCTGCAAAATGTTAATAATTTGAGCAATAAGAGGGATCACAAAAATGTAAATGTTCTCTTTTTATTTAGTACTACCCTGATGAAGCAGTTTATTCTGCAAAGTGTACATAAACTTTTGACTGTTAACTGTTGATGAATGTGTGATGTGATGAATGACCTCAGTCATCAGGGTCAGGTCGTAGTGCTGGGCAAGCTTCCTTCTAACTCCCACAAACACCAGGATTCCACTGACCACACCATCTTAACTGACACTGGGCTTAAAGTGATTAAAAAATAGAGAACATTTGTATTGCTACTTTACAGGGAATTAAACATAACATATCAACTACACAAATATAGATAAATGACCCATGCAAACCCAAGACCCATGCAAATTGAGAAAGGTAATCTTGAATGTTAAGCTTGCTGCACATAGCTATCTTCATGAAGGATGTTCCTCTATTTACCACGGTTGACACAGCAATGCTGCAGCCTTCTTCCTTTGGTTTGTTACCTGTAAAATACATGGTGATTATAGGGGCATGTGTAAATGCACAGGTGGAAAAGATTCAAAGCATTAAAGCTATAGGGATAGTTAGTGACTTGATAGTAGTGTTTTAGCTTGATCAAGGTGTGCTGTCTTGGCAATACATTTTGTACAGACTCTTGTACATCTACTCAAACGAGTCAAAAGAATATTTTATGCATATAACAATTATGTTGACTGAACATGTTATGCATAAGATCCTTATAAACATATGTAAACCATACATATTTAACATTCAGTTTTCTTTCTGCAGCGGCAGGAAATAACACAGTATTACATCAGCTGAATATATGTCTGAAACATTTGCCTGAGAAAGTGCATCCGATCTTTATATGTATACATAACTTAATAAACCAAACACAATTTTAAATAAATTCATAATTAACACTATAACCTTGTAAATGGAGTCAATTTGCATATCAACATATTCACAACCCCGAACGTCATTACTCGAAATATCTGCGGCAAATACATTTGCATTACAGATCTCGTGTGCATATTATTAAGTTGTTGTAACAATAATACCTGCAAAATAACAGGAAAAATTGATGAGACAGGAGCCACTGTGTCACGTCGCAGCAAATCCTCAGCAGAGAGCAGATGTGAGGGCGCAGGCGCACACACAGCTCCTAACAGCGCATTTTTCAAACTCTAGTTAAGTAGTGCGTCATCATGACGTAGTATTTCCGGCGCATGCGCATTAAACAACATGTTCGTATATTTCATGCATGGTTAAATGTTATTTCCATAGACAGTATATAAAAGGGTTATTTATTTCAGCTTTTCTGTTTAAGTTGAAGTTGTTCTAACTCATTGTGTTGTTAGACTCTGTAGCCTAAATTCACAAAACTTGACTCTTTCACCTAACTAAAAATCAATATTTTTGTTCAGTGTAGTGTAGTCTGATTACAATTAAATGTGTGTTTAATTGACTAAGAACAACATAATGATATTGAAAGTATTCTGTTCACAGTTGTAAAGTACAACACATTACTATTATGCTAAGACTCCTCTCATAAATTACATTTTATTGTCAAATATTATGTATAAAACAGACAAAAATGTCAACAATATGTTATACTTGATTATAATGTACAAGCAAATGTATTGGAAAAATACATTTCAAGTGCATTAATGCACAAGTATATTGTGGCGAGGGGGGCGTGGTTTTGCAAAGTCTGTAGCGGGAGAGAGAGGACGGAGCAGAGCGGTGAGTAAGTAGGTCAAGTGCAGATGATAAACACCTGTGTCTGATTGCAGTAATTGGCGTGGAGAGACCGGATATAAGCCGGCGAGAATGAGAGAGAGGGAGAGAGAGAGCTTGACTGGGACCTCGTGCTGCCTACCCCTTTGCAAGAGAAATCAACTTGAGAAACTGGACTGTTTATTTTTGTTTTGTGCTGTGCTTGCGTGCATGGTGAAGGCGCTCTGTGCGCAACCTTTTATTTACTTTGAGAAACTTGCTAATAAAAACGAGTGTCCCAGTATTCGCCGACCCCTGTCTTCTTCCTTCCCTCACCTACAACACTGAACTTCATCACACTGGTGCCGAAACCCGGGAGGAAGAAGATCGCCGCCGCCATGCAGACCCCGCCAGCCACGCCGTTTGCGGACATCATAACATCGCTCGCCGGTCTTCATCAGGAACAACATCAGCAACTGCTGGCGATAAAGGAGGAGCAGGACCAGAGGTTTGAAGTGCTCCTCCGAGGCCAGCAGGAAGACCGCGAGCTGTTCCGGAGCTGGATAGACCGGGAGGTTCGGGCCACCCCCCCTGTTAAAGAAACATCAACGCCGCTGCCTCTCAACAAAATGGGTCCTCAAGATGACCCAGAGGCGTTCATCAATCCTTTTGAGAGGTCTGCGGAGGACCGGGGGTGGCCCACCGAGGACTGGCCAATGCGGCTCATTCCCCTGCTTTCCGGAGAAGCACAAGTAGCCGCCCACCAACTGCCAGTCCAGAACCTCCTGGTCTATAAGGACCTTAAGCGTGCAATACTCCAGCGGGTCGGCCGGACCCCCGAACAACATCGCCAGAGGTTCAGAACGCTGAGCCTCGAAGAGTCCGGTCGGCCCTTCATCATGGCACAACAGCTCCGGGACTCCTGCCGCAAATGGCTGATGGCCGACGAAAGCGACGTCGAGGACATCATCGACCGAGTGGTACTGGAGCAGTTCGTGGCGCGGCTTCCGAGGAAGACCGCGCAGTGGGTCCAGTGCCACCGCCCGACGTCGCTGGACCAGGCCATCCAGCTGGCGGAAGATCAGATGGTGGCGTGCCCTGGGGTCGGCGAACCCCTACCATCCGCTTCTCTCTCTCTCTCTCTCTCTCTCTTCCCCCTCTCTCTCATGTCCCCCTCCTAAACCTGTCCCTCCTCCCAGGTCTCGTGTGGGGCTTACGCCCAGACCAGCGCCCAGATGGAGAACGGGGACCCCCGCAGAGCCGTTACCAGTGCCCCGAGTCCCTCCCAGAGGAGGAAGCTCATCTAGCGGTCTCTTTACTTCACCGGTTGCTTCCCCGCTCTCTCCACGCCAATCTCTTGACCCGCTTCCTGCCACCAGGGCGGCGGGGAAGTCTGGGCCGGCTTGTTGGCGCTGCGGGGATCCGGGTCATTTTATCGATCGGTGTCCGGTGATGGAGGTGGGGACACTGATCCGGGTCCCCGATGCGCCACAAGCTGCCCCCGATCAGGCTGGCCTGTACCAGATACCAGTAAGTATCAAGGGGGGTACGTTTTCCGCTTTGGTGGATTCAGGTTGTAACCAAACCTCCATCCATCAAAGTCTGATTCAACCTAAGGCATTGGATAGTAGCCGCATGGTTAAGGTACGGTGTATACACGGGGAGGTGTTGAATTATCCAATAATGCCTGTGGACATTCAATTTAGGGGACAAAAGCATAGAGTAGAGGTGGCGATTAATCCGCACCTCAGGCATCCGCTAATTCTGGGGACCAATTGGCCAGCATTTAATGAATTATTGGGGTATTTATGTGCGGATGCCTCTTGGGCAGAAAGAGATGAGAGGAACGAGGCAGTTGCTCAGGTGGGAGAAGCTGAGTCGGGACCTCTGGGGTCTGCTTCAGGGGAACGGAGCGCTCTGGAAAGAACCATCCTTACGGAGCGCGATGATTTTCCCCTGGAGCAGTCTCAGGATGAAACGCTGAAACATGCTTTTGATCAGGTCCGCTCTATAGACGGCCAGCTACTCCACCCTGACCAACCGCTCTCCTATCCTTACTTTGCAATTTTAAAAGATAAGTTGTATCGGGTGACCCAAGACGCCCAGTCAAAGCAGGATACAACTCAGTTGTTAATACCTAAAAGCCGCCGGGAAATGCTTTTCCAGGCGGCTCATTGTAATCCGATGGCCGGGCATTTAGGACAGACAGCTACACTAAACCGTCTCATGGCCCGGTTCTTCTGGCCGGGCATTCACGAGAATGTGCGCAAGTGGTGCGCGTCTTGCCGTGAATGTCAGTTGGTGAATCCACCGGCCAACCCAAAAGCACCATTGTGCCCTCTCCCATTAATGCAGGTCCCCTTCGAGCGAATTGGTATGGACCTCATCGGGCCATTAGAACGGTCGGCACGGGGACACCGCTTTGCTTTAGTTCTGGTGGATTATGCAACGCGGTATCCTGAAGCAGTACCGCTCCGCACTATTTCCGCTAAGAGTGTGGCGAGCGCACTGTTTCAATTAATCTCCCGGGTGGGAATCCCGAAAGAGATTCTCACCGATCAAGGCACGGCGTTTATGTCACGTACAATTCGCGAACTTTATGAATTATTGGGCATTAAATCGATTCGCACCAGCGTCTATCACCCACAAACTGACGGGCTGGTGGAACGATTTAATCGCACGTTAAAAACCATGATTCGGAAGTTCGTACAGGAAGACGCCAAAAATTGGGATAAGTGGTTAGAACCCCTCTTGTTCGCTGTACGGGAGGTCCCGCAAGCCTCCACGGGGTTTTCCCCCTTCGAGCTTCTTTATGGACGTCAGCCCCGCGGGGTGTTAGACGTCCTTAGAGAAACTTGGGAGGACGGACCTTCGAATAGTAAAAACGAAATTCAGTATGTCCTGGATCTGAGAGCAAAACTCCACACTTTGGGGCGGCTATCAATGGAGAATTTGCTACAGGCCCAGGACAAACAAAGTCGGCTGTACAACAGGGGGGCTAGACTTCGTCAATTTGCACCGGGAGATAAAGTACTTGTATTACTCCCTACTTCTAGCTCGAAATTACTCGCAAAGTGGCAAGGACCCTTCGAGGTCACACGGCGAATTGGAGATCTTAACTATGAGGTAGCTCGAACAGATAGGGGCGGAGCACATCAAGTCTATCACCTCAACCTACTTAAAAAATGGTCAGAGGTGGAATCAGTGATGCTGGCGACGGTGGTGAGCGGAGAGGAGGATCTCGGGCCAGAGGCGAGTCTAAAAACTCAATCTCTCGCTCTGGCCCCTGGTGGAGACCACCTCTCACCCTCCCAGCTCTCTGATGTCAAAAGGTTACAAGCAGAATTTGCTGATGTGTTCTCGCCCCTACCTGGTCGGACGGACCTCATTCAGCACCACGTTGAGACAGAGCCGGGCGTGGTTGTACGCAGCCGGCCGTATCGTTTGCCAGAACACAAAAAAAAAGTAGTTCAGAGCGAATTAGAGGCAATGTTAGACATGGGAGTAATAGAAGAGTCCAACAGTGACTGGGCGAGCCCGATAGTTTTAGTGCCTAAAACCGACGGCTCGGTTCGATTCTGTGTGGACTATCGCAAGGTGAATGCTGTGTCGAAATTCGACGCTTATCCAATGCCAAGGGTTGACGAATTGCTTGATCGGCTAGGAACTGCTCGATTTTATTCGACACTGGACTTAACGAAGGGATATTGGCAGATCCCCTTATCTCCTATGTCCAAAGAAAAAACAGCTTTCACAACGCCGTTCGGATTACACCAATTTGTTACCCTTCCTTTCGGCTTGTTCGGGGCTCCAGCCACCTTTCAGCGTTTGATGGACAGAATTCTCCGGCCGCATGCTGCATATGCCGCTGCCTACTTGGATGATATCATCATCTATAGTGGGGATTGGCAGCGTCATATGCAGCATTTGCGGGCTGTCCTGAAGACGCTGAGAAGGGCGGGGCTCACGGCCAACCCGAAGAAGTGTGCAGTTGGGCGGGTGGAGGTAAGATATCTGGGCTTCCACTTAGGTCATGGACAGGTGCGTCCCCAAATTGATAAGACTGCAGCAGTTGCGACCTGTCCAAGACCAAAGACCAAAAAGGAGGTTAGACAGTTCCTGGGGCTGGCGGGATATTATAGAAGGTTTGTACCTAATTATTCGGACCTCGCCAGCCCGCTGACTGATCTAACTAAAAAGGAAGTACCAGATACGGTCCAGTGGACGGAGCAGTGCCAGCAGGCTTTTACTCAAATAAAGGCTGCTCTATGTGGCGGGCCGCTCTTACATGCTCCTGACTTTTCTCTCCCTTTTATTCTACAGACGGACGCGTCGGACAGAGGGATGGGCGCGGTCCTGTCCCAGGAGGTGGAGGGTGAAGAGCGGCCGGTGCTGTACATCAGTCGGAAGCTCTCTAAGAGAGAGACGATGTACAGCACCATAGAGAAGGAGTGTTTGGCCATCAGATGGGCCGTTCTCACCCTCCGCTACTACCTCCTGGGGCGGGAGTTCACCCTCTGTTCGGACCACGCTCCCCTGCAGTGGCTCCACCGCATGAAGGATACCAACGCGCGGATCACCCGTTGGTATCTAGCTTTACAGCCTTTTAAATTCCAGGTGATCCACAGGCCGGGTGCACAGATGGCTGTGGCCGACTTCCTCTCCAGGAGGAGGGGGGGGGAGGCTGCAGACCGGATGGCTCCCCGGCCTGAGTCGGGCGGTGGGGGTATGTGGCGAGGGGGGCGTGGTTTTGCGAAGTCTGTAGCGGGAGAGAGAGGACGGAGCAGAGCGGTGAGTAAGTAGGTCAAGTGCAGATGATAAACACCTGTGTCTGATTGCAGTAATTGGCGTGGAGAGACCGGATATAAGCCGGCGAGAATGAGAGAGAGGGAGAGAGAGAGCTTGACTGGGACCTCGTGCTGCCTACCCCTTTGCAAGAGAAATCAACTTGAGAAACTGGACTGTTTATTTTTGTTTTGTGCTGTGCTTGCGTGCATGGTGAAGGCGCTCTGTGCGCAACCTTTTATTTACTTTGAGAAACTTGCTAATAAAAACGAGTGTCCCAGTATTCGCCGACCCCTGTCTTCTTCCTTCCCTCACCTACAACACTGAACTTCATCACATATATATTATAGACTAAACATTTAAAATACATTAACAAATTATTTTTGGACAACACACCTGAGTTGTAATTAAAATCAATTATTTTCCATGTTTTCCATTAAAGTTCTTATTTTATTTAGTATATTAGTCAATACATCAAAATAAATTTCCTTTAATAACTTATAACTTTAACTTTAATAACTTTAAAACACTATAAAATCATAATTATTTAAAATGTTTGTTTAAGTAAAACTTAAGTAGACATTATTAAAAAAGTGCATTTTTTAAAACATGCACTTAAGTATGTTTAGAAATATTATCATGAAAGTGCTTTAAATAAAATTATTATAATGTGCATTTTTTAAAAGTACACTTAAGTGTGTTTAGAAATATTGTGATGAAAGTGTACTTTCCTTAAGTAAAACTTAATTAGATATTATTACAAAGTGCATTTTTAAAAAGTACACTTAAGTGTGTTTAGAAATATTGTGAGGAAAGTGTACTTTCTTCAAGTAAAACTTAATTAGACATTATTACAAAGTGCATTTTTAAAAAGTACACTTAAGTGTGTTTAGAAATATTGTGAAGAAAGTGTACTTTCTTCGAATAAAACTTAATTAGACATTATTACAATGTGCATTTTTAAAAAGTACACTTAAGTGTGTTTATAAATATTGTCATGAAAGTGTACTTACTTTAAGTTAAGCTTAATTAGATATTATTACAAAGTGCATTTGTAAAAAGTGCACTTAAGTGTGTTAAGAAATATTGTCATTAAAGTGTATTCCATTTAAGTACACTTAAGTGGTCTTTAATTTTAATTATATTATATTATCTGCAAGTGCACTTTTTAAAAAGTATACTTTTATTATTTTAAGCACACAAAAAGTACGCTTTCAATACAATTAAGTACACTTCTTTTCACAAGGGTAAGAACAACTAAATAATTAAAATAAGAAAAATAACTAAATAAGAAAAACACAGCTATGGAAAACATTCCACTCGGAACATCAACGTAAATAAAGAATAAGCAATGTAATTTACAGCACAAAATATTAAACACACATTCCCACATACATACAGGCCTGCAAACATAAATCCGCAAATTAAACTAATACATGAAACAAATGAATGATAAACAAATAACAAAGGGCCAACAGAAGACAAAAGGGTAACTGAAGAGAGTAGGGCTGTAACGATATGTGATATGAAACCGAAATCGCGACACTCAGATCCACGAACCTGTGTCGCGGTGTGAATCGTGACACACCTCTTCCAACTCCCAGAGTTATCCTTCCCATCCAGATCCAATGCTACCACATCTTTAAATTACTATTGGGCAATTCCAGCGTTATGGACGTGACATTTGCAGTCAAAACTTGAAATGTAAATTCTCCATTTCTCCATTTTCTCCATTCATTTAATACCAATATATTATAACATCTGTTTATAAATCCATACTCCCTTAATAAAGGAGTCCAGACATTAGAAAAATATCAGTCTATCAGTCTTTTTTCTACAAAAAATCTTTAACTTATAGGTGGCAAAATATATTTTAGTAATTCTGTGCTCATCTGCTTTTCTGTAGAATGCATTATAAGCATTGTTTTTACTGAGTTTGATAATATCGTTTATTTCTTTTAATATCAGTCTAATGCATTAAGCCATGTTAGCGTTTCAGTGCACGCAGGTTTCGTGACATCATCAAAGTCCCATTTCATTGGCTAGCTGCCAACCAATAAAACGGCTCCTTTGAACCCCACACTCCCGCCCCCCTTTCTCTCTCGCCGCCTCTGAGGTTCAAGTGCACAAGTTAGTTTTGCACCTGATATATCGCGAAAAGAGTAGCAAAAGTCAAGGCGCGAAATTTGAAATTGCAGTGACAGATTTGAGAAGTTGCAAGTGCCTATTTGAGGTTGTACTGCGAATGTGAACGTAAGATTAAACGCAAAATATATATTACAAGTTTGTGTCTGTCGTTGTATTTCTGTGAATGGCATTTTACACATTTGTGTCTACTTGTCTGCAGCTTCAGATTCAGAATACAGGTTTGTGACTATTGTATGCGAGTGCAAATATCAACATTCAACTTCAGATTTTTATTTTACAGGTTTTCAAATTGGAGCTGTGAGTGTAAATGTTCATGTACAAGTACGAATATTTATAGTACAAGTTCTCAAATTCACATCTGCGTGCTCTTGAGTTTTGCTACTATTTTACCTTCATACGAAACTCAGTGTATAAGGAAGCCTACTTGCCTCATAGACCTGAGACATATATCTATATAAAGCTTGATATGTGTACTGTACTTTTAAACAAAACAATTCAAAATGAAAGAAAACAGATTGCTCTCTGCTTATGTAATCCGCATGAAATGTGCATTTCTCTCTGGCACGTTCACTACTGCGAAGATCGTGAGTCAGCATCGTCAACTTCACCTTTGCAGCCGACACTGACAGAGAAAACACTTGTTTATTAATAAAGAATTGAAATGTCTCCTTGCTATATTTGACATATTTATAATCATTACTTTTGCCGGTTCTTTGTGACAGCTTTTAGGTGCGTTATTGGCAGCGCCATCCTGACATGTTACATGAACGCGTCACCACCGCTCAATAGTTAATATTGTTCTTTGGTGTTCAGTTTATACAGGTTTTTCAAATGTTATTTAATAAAAATAATCTTTTTTCCCCCCTCAAAATCTCTCTTTTTTTTCTCTCCTCGTGATACGAACCGAATCGTGGGTTTGGTGTATCGTTACAGCCCTAGAAGAGAGTGAAGTCAGAGAACCAAAACCTTTTATAATTCTCTGCAGGTGTTTCACATTATGAGTCCCATCACACAGCCGGCTAGAGTAGGACGGGCTCAGAGGCACGTCACACATGGTGGCACCCAGCATGCAATGCACCATGAAACTTTTTGTTGATGATGATTTTTGATGTTTGATGACGAGCAGCTGCAACTCGACCAGCTCGACGCAACGGTCGGCCTGAAGATGAACCTGGCCAAGACAAAGTGGATGCGCAACCCCCAGGCCGTCAACAACAACATCCACATCGGCCAGAAGGAGATCGAGCAGGTCGACAGCTACGTCAACCTCGGCCAAGAGCTGACTGCTGGGCACAAGAACAACCGCCAGCTGGCATGCCAACAGAGGGCGGCTATCGCGCCGGCGCGATAGGCTCGTTTTTTTCCTTATCAGTGCAAAAAAGAATCAAAATACTAATATTAATCTTTATCTTATATGCTTGTGTTATACATCAATCGATCCTGTTAAGTGTGTATTTTTTTTTTTTGTGTATACTCATAATAAAAACAAACTGTTGTGCTTTTTGCCATATAAAAATAAACATGATGCGAGTTCTGCTTTCTCTCTGTCAGTTAAGTCCACTCTGAAACGCATCCGAAAATGAACTGTAACTCAGCGAATACTCAGTCAAACAGGCATACAGACACACAGGCATGAAGCTTGAATTCTCTTCTTTTAAATGAAGTAATTTTTATGAAAAACAAATATTCTCAGTTCATGTACTATGTATGAAAAGAGAGAGATGTCAGTCGTTCTCATCTCAGCTAATTATGTTTTAATTTGACTCCACCCACGGAGAGCGCGCGCGCAAATGTGAGGCGATCCTGCAATCCTGTAAAACGCACACATTAGCTGGATAACACACACCACGAGTTCACTTTCAGACTCATGTAGGACGCTACTACTCCTGGAAAATTTACCTCAGAAGTTCTGGAAGTTTCATTTCGAGGAGCAACGGATCCGGCTGAGGAATAGGTCAGTTCTATGCTTTGTTCTAATCGCAATGTCTGTACACGCAAAAAGACTGTTTAAATATGAATCGCGTTTCTGCGTGTGAATGAATGAATGCACAGATGCGTGCTGTTGTGTAGCTACTACAGCTGGCACAAAGACTGTTTCAAAATGAATCGCGTTTCTGTGTGTGAATGAATGAACAGCTTTTACCAAACTCTATTGCTATACTAAGATGAGTAAAAATCGACAACAACAATCGGATAGATTATAAAGTTTTTACTGTAAAATACTGCCACATCAAATAAGCTTATAATGTTGCCAATTTCTGCTCATGTGTTAAATATATATATATATATATATATATATATATATATATATATATATATATATATATATATATATATATGTTTTGTCAAAAATAATCAACTAAGATGTTATAGTGTTTGTTCCAATGTAGGCGATTTTCAAACTAATGAATCCTTAACTTTGAAATACGTATGATAAAATGGATTTTCACAAAGAAAGATTACACTGGAAATATTGTTAAAATTTGAATTGTTGTAATTGTATAACCTTTTTAATAAAATAGCTAAAATATATACAAGGATAGATGTAAACAAAAACTTAAAAGGTCAATATAAGCCTTCTCTTTAAATATTTTTTTATTGTGTTTTATTAGTGACACATTTGGGTAGAGAATATATTCCAAAACTTTCTGAAAATACAGCATGAGAATTAACTACACAATTACTAGAAATGTTTACCTTGGATATTATACAATTTGCAAGCAAAAACAACAACAACTGTGTTTCCAACTGTGAACCAATTATATATATATATATATATATATATATATATATATTTATACTACAGGGCCGTTGAATGCTTGAATCTGATTGGTTGACGAACGTTCTAAGGTGTGCATTATTTTCAGGGAAACGCACGGCTAAAGTAGTTCCAGGCAGGTCTTGACCGCATTACAGTTCCATATCACTTCACGTAGTCAACTGTAATAACGGAAAATAGGATACAATTCATAACAAGAAAAAGCATTTAGCCCCGTGCGCTTGATCTGCAATTTTCAATGTCTAGCTTCACAATCAATAGAAACATGCAGTTTAATTTTAATAAATAAAGTATATAGTCCTATCTATAATCAATAGAAAATTAAACTGAATATAGGCTAAATAAATGGATAGTCCTGCAGCACGGATTTTTATTGCAGATAATATAACAAATAAATAATTATTGATAGGCCTACTTGTTAAAAGGGCTTTGTGTTTCATTTATTTGGCTATAGTCTACTGTCATCTGTCAATAATGAAGAAAAAAAAGAATGAACGAATTAATTAAAACGAATTGAATTAATAAATAAATAATAATATTGACGCACATGCTTTTCTGTCTCATTATTGCAACATCTCTCTCTAATAACTGCATTAATAACTGCATAATGAATCGTAATTTGATACTTATGACTGATCATGTCCAAACGCGTGTTCAGCGCATTCAGTCTGTGATCAAAGGCGGTGTTTAAAATCTGCTGCAGTCGATGAAAACAGTCAGAGAATGTGTCAGCTAGTCGTGTGTCCCCAGCATTAGTCTGCTATCAGTGGCTCAAACCTCCGTTACTAACTCAAAAATGACGTTTTGGAATTAGCAACGGAGGCATGGTAAGAAATTAGTCCTACATACAAGAACATTTTAATGACAAAAACTTTACAAACGTCTTGAAATACATAATCTGAACAATGTTTCGAGGTAACTGTAACTGTAGTATAAGCGGAATAATTGACTTCAGGCCGTTGAATTATTAGAAAAATAATGCACACCCGAGGTGTAACGGCCACTCCGCTTCGCGTCGTGACCGCATTACCACCTCGGGTGTGCATTATTTTTCTAATAATTCAATGGCCTGTCGTCAATTATTCCTTACATTAGTCCTTGCATTCTTTCTTGTGGCTCAGTGACACACCTGAATGAAAGGCTCATTATGGGTGTGAACTTCTCAGGTGTGAACCACTAAATATTCATGATGGTGTTGGATCGTTTATGCCCCATCCGCATATTGCCTTTCCAAACTAAAAGTGTTTCACAAAATTTAAATCAATGTATCGTTTTATGTGAATTATTAGGCAGGATGATTTTCACATAATTTTGAAGAAAAAACTCTAGGCGACGACATCCATTAGTCAAAAGTCTTATTGACACATATGTAGTATGTGTTTTGTGGCCTTATTTCAGAAACTTTCATTTTTAGTTTTTTCAATAACCATGCATAAACATTATTCTCTCAAAAATGAAAACATGTACATACATGTTGCTCACATATTATGGTATCCCTGTTTGTGCTAAATAGAGTGTAATTACACCTTTGGCGAAAAGCACAACAGTTTGTTTTAATTATGAGTATACACAAAAAAAAAATACACACTTAACAGGATCGATTGATGTATAACACAAGCATATAAGATAAAAATTAATATTAGTATTTTGATTCTTTTTTGCACTGATAAGGAAACCTCAGGGGGTTAAGCAGTACTACATAAAGTATTAAATGGAAAAGTATCTGAGTTGTCTGTGTATTTGACAAATATAGCATTTATTTCACTTCAGCTGTGGTAAAGTATGCAAACACACCAAAAGCGTCACTACAAGAAGCAGAAAGTGTCCGACTCCTACACGTCTGTACGCGGCAACTCTCACCGATCGGTTACATCCATCCGCAGTCGATGTCCAACACACCTTACATCACAACTACAACGATAACAGCACAGAGGAACAATATCGTTGGAATCACTTTCGGAACGATTTTTTTTCAAGCTGATGAATGATAAAACCATTGACAACCTACACAAAACCTTTCCGTTTTCTTCTGTCATGTCAAACTAGCAAATAACAATTAAGCTTGTGTAGTGTAGGAAATATAAGCTGACTACGCCACCTCCTTATTTAAGACAGGATCACAATACTTGATTCTAGGCAACAAATGTAGTTTGTAAAAAATAATAATAATAAAATAAATAAAAAAATCACAGTTTTATTGCTCCAACACAGACCATCAAATGTTAAACCGTGTCCATAATAAAATAGGAAATAGCTCTCCTCAAGACTGCAAGAGGGTCGGGCTGCTCTTATGGACCTCCTGCCCCCTGTCAGAGACAGAAGAAGAAAACAGAAGAAAACCCACAGCATACACCGCAAATAAGAAGTAACCTTTAAATAGGGTGACCAGACGTCCAGAAAAATTCGGGACAGTCCCGGAATCTAAGCTTTTGTCCCGAATCCCGAATCCGGCCCCAATTGTCCCGAAAATTATACTAAAGCAAAATCTTGAGTAGTTATTGTCTGATAAAACATTAAAAACTGTCCGTGGAGGTTGAGTTGTCCTGCAGCCCCATAATTTTGGCATAAGGCTTATTAGCGTTAGACTATAGCCTGAAAGGTCTGATTTATGCACTGTTACAACAGTCATTGTTTTTTTTCAGTTTTTTTCACAATGACATTTGAGTTCATGATTTTAATGTTTTTTTGTGGCAGACTAAAGACTAATGACAGACTGTTGATCTTTGAATAAAAATATGTTTGGTTCAGGTTTGAAATTCATTATTTTATTATAGGCTATGTAGTCTAATATCATAGATGGCATATCATATTTGATGAAAGCCTCAAATGCTTCAGAAAGCCTCGGTTTCCCATCACTACCATCTGTTGTTGCAACAACCATTTATGCTGTCTTGATCATATGACTAGCACCTGCACCTGAAACTGATTGCTGGCCAGTCTCCTCCCACACTTGCTTAGGCTTGTTATCCTACTGGTTATAAGGGACAAAACTGTATAAAATTGTATATCAGATTAAAGGACAAACATTATGAATGAAACTTACTTGACACTTGAACGTTTGCTATATCAACATCCTAACAAAGAGAATACACTTAAATCATGTGGTTGTCAGTACACAGGGGTGCCGCCAGAAATTCTGGGCCCTACGGAAACCAACATTTCTGGGCCCCCTAAATTTTTTACAGATAAAATTTAACCCAATAAACATGCCCTGTATACTTTAAAAAAGATACTTTGCACATTGCATAGTTAAAATGTCTAAAGATGAGTACAAAGCCTACAAAAACAAGATGTTTACATAAAACATTGCAAGCACAACAGAACATAATGTACACATATTGACATATACTTTACATGAACAAGCTTTAGCTGGGTCAAACTGCTCAATCAGGAAACATCAGCTAGAACTAACCCGTAATTAAATCAGTCCAGGAATATAGCTAGGCCAAAAGGGCTCAAAATCAAGACACACCAGGAGTAATGCCATGCAGGCCTAAACCAGTCCAGGACTAAACAAGTACTGAACCAGACATCAACTGTTTGTTATCCAGGTCTAACAAAGTTATGTTCAACATCACTTTATAATTATTATAATTTTTATAATTATAATAATATTTATAATTATTTATTTAATTTTCTTAATATAAAATATTAAAATATCTATTTTGTAAACTCCTTATAGCCAATGGTTACTACAGACACATGTTTTATTCAATTTTATATTATTTTTTCTGGGGCATTTTATTCATATTAAGAACGTCAAGTAAGTTTGACAGCATCGATCGTCGCAGCAGCACTGTCACTTCACAGAACACACGACACACACGGCAAACTGATTTTGTAATTTTTGAAGCGTGTAGATTACTTTTTGTTTTGTAAAGTTATCATCATGTGGCGAACACAGTAGATAAGACGTGTTTAGAGGCTTCAATCTTCGTGAAGTTTCGCGCTCAGGCTCACCTTGTTCGGCTGAGACGGGGACGAGACGAGTCATGTGTCTACGAGACGAGACATGATAACCCGGAGACAGCAGAGATGTTATTATTGTTGGATGCAAATCATAATTCAGTAATTATTTTACTAAGCTAGCTAGATAAAAGCAGGTCATGTAGCAACAAAAATAAGTAGGCTAACTCTGAAAGTTTTGGAATACAGGAATAGGGCAAGCTACATTTCTTTTTGAAAAACTGTGTGACATACTGTCGACTTCGGCGTTCTCTGTCTTCTCTTTCCTTCTTTTCTTTCCGTTTTTGATGCCCTGACTTTTGATGCCCGCGTGTGTCTGCGCTGCATCATAGCAAGTGCAATAAGCAAGAGACGCTACACTAGAGATCGTAGCTCGGACAGCGCAGGTGGAATGAACCATTGTGAGGGGGAGGGGTGTGACTGAAACAGTAAATACATTATTTGTTTTTTAAATATTAAATCTATGGTCAAAACGGACAAAATACACATTTAGTGCATGAGGGGCCCTAGCACATTTAATGTATGTATAAAAAAGAGAAAATAAATAAGAAAATAAATAAGAAAAGAAAAAGGAAAAGCTCTTCTGGGCCCTAAATCAGCCTGGGCCCTTAGAATCGTCCTAACCTTCCACCCCTTTACGGCGCCCTTGTCAGTACATGTCAAGCTTTTCTTGCAATTTTTGCTGCCCATCATGTGTAAAGATACTTTTCATACACGAGAAGCGAGTTCAAACCTGGACAAGCAAGTGGTTGCCGTGGTAACCTTAACGTGCTGACTTATGTGGATTAATTTTATTTGGCTTAGCTCCAGTCTATTTAACGGATCTTCTATCACCCTATAATCCATCGCGCTCTTTAAGATCACTTAATTCAAGGCTTTTGGTCATACCTAGGATATCCAGAACCACCAAAGGAGGGAGAGCATTTTCACATTTGGCTCCAAAACTCTGGAATAGTCTTCCTGATACTGTTCGTTGCTCAGACTCGCTCTCCCAGTTTAAAACTAGATTAAAGTCGCATCTCTTCAGCCAGGCATTCATATAATATTTTTAATCTTACAGTTCAAAATACAATCCGGCCTCTAGCTCATAAATGCCAGAGGAGAACTGGCCCCCGACTGAGCCTGGGTTCTCCCAAGGTTTTTTTTCTCCATTAGGTCACCTGATGGAGTTTTAGGACACCATTAGGTCACTTGATGGAGTTTTTCGGTTCCTTGCCACTGTTGCCTTTGGCTTGCTCAGTTGGGGATATTTTGGGGATATTTAATTTAATTTTATCAATCAATAAATTCCACTTGAAACAAACCTTGTTGTTAGAGTTGAGCCGGATACTCGGCTGAAACGAGTATCCGGTACGGATAAAGCACTTTTGTCGAGTACGAGTATTATACGAGTAATACGAGTCAATATCTGTGCTCGGATAAAAAAAAAAAAGAAAGTTATGTTGAGATTAGGGCTGGGCGATATATCGATATAAAGAATATATGTATATATATTTTAAATGCGATATGGAATTAGACCATATCGCATATATCGATATAATTCAAATTTGCGCTGTGATCCTTGCTCCAAGCAGCTGCTGACCCGGAGCTCTCTGCACTGCTCCCCGCGCCCTCGCTCCTCCTATTCCACTTTGCGTGCGTGTTTAGAGCGTGTTATGTTATAACATGAAATAAAGTCTTTCACCTCAGAAAAACGGACTTTCTTGTCCTGTCAGCCGTTATACTGTAGTCGTAGCGCACACTCAATTGCACGCGCAAATGCGGCGGCGCGCGCGCTGTGTATCGCCTCACTGTATATAAAGTACAAAAGAAACTACGAGCATGCAACGCCGTTACGTTGTAAATTACACGAAATAAAAGTAATGCAGGTATGATTTTCATTCTATTCACCAGGAGCAGTTTCCATGTTTCATTAACAGTTCTTGTTAGTATTGTGTATTCACCATGGTAACTGTCGTTTCCATATTAACCCCAAAATGCCACTATTTTTCTTTGTGTAATTTTTTTATATTTTTAAATGACTGTGGTGGCTCATACCAACATTGTATTAACAAAAACTAGTTTGGGACTGCTATTTAATACCTTTAGTATAGGCCTAATGTTTATTAGTACTAGTCTTTAGTTTACTATTAGTCATATTCTTACAATTTATGTTAAGTAAAGGGGGACAGTACTTGTGTGTGTGTGTTAACAAATTTTGAAAAAAATAAAACATGAAAAATAAAAAATATCAGGATATATCGTGTATCGAAATTCAGCCTAAATATATCGGGATAGGACTTTTGGTCCATATCACCCAGCCCTAGTTGAGATGAAAACTCTTGTTCATTACATTTTACTTCATAATTGCAACCGCATGTGTTGTATTCATTTTTGCAAAACTTGTTCTGTAGTTCGTTTGTTATCGTGATCAAAACCATTGATCTGAAGCTCAATGCTGATGCTGTCATGTAAATAGTTTTCTAATCAGCAATAAATATAACAATTTCTGATCAACCCATATCAATTGCATGCTTAAAATAACATACCGGTTAAAGCCCCGCCCTTTTCAAGACAACCCGACCCACTTCCGGGTTAAATCCCGCCCACTTCCGGGTTAGGCCCCGCCCAGTCCGAGTACAGATACAGATACAGATAATTCATATGGTTAACAGATACAGATACAGATACAGATAATGCTGTACTCGCTCATCCCTACTTGTTGTATTATTTTAATTTAATACTGTGAAGCTGCTTTGATACAATCTGTATTGTGAAAAGCGCTATACAAATATACTTGACTTGACTTGACTTGATTTGAGGAAATCTGTTTAAAATAGGCTATTAGGCTTGAACTTATTGGTCCTGCGCTGCATACGGACTCAGTTGATTTGAATAAATATGCAGCCCAAATAAAGAGTGCAGCCCAAAGTGCTGTACAGTACAATAAAAAAATCATAAAACCAAACAAAACACAGTAAACAATAACTACATAAAAGACCAACATTTTGTTCTCTCCTGGGTCAGACTCAAAAGCCAAGATAAAAAAGTACTTCTTCAAAGCTGTTTTAAAAGCACTCAGAGTGGGGGCAGAGCGGAAGGAAAGCGGTATTATTCTATAACCTTGGTCCGACTATCGAACCAATTGCCTTTTCACTTCAGTTGGGACCGTGGTACCTGTAGCATGAGCATATGTCGACATTTAGATATATTTTTAAGATGGAAGCAAGGCCGCATTAATGCACAGGCTTACCTGGGCTGAAACCCAGGGGCCTCCCAAGTTCAGGGGCCTCCCATGTTCAGGTTCATGATGAGATGAAAAGATCATATTGTTCTGTAACTTATCAGATTTTGTCGCTGTGTCACGGGGTGACAAACAGCTCCAGATCTGTATGAGTGTTGGTCGTCATGACAACTAAACGGCAGATTGGCGACAGGTGTAGGGACTTCACTCTGAGCGTCTGATTGAGGCCACTCCCGCTTTTAGAGAGGATAAAACACACGAGGAGGAGAAGGCTGGGTGGACTGTGCCATGCTGTGGTGCTGTGTTGTTCTTCTGCCCTGTTGATCTGGATCGTCCTCCCCCCCCGATCGTGGGTGGTCTCTCTCTCGTGGGGAATTGGTTATGGGCACCGCAGTTGAGGGGTTGTCTTGAAGGAAGAGGAGCATTGTTTGAGAGGACGCGAGGACGGCCCAGAGGAATGAAACGCGCTGACTGAGCTGGAGAAGAGAGAGATGAGTAGTTAACAAACTGAATCTCATAATTGCATTGTGTTCTCCACTAAATTGGGTATTGGATTGAAGTGTTTGGAGCATGTGTACACCCTTCACCGAGTGAAATACTGATTCTTTGTCGATCTCTCACCTCCTCTCCCCGATTGGAGTTCAGCGAAGTGAAGTCCGTCTGTGACCGCGAGGAAAAATCTCTCGAGTGTTCTGTCCGCCCCTGGCGATCATCAGTACGGTAGACCAGGACTTGCGGGTGAGTGCTGGCCTTATGCGCACTAGAAGAGTGAAGTTGCAGTGTTTAACTTGACGTTTCCCCTCACGATTGCATGCTTAGAGTTGGATTGCAGTGTGTGTGTGTGGAAGAATATCTTTATTGCTGTGCAACCGCCCATGCGTCCTGGGGGTCTACTATCTACCGTGAGAGCTGAGTGAGATTGCTTACATCTACGTGCGGTGTCTAGAAAGAAGAACCTCTGCGAGATAACATCACCCCATTTGAGAACTGTGTATTGCTGTTGAAGTTGATTCTGTCTGTCCTAGAGAAGCCCCGCTCAGCCTGCGACTTTGAGCCTGTTGCAGTCCTAAGCCCAACTGCACGGTGTGAAGTTATCTGTCCCCTGCAACCCACGTGAGAGCTGTGTATTGCTGTTGAAGTTGATTCTGTCTGTTCTAGAGAAAGCTCTGCTCTGTCTGTGACTTGGAGTCTGCTGCAGCCCTGAAGCCCAACTGCACGGTGTGAAGTTATCTGTCCCCTGCAACCCACGTGAGAGCTGTGTATTGCTGTTGAAGTTGATTCTGTCTGTTCTAGAGAAAGCTCTGCTCTGTCTGTGACTTGGAGTCTGCTGCAGCCCTGAAGCCCAACTGCACGGTGTGAAGTTATCTGTCCCCTGCAACCCACGTGAGAGCTGTGTATTGCTGTTGAAGTTGATTCTGTCTGTTCTAGAGAAAGCTCTGCTCTGTCTGTGACTTGGAGTCTGCTGCAGCCCTGAAGCCCAACTGCACGGTGTGAAGTTATCTGTCCCCTGCAAACCACGTGAGAGCTGTGTATTGCTGTTGAAGTTGATTCTGTCTGTTCTAGAGAAAGCTCTGCTCTGTCTGTGACTTGGAGTCTGCTGCAGCCCTGAAGCCCAACTGCACGGTGTGAAGTTATCTGTCCCCTGCAACCCACGTGAGAGCTGTGTATTGCTGTTGAAGTTGATTCTGTCTGTTCTAGAGAAAGCTCTGCTCTGTCTGTGACTTGGAGTCTGCTGCAGCCCTGAAGTCCAACTGCATGGTGTGAAGTTATCTGTCCCCTGCAATACACGTGAGAACTGTATACTGCTGTGTGAAGTCTTAATTTCGTCTGCCTTAGAGAAAGCTCTGCTCTGTCTGTGCCTTTGAGTCTGCTGCAGCCCTGAAGTTCAACTGCACGGAGTGAAGTTATCTGTCCCCGGCAACCCACGTGAGAGCTGTGTATTGCTGTTGAAGTTGATTCTGTCTGTTCTAGAGGAAGCTCTGCTCTGTCTGTGACTTGGAGTCTGCTGCAGCCCTGAAGTCCAACTGCATGGTGTGAAGTTATCTGTCCCCTGCAAGCCACGTGAGAGCTGTGTATTGCTGTTGAAGTTGATTCTGTCTGTCCGGGAGAAGCCCCGCTCAGCCTGCGACCCGAGTCTGCTGCAGTTTTGAGCCTACCTGCATGGTGTGAAGTTATCCGTCCCCTGCAACCCATGTGAGAACTGTGTATTGCTGTTGAAGTTGATTCTGTCTGTTCTAGAGAAACCCCGCTCTGTCTGTGACCTTGAGGCTGCTGCAGCCCTGAAGCCTACCTGCATGGTGTGAAGTTATCCGTCTCTTGCAACCCATGTGAGAACGGTGTATTGCTGTTGAAGCCGATTCTGTCACCTGTGACACTCACCTGTCTAACGCTCTCCCATTGAGAGTCTGGCACCAGTCTGTGAAGGGAGTGCGCCTTGATCCCTCTACTCACCTGTGATACTCACCTGTCTACTGCTCTCCCACTGTGAGTCTGGCACCAGTCTGGAAAGGAAGTGCACTTTGAACCCTCTACTCACCTGTGATACTCACCTGTCTACTGCTCTCCCACTGTGAGTCTGGCCCCAGTCTGTGGAGGAAGTGAGCCGTGATTTCTCTATTCACCTGTGATATCCACCTGTCTAACGTTCTCCCACTGTGAGTCTGGCACCAGTTTGCGAGGAAGTGAGCCGTGATCCCTCTACTCACCTGTGATACTTACCTGTCTACTGCTCTCCCACTGCGAGTCTGGCACCAGTCTGGAAAGGAAGTGCACTTTGAACCCTCTACTCACCTGTGATACTCACCTGTCTACTGCTCTCCCACTGTGAGTCTGGCACCAGTTTGCGAGGAAGCGAGCCGTGATCCCTCTACTCACCTGTGATACTTACCTGTCTACCGCTCTCCCACTGCGAGTCTGGCACCAGTCTGTGGAGGAAGTGAGCCGTGATTCCTCTACCCACCTGTGATATCCACCTGTCTAACGCTCTCCCACTGTGAGTCTGGCACCAGTTTGTGAGGAAGTGAGCCGTGATCCCTCTACTCACCTGTGACACTTACCTGTCGAACGCCCTTTCACTGTAAGTCTGACACTCACCTGTGAAGGAAGTGATCCCCGTTCTCTCTACTCACTTGTGATACGCACCTGTCCAACGCTTTCCCACTGGGAGTCTGACACCAGTCCGTGAAGGAAGTGAGCCTTGATATCCTTACTCACCTGTGATCCTCACCTGAGATTCTCGCCGGTCCATACCCGCGGCGGTGCTGTTCCGGGTTCCTGGGAAGAAGGAGACAAGGAATTTTAGATTAGGATTTCTTAATTGCTTTTTAATAGAAAATAAAGTTGCCATTCCTTTTACTCCTGCCTCTTGCCTCCTCCTTGATACGCTCCTCTGGGTGACAGTGGTTTAGGGGTGAGCGCAGTCTGGCTTGGCCCACCCCGACCTGTGACAGACATTTGGCGTAGTCGGCAGGATTCACCTTGAGTTGAGCGGTCAGAGGTTGAGATGGCGGAGGGGGAAGAGCCTGGGAATCGGCCACCTGTCATGCCGATTTTCATGGGTGCTCCATGGGCCCCGAGGTATGGAGGTCCGGGGTCTGAAGTAAGTTTGTCCCTGTGGAAGACCCAGGTGGAATATCTGGCGGGGCTCCAAGGGTTGAGTGCCCTACAGAAGGTCCAGTTTGCCTTGAATTCCCTGGAAGGGGAGGCGAGAAGAGAAGTTCAGGCGGCACCGGAGGCCAACCGAGCGACGATCCAGGCCATTTTCGACTTTCTCACTGGGCAGTATGGAGACACTACCCCGGTAGCTGTTCTGAGGACGAAGTTCTTCAATTCTCGCCAAGGTCCTCGGCAATCTGTGCGGGCCTTCGCCTTGCAGCTGCGGGAGCAGTATTCTCGACTCACGGGGAGACAGGACCATGGCCTGGGGGGCGAGGAGGTGTTACTGCGAGATCAATTCTTGTTGGGGCTGCGAGAGGGTCCCGTACGCCAGAGCTTGCGGGTGCAGCTTCGGAGAGAGCCAGACTTAACCTTTGAAGAGCTGAGACGAGAAGCCCTGGCCCTTGAGCGTGACCAGGCGGAGCATGTGGAGGCTCCCAGTTGTCTAGCTGCCAACGTTGTTGACCCCCTCCCGGCCCCTCCGGCACCCGATTGGAAGCAGGCCCTGCGGGAGGAGTTGAAGCGGGATGTTCGGGAACAAATGTCCGAGTTGTCCAAGTCCGTCATAGAATAGCTCCGTCGAGAGCGCCCACCGCCATCCTTTCATTCCCGAGAGCGGGCTTATTCTGATGGGAATCGCCCTTCGGAACGCCGTCCTCCCCGGCCAGTGGGCTCCCGATTCCAGTGGGACGAACAGGGGCGGCCCATCTGTAACGGCTGTGGAGAGCCCGGGCACTACTTCCGCCAGTGTTCCGCTAGACGAGCATCACGAGGGGGTTTTTAGAGTCTCCGGCCACTGTGGGTCAAGTGGTCGGGACCCCCTTATCAGACCCCTCTTCTTCTGCATCCTCTCGGAATCATTTGATAGGCCGTTGTCCAGTGGTGGTGGCCCAAGTTAATGGTCAAGAAATCCGCTGTCTCTTGGACACTGGCTCCCAAGTGACCTTATTTGCCGAAAGTCTGGCCCATGAGCTGTTTGGCACCAATGGTAGGTCTCCTGCCGAAGCTCCCTGGTTGACGCTACGTGGGGCCAACGGGCTGGACATACCGTATGTGGGATACCTCGTGACTGATCTGAAGATCCATGGAGTTGTAGTGCCTCAGAAGGGGGTAGTAGTTGTCCGAGACCCGTGTTTGGGGTCCCATCGGGCCTTGATCGGGATGAATGTTATCTCGGAGTGCTGGGAGGAGCTATTCCGGAGTGGACCGGCGCGAGCAACCGTAACCCCAGCCAGTCGGGAGTGGGATCGTATCAGGGCCGATTGCCGCCGGATATGTCTGGCCGAACAACAGAACGATCGAGAGAGTACAGGAAGAGTGGCCTGTCGCTATGCCCTGTCGATCCCCGCTCAGAGTGAGGCTGTAATCTGGGCCAGACTGCCCCCTCGACGTTATACTCCGCAAGAGTGGGTTATGGTGGAACCCCATGAAGAGGGTCCCAGGGTGGAGGTGGCTCGAGGACTGGCAACCGTTCAGGGAGGCCGAGTCTCGGTGAGAGTTAGGAACACGAGTCCCTTCCTTATTCACCTGTATCATCGTCAATGCTTGGCCCGGGTGACCTCAGTAAAGCCGCAGCAGGTTTGTGAGCAGGACGAAGTTAACTTCCAGCGGGTGGGTCCCAGAGTGGTCGAAGTGGCCTTAGCCCGGGCCGGTCCCGGGGTGGAGGAGACCGGAGGACTGCCGGCTCACTTGAGGGGAGAGTCGTTACGAGGCGACGGACTGCGGGAAGAGCAAGTGGGACAACTTCATGAATTCTTGAGGAAGTGGCAGCACCTGTTTTCCACTCACGAGGAAGACTATGGTCGCACCGATGTAGTAAAACACCAGATTCCAACCGGGGATGCCGCGCCGAGCCGAGAGCGTTACCGACCTGTACCCCCGACCCTGTACACTGAGATCCGCACTCTGTTGCGAGGAATGCTCGACAGAGGGATTATTCGTGAGAGCAGCAGCCCTTGGGCCGCACCGATAGTGTTAGTCCGCAAGAAGACAGGGTCTTGGAGGTTTTGTGTAGATTACCGTCGGTTGAACCAAGTAACCAAGAGGGATGCTTTCCCACTGCCCCGAGTGGAAGATTCTTTGACGAGCCTTACGCAAGCTGCCTGGTACTCCACCCTCAACTTGGCCAGCGGCTATTGGCAGGTGCAGATGGACGAGCGGGACCGGGAGAAGACGGCATTTACCACCCCTTTCGGTCTCTATGAGTGGGACCGGATGCCGTTCGGCCTCTGCAATGCCCCCGCTACATTCCAGCGGCTGATGCAGCGCTGCTTGGGCAGTCAAGTGATGGATACCACCCTTGTCTATCTGGACGATATCATCACTTACTCTCCCGATTTCGAGTCCCACCTGGAGCATCTTGGGCGAGTCTTCCGCTCCCTAGAACGCTATGGACTAAAGCTACAGCCCAACAAATGCCAGCTCTTCAGGAAAGAGGTTAAGTTTTTGGGACACGTGGTCAGTGCGGCAGGGATCTCCGTTGACCCAGAAAAAGTGAGGGCAGTGCAAGAGTGGACAGCTCCCCAAACGGTGCGCCAAGTTCGGTCATTCCTGGGCTTTGTGGGCTACTATAGGCGATTCATCAAGAACTTCTCCAAAATCGCCAAGCCCATTAACCAGCTGTTGGGAGGTATGGGTCGAGCACGGGGCCGAGGATCCCCTCCCATCCAATGGGACTCAACCTGTGAAGCCGCGTTCCAACGGCTTAAACAGGAGCTTCTACAGGCCCCGATATTGGCATATGCCGACTTTAACCAGCCCTTCATCCTGTACACCGATGCTAGCCAGCTAGGGTTGGGAGCTGTCTTGGCACAGAAGCAACAGGGGGAGGAGAAGGTGATTGCCTATGCGAGCCGAAGTTTACATCCTGCCGAGAAGAATGACTCGAATTACAGCTCCTTTAAACTCGAGCTACTGGCCATGAAGTGGGCGATGGGCGAAAAGTTTAAAGACTACCTGTGGGGGACTAAGGTACAGGTGGTCACAGACAATAACCCGCTGGTACACCTACAAACAGCCAAACTGGGGGCAGTAGAGCAACGCTGGGTGGCACAACTGGCCAACTTTGATTACCAGATTCAGTATCGGCCAGGCAGAGAGCACACCAATGCTGACGTGCTGTCCAGGCTACCGGGTGAGAGATCGGCCGGCCATATACCGACCCCAGGATCAGGGTCTGACGAGGGGCTGATGGTGGGAGTTGTTGAAGCACCGGGGCAGACACCTGAGGAACCCCCTCCCTGTTGGGGATGGGAACCACAACGCTGGAGGCTGTGGCAGGGCGAAGATGGAGATGTGCTGCGGGTGCGGACATGGGTAGAGCAGAGGATTTGGCCTGAGGGGGCAGAACGTCGAACTCAGACTCGGAGTGTGCGAGGCCTGCTGGGACAGAGGGAGAGACTCTATTTGAGGGATGGGGTGCTCTGCAGGGCGCTTCAGGACCCAGGCCAAGGAGAGGAGGTCTGCCAGATCGTGGTCCCCGAAGGCCGAAGGCAGGCTTTGTTGGAGGCGTATCATGTTAGGATGGGACATCAGGGGCAGGAGAGGACATTGGCTTTGCTGAGGCGACATTTCTACTGGCCTGGGATGGAGGGCACCATCAGGACTTACCTTCAGGGATGCCCCCGTTGCACCTTGTTTAAGTCCAGGAAGGAAGCACGGGCACCGCTGGCCCCGATTCAGGCCAAGGCACCTCTGCACATGGTGGCCATGGACTTTCTCACTCTGGGACGACCGGTGGATCAGATCCAAAATATTCTTGTTGTCACCGATCTGTTCACCAAGTATGCTTGGGCCATCCCCACTGTGGATCAAACTGCCCTTACGACTGCCAACGCTCTCTGGAGGTATGTGATTCAGCCCTTCGGATGCCCGGAAATCCTCCATTCAGACCAAGGGGCCAACTTTGAGTCGAAGGTGATCCGTGAACTATGCCAACTGTACGGATGTAAGAAGACCCATACGACCCCGTATCACCCTCAAGGGAACGGAGGGTGTGAGAGGTTTAATCAGACCCTATTGGGCTTACTGGGAACTCTGGAGGAAGAACAGCAGGGCCAGTGGGCAGATAGGCTCCCAGCAGTGATGCAGGCATATAATAACAGCATACACAGTACCACCGGTTATGCCCCTACCTACCTGATGTTCGGCCGACATGTAAGGCTCCCAATGGATATGCTCTTGGGAACCACTGGGAGAGAAGAAGGAGGTAGTCTGTCCGATTGGGTAGCAAGTCACCATCAACGCCTCCAGTCCGCCTACGAACAGGTCGCCGGCCGGATTAATCAGGCAGCGTTAAAGAACAAGAGACTATACGATCGGACTGCCCGAGAAGCCCCGCTACTGCCTGGGGAGAGGGTGCTGCTGCGGGATAATCGCCGACAAGGGAAGGGAAAATTGAGTAACCGATGGGAGGCTCAGCCATACGTCGTTCAGCGACAACCCCATTCGGACCAACCTGTATATGCCTTACGGCCTGAAGGGAAGACGGGCCCGGAACGGGTTTTACACCGCAACCTGATCCGCCCCTGCCCGAATTATCCTAAGCCAGTGGTAGAGGACCCACAGGCCGAGACGACGTGGATGCCCCCACTGGTGGGATGGGCAGTGATCCCAAGGGGCCTAGGCCGAGGACCACGACCTGAAGCCCCCCTCTCTCCACCTCGACGTTCCCAGCGGGAGAATCGGGGCCAGCCCCCAGCCAGGTACGGAGACTGGGTGTCGGGAGACCGTTCTCGGGACTAGAACGATTTGGCAGGGGGGGTATGTCACGGGGTGACAAACAGCTCCAGATCTGTATGAGTGTTGGTCGTCATGACAACTAAACGGCAGATTGGCGACAGGTGTAGGGACTTCACTCTGAGCGTCTGATTGAGGCCACTCCCGCTTTTAGAGAGGATAAAACACACGAGGAGGAGAAGGCTGGGTGGACTGTGCCATGCTGTGGTGCTGTGTTGTTCTTCTGCCCTGTTGATCTGGATCGTCCTCCCCCCCCGATCGTGGGTGGTCTCTCTCTCGTGGGGAATTGGTTATGGGCACCGCAGTTGAGGGGTTGTCTTGAAGGAAGAGGAGCGTTGTTTGAGAGGACGCGAGGACGGCCCAGAGGAATGAAACGCGCTGACTGAGCTGGAGAAGAGAGAGATGAGTAGTTAACAAACTGAATCTCATAATTGCATTGTGTTCTCCACTAAATTGGGTATTGGATTGAAGTGTTTGGAGCATGTGTACACCCTTCACCGAGTGAAATACTGATTCTTTGTCGATCTCTCACCTCCTCTCCCCGATTGGAGTTCAGCGAAGTGAAGTCTGTCTGTGACCGCGAGGAAAAATCTCTCGAGTGTTCTGTCCGCCCCTGGCGATCATCAGTACGGTAGACCAGGACTTGCGGGTGAGTGCTGGCCTTATGCGCACTAGAAGAGTGAAGTTGCAGTGTTTAACTTGACGTTTCCCCTCACGATTGCATGCTTAGAGTTGGATTGCAGTGTGTGTGTGTGGAAGAATATCTTTATTGCTGTGCAACCGCCCATGCGTCCTGGGGGTCTACTATCTACCGTGAGAGCTGAGTGAGATTGCTTACATCTACGTGCGGTGTCTAGAAAGAAGAACCTCTGCGAGATAACATCACCCCATTTGAGAACTGTGTATTGCTGTTGAAGTTGATTCTGTCTGTCCTAGAGAAGCCCCGCTCAGCCTGCGACTTTGAGCCTGTTGCAGTCCTAAGCCCAACTGCACGGTGTGAAGTTATCTGTCCCCTGCAACCCACGTGAGAGCTGTGTATTGCTGTTGAAGTTGATTCTGTCTGTTCTAGAGAAAGCTCTGCTCTGTCTGTGACTTGGAGTCTGCTGCAGCCCTGAAGCCCAACTGCACGGTGTGAAGTTATCTGTCCCCTGCAACCCACGTGAGAGCTGTGTATTGCTGTTGAAGTTGATTCTGTCTGTTCTAGAGAAAGCTCTGCTCTGTCTGTGACTTGGAGTCTGCTGCAGCCCTGAAGCCCAACTGCACGGTGTGAAGTTATCTGTCCCCTGCAACCCACGTGAGAGCTGTGTATTGCTGTTGAAGTTGATTCTGTCTGTTCTAGAGAAAGCTCTGCTCTGTCTGTGACTTGGAGTCTGCTGCAGCCCTGAAGCCCAACTGCACGGTGTGAAGTTATCTGTCCCCTGCAACCCACGTGAGAGCTGTGTATTGCTGTTGAAGTTGATTCTGTCTGTTCTAGAGAAAGCTCTGCTCTGTCTGTGACTTGGAGTCTGCTGCAGCCCTGAAGTCCAACTGCATGGTGTGAAGTTATCTGTCCCCTGCAATACACGTGAGAACTGTATACTGCTGTGTGAAGTCTTAATTTCGTCTGCCTTAGAGAAAGCTCTGCTCTGTCTGTGCCTTTGAGTCTGCTGCAGCCCTGAAGTTCAACTGCACGGAGTGAAGTTATCTGTCCCCGGCAACCCACGTGAGAGCTGTGTATTGCTGTTGAAGTTGATTCTGTCTGTTCTAGAGGAAGCTCTGCTCTGTCTGTGACTTGGAGTCTGCTGCAGCCCTGAAGTCCAACTGCATGGTGTGAAGTTATCTGTCCCCTGCAAGCCACGTGAGAGCTGTGTATTGCTGTTGAAGTTGATTCTATCTGTCCGGGAGAAGCCCCGCTCAGCCTGCGACCCGAGTCTGCTGCAGTTTTGAGCCTACCTGCATGGTGTGAAGTTATCCGTCCCCTGCAACCCATGTGAGAACTGTGTATTGCTGTTGAAGTTGATTCTGTCTGTTCTAGAGAAACCCCGCTCTGTCTGTGACCTTGAGGCTGCTGCAGCCCTGAAGCCTACCTGCATGGTGTGAAGTTATCCGTCTCTTGCAACCCATGTGAGAACGGTGTATTGCTGTTGAAGCCGATTCTGTCACCTGTGACACTCACCTGTCTAACGCTCTCCCATTGAGAGTCTGGCACCAGTCTGTGAAGGGAGTGCGCCTTGATCCCTCTACTCACCTGTGATACTCACCTGTCTACTGCTCTCCCACTGTGAGTCTGGCACCAGTCTGGAAAGGAAGTGCACTTTGAACCCTCTACTCACCTGTGATACTCACCTGTCTACTGCTCTCCCACTGTGAGTCTGGCCCCAGTCTGTGGAGGAAGTGAGCCGTGATTTCTCTATTCACCTGTGATATCCACCTGTCTAACGTTCTCCCACTGTGAGTCTGGCACCAGTTTGCGAGGAAGTGAGCCGTGATCCCTCTACTCACCTGTGATACTTACCTGTCTACTGCTCTCCCACTGCGAGTCTGGCACCAGTCTGGAAAGGAAGTGCACTTTGAACCCTCTACTCACCTGTGATACTCACCTGTCTACTGCTCTCCCACTGTGAGTCTGGCACCAGTTTGCGAGGAAGCGAGCCGTGATCCCTCTACTCACCTGTGATACTTACCTGTCTACCGCTCTCCCACTGCGAGTCTGGCACCAGTCTGTGGAGGAAGTGAGCCGTGATTCCTCTACCCACCTGTGATATCCACCTGTCTAACGCTCTCCCACTGTGAGTCTGGCACCAGTTTGTGAGGAAGTGAGCCGTGATCCCTCTACTCACCTGTGACACTTACCTGTCGAACGCCCTTTCACTGTAAGTCTGACACTCACCTGTGAAGGAAGTGATCCCCGTTCTCTCTACTCACTTGTGATACGCACCTGTCCAACGCTTTCCCACTGGGAGTCTGACACCAGTCCGTGAAGGAAGTGAGCCTTGATATCCTTACTCACCTGTGATCCTCACCTGAGATTCTCGCCGGTCCATACCCGCGGCGGTGCTGTTCCGGGTTCCTGGGAAGAAGGAGACAAGGAATTTTAGATTAGGATTTCTTAATTGCTTTTTAATAGAAAATAAAGTTGCCATTCCTTTTACTCCTGCCTCTTGCCTCCTCCTTGATACGCTCCTCTGGGTGACAGTGGTTTAGGGGTGAGCGCAGTCTGGCTTGGCCCACCCCGACCTGTGACAGCTGTATGTCGCGACTCGCAAGTCTCTTCTGTGAAGTCGCTTGTGGGCGTTGGTAGTGCTTTCGCTCTAATGTTATTGATAGACTGCTCGTCTGGCCACATCCACACAAAACACCATCACAAGTGATACAACTATATTATTTTAATTTGACTAGGAATTAGGCTAAAAAGAAACAGACAGTATGCTGTTGGGAGAGTGTTTTTATATTACCACACAGGAATGTTCAGTGGATTAAATAATTTACTAGATTAACGATCGATCAATCTACAAATTAAACTCACTCATACTGTCATAAATTACTAAAACATTATCCGAATTTGACAAATAATAAATGTTCTTGTCCCTAATAGTCAACATAATGAAGGGGAAACTAAAAATGAACTGCAGCAGGGCTAAACTTGCATCATAAAACTACAACACTAGAACTATAAATGTATGAATTAAACTCACTGAGACTGTCGACAGTTTCTTTTCCATGCATGCGGGGGGGGGGGGTGGAAGAATGCGGTTTTACAGATACTAGAAACGTGGCTTTCAAATGAAAGATTGGTATCAAAGAGCACACCCAGGTTCCTAACCAACGACGAAGACTTGACAGAGCAGCCATCAATTGTTAGACAGTTTTCTGGGTTAATACGTGCAGAGGTTTTTTGCCCAATAATTAGAAACTCTGTTTTTTCAGAATTAAGTAGTAGGAAATGACTAGTCATCCAAATTTTTATATCAGCTATGCATTCCGTTTATTTTGTGAATTGGTGCGTTTTGTTGGAGCGCGAAGAAATATAGAGCTGAGTATCATCAGCATAACAGTGAAAACTAATTCCATGCTGCCTAATGATCTCTCCCAAGGGTAGCATGTACAGAGTGAACAGCAAAGGTCCTAGTACTGAGCCTTGTGGTACTCCATATTTAACCCTCTGAGGTCGAGAAACGCGTCGACGCGTTTTGCTGGATTTTTTTCACATAGCAGCAACATAAACTTAAATTACTCCGTCATTTATGGTTATACAGAAAAAAGAAATATAAAAAAATTATCTGTGATATTTCTACTTTTGTATGTGTCCACTTACAATCAAATCAAAACATTGTGCTTTTGTAAAATAAAGAAAATAAACAGGGTGTGCGTTCTGCCTCTCCGTCGCGGTGAACTTTTTTTCTTGAGCACGTCTATAAACTGAAACAAAACTCAGCGAATACTTGTCACACATTTATGAGCCATACACCTTTATACACATTTAAGTGTGTACTTTTAAATGATCGGATTCAAACTGAAAACAAATATTCTCTGTTTAAGTAATTTGTATAAAACCAACAGGATGTCCAGTATCTCAAACGCTTGCTAATTACTTTTAATTCGACCACGCCCACTCGCGCAAAAGTGATTCACATGCAAATCTCCACATGGAACGCGAACGCCCTCGTTACCTCAAACACAAAACACCAAAACACTTCACAAGTCTCTGCTTTTCGTCGAGTTTGGAAGACACGTCTGAGCTTACATTGGATTTAACTCAGAAGAAGAAGAACGCGATTTGAAGACAAGAAAGATGTAAGGTAAGAAATTCTTACTTATTAGTTTATGGTATTGTTGCATAAACTTCACATTGCAGTTGAACTGTTGCTAGATATATGGTGAATATTATACTATTTAGACCCGTGTTTCCTGTTAAATACTGTTTGTGGATATCTGCTCAAACATAGATATGTATAACCATAATGTTTAATATTTTGGAGCGCGATGGCGTTTGAATGTATCATATTTTGGAGCGCGCTGTGGGTTTTAATGTATCATATTTTTGAGCGCGATTGCGTTTGAAAGGAAAAATGCACCAAACATTAGGCTTTATGTTTGTACTATTATCTCATTTCATATCATCATGACGAATGGAAACATTTGAAGTAACATATGATAATCAATATATTTTTCTCTAGCGTAGTTGTTCTTGAAATCTTTTGGAAGATTTAATTTATTGTTATTATTATTTTATGCAGCACTGCGTAGCCTATGCCTACAAGGCACAACAAACCTGGTGTTCATTATATATTGTTGGAAACGTGTGTGTGTGTGTGTGTATTCTTTGAATTTTAAAAAGAAATTTTAACCAGAAAAATCTAAAATCTATTCCCAAAATCGTGCAGCCCTATAGTTTCTCTTGATATCAGTATGCTCACAGTTTTTTTCTTTTTTTCTTTTCTTTCAGGGACCAGATCCAACTGAGTCCTGCTGACTTCAACATTCACATGAGTCTCTGTACATGAACATGGTAAAGTGAAAATCAAACACCTTGGAAATGAAAGGTATGTTTTTAGGAATGGCACAAAGGTCTCTGTCTTTGGATCATTGTTTTCAATGTGCTCTTTTGTCATTTGTATTTTTGGATTGTGTTGTGTTGTAAATAAATCCAAACAATCTAAAAGCCATTCTTTTTTAAATCTCCTCATTCTTTGTGCAAGGTTGCTCTGAATGACAGGGCCTGATCGCTCCTAATAGGGCAGTTAGGGGAGTGTCTTTGTCTTTCTCAGGTGTTGAAGGCTTACATATTCATGAGATGGTCACGCCTCTTCGCATATGGCTTTGTCACACAAAACACGTCTTAGAAATTTTAAATCAATATATTGTCTTATCTGAATGAGCAGTCAGGGTGATTTTCACATAGTTTTGGAGCAAATATTCTAGGCTATGTCATACAATTTTCAAAAGTCTTGTGAAGAAATAATCAGTATGGGTTTCATGGCCTTATTTCAGTGAGAATTTTTTTTTGGTATTTTCACAAACCACGCATAAATGTCATTATCTCAAAACTACAAACTTTTACATACATGCTGCTGATATATTATTATAGCAGAGTTTGTGCTGAATACAGTGTAATTAGACTTTAGCCATGAAAATGTCACTAGTAACAGAAAAAAACACAAATGTCAGAGCATGTCAGACCACCTCCAGGGCCCAGAAAACAGCTCAGACCTCAGAGGGTTAACTTTTGATCGATATGACATCTCTTCATTTACTGCTACAAACTAATAACGGTCAAATAAGTATGATTTAAACCATGCTAGTGCAATTCCACTATTGCCAACATCATTTTTTTGTCTATTCAAAAGAATGTTGTGGTCAATAGTGTCAAATGCAGCACTAAGATCCAGTAACACTAATAGCGAGATACAACCACGATCGGATGATAAGAGCAAATAATTTGTGACTCTAATGAGAGCAGTCTCAGTACTATGATATGGTCTAAATCCTGACTGGAAATCCTCGCAGATACCATTTATTTTTTGTATATTGTTTTTTGGTGATTTTTGCCTTTTATTGTGACGGGACAGTATAGAGTGGACAGGAAGCGAGGTGGGAGAGAGACGGGGGACGGGATCGGGAAAGGTCCACGAGCCGGGACACAAACTCGGGCCGCCCGAGAACAACGGCGCTACATGTCGGCGCACTGACCACGAGGCCATCGGCGCCGACGCTGATTTAATTTCTTTCTAAAAAGGAACATAGTTGTGAGGATACTGCCTTCTATTAATTTTGACAGAAAAGGTAATTTCGAGATCGGCCTGTAATTGACTAATTCTGTAGGATCAAGTTGCATTTTTTTAATAAGAGGTTTAATAATAGCCAGCTTAAAAGTTTTTGGTACATATCCTAGTGACAAAGATGAATTAATGATATTAAGAAGAGGATCTATGACCTCTGGAAGCATGTCTTTCAATAGCTTAGTCGGTAGAGGGTCTAACATACATGTTGTCGATTAAAGGGATGGTTCGGAGTAATTTCAACCTAGGGTCCTTTGCACCATGACCTTATGGCTTAGTGCTTAGCACTAATGGATCCAAGGTTGTATCTCGTAAATTACCCCACTAATAATGCCCGGAATGGTACCAAACTTATACAGTAGTACAAATAGGTTCTGTACTCGTACAACGAGGCATTGGAAAGTTTGTAAGTACATGCTTGCTGGATATTATTAATTTCTTTAAAATAAACATCTTACTGGCCCCAAACATTTGAACAGTAGAGCGTATTTTAGGTTTTATTTTTGTACAGATTTTATTACAAAAATGCTCGTCCTACAAAAGTTATTAATATTACCATTAGAGCGGCACAATTCTGGAGACATTGAGAATAACTCTTTTTTTATAAAAAATGAAGAAAATGATTCTCCCACGATTCTGAATAAACATCAACAAAAATTTACTAGAGCTTCTGACAAAATGTTAATTCCTGCAGTCTATTTAAAAATATATATTAATTTGATTTATTTTAAATACGTTTGACTCATGAATACTTCATGTTTTATGACTGGATGAATCAGCGTTTTTGAATGAATCTCTGGAGTGAATGATTCAATGACTCACTCATAAAGACTTCACTTGACTATCAGTCACTTGTCGCCACCTACTGGTGTAACGATGTAGCATGAGCTAACCTGTAGCAGAAGTTTATCGGCAGATCTCAAACTCTTAAAGGGGTCATATAATGCTATTTTTGTACAAGCTGATATGATTCTTTAGGGTCTAAATTAAAAGTTTGTAATATACTTTAATAAAAAATTCTCATTAGTATTGTAAGAAAACACTCATTTTACCTGGTCAAAAACAGCTCTGTTTTCAGCACGCCATTTAAGTGCATATGTCTTTAACCCTCTGAGGTCGGCAAACGCGCCCCCGCGTTTTGCTGGATTTTCTTCACATTGTAGCACAATAAACTTAAATTACTCCGTCATTTATGGTCATACAGAAAAAAGAAATATAAAAAAAAGAATCTGTGATATTTCTACTTTTGTATGTGTCCACTTACAATCAAATCAAAACATTGTGCTTTTGTAAAATAAAGAAAATAAACAGGGTGTGTGTTCTGTCTCTCAGTCGCGGTGAACTTTTTTTTCTTGAGCACGTCTATAAACTGAAACAAAACTCAGCGAATACTTGTCACACATTTATGAGCCATATACCTTTATACACATTTAAGTGTGTACTTTTAAATGATCGGATTCAAACTGAAAACAAATATTCTCTGTTTAAGTAATTTGTATAAAACCAACAGGATGTCCAGTATCTCAAACGCTTGCTAATTACTTTTAATTCGACCACGCCCACTCGCGCAAAAGTGATTCACATGCAAATCGTCCACATGGAACGCGAACGCCCTCGTTACCTTAAACACAAAACACCAACAAACTTCACAAGTCTCTGCTTTTCGTCGAGTTTGGAAGACACGTCTGAGCTTACATTGGATTTAACTCAGAAGAAGAAGAACGCGATTTGAAGACAAGAAAGATGTAAGGTAAGAAATTCTTACTTATTAGTTTATGGTATTGTTGCATAAACTTCACATTGCAGTTGAACTGTTGCTAGATATATGGTGAATATTATACTATTTAGACCCGTGTTTACTGTTAAATACTGTTTGTGGATATCTGCTCAAACATAGATATGTATAACCATAATGTTTAATATTTTGGAGCGCGATCGCGTTTGAATGTATCATATTTTGGAGCGCGATCGCGTTTGAATGTATCATATTTTGGAGCGCGATGCGTTTGAAAGGAAAAATGCACCAAACATTAGGCTTTATGTTTTTACTATTATCTCATTTCATATCATCATAACGAATGGAAACATTTGAAGTAACATAAGATAATCAATATATTTTTCTCTAGCATTGTTACTGAAATCTTTTGGAAGATTTATAGGCTGCTATAGGTTATTGTTATTATTATTTTATGCAGTACTGCACATAGCTTATGCCTACAAGGCACAACAAACATGGTGTTCATTATATTATATATTGTTGGAAACATTTGTGTGTGTGTGTGTGTATTCTGTGAATTTTAAAAAGCAATTTTAACCAGAAAAATCTAAAATGTATTCCCAAAATCGTGCAGGCCTAGTTTCTCTTGATACCAGTATGTTCACTTTTTTTCTTTTCTTTCAGGGACCAGATGCAACTGATTCCTGCTGACTTCAACATTCACATGAGTCTCTGTACATGAACATGGTAAAGTGAAAATCAAACACCTTGGAAATGAAAGGTATGTACAATGTTTTTAGGAATGGCACAAAGGTCTCTGTCTTTGGATCATTGTTTTCAATGTGCTCTTTTGTCATTTGTTGTGTATTTTTGGATTATGTTGTGTTGTAAATAAATCCAAACAATCTAAAAGCCATTCTTTTTTAAATCTCCTCATTCTTTGTGCAAGGTTGCTCTGAATGACAGGGCCTGATAGCTCCTAATAGGGCAGTTAGGGGAGTGTCTTTGTCTTTCTCAGGTGTTGAAGGCTTACATATTCATGATATGGTCACGCCTCTTCGTATAAGGCTTTTTCCCACAAAACACGTCTTAGAAATTTCTGAATGAGGAGTCAGGGTGATTTTCACATAGTTTTGGAGCAAATATTCTAGGCTACGTGATACAATTTTCAAAAGTCTTGTGAAGAAATAATCAGTATGGGTTTCATGGCCTTATTTCAGTGACAATTTTTTTGGGTATTTTCACAAACCACGCATAAATGTCATTATCTCAAAACTACAAACTTTTACATACATGCTGCTGATATATTATTGTAGCAGAGTTTGTGCTAAATACAGTGTAATAAGACTTTAGCCATGACAATGTCACAAGTAACAGAAATAAGCACAAATGTCAGAGCATGTCAGAACACCTCCAGGGCCAGAAAACAGCTCAAACCTCAGAGGGTTAAAGGGGACCTATTATGACCCTTTTCACAAGATGTAAAATAAGTCTCTGATGTCCCCAGAGTATGTATGTGAAGTTTTAGCTCAAAATACCCAACAGATATTTTTTTTACAGCATGTTTAAATTGTCATTTTTGGGGGGCTCAGAAAAACGCGCTGTTTTAGTGTGTATCCCTTTAAATGCAAATTAACTGCTGCTGCCGGCCCAGGGGGCGGAGCCTCACGAGCTCACGCTTCAGTCAGTTCAATCTCATATGATAATATCAAAACAGAAACTCTCAGTAGTGTGTTCATTTTGACTCGGAGTCGGACAATAATGCCCACAGCGCCAGAGAATATATACTGTATGGAGATTAAACAGGTATAGTTTAGCTTAATTATGGTTATAACTTATTTGTCATCTGCTTTTATCCACTATTAATACAAGCCTGCTGTAGCAGACCTCGTCCGAATGATGACCAAAATATACTGATGAGTTCAATGAAGTTTATTGTACATCACACAAAAGATGAAGCGTTAGTTTTACTCCAGAGAATCACTGTAAGAACAGCTAAATAAACACAGTATAAGATGTGAGCATTAAAGTCTTATCCATAAACTCTCTCTCTCCCTTTCATTATCATCAACATACACAGCAAAGTACACAAAACACTCGTTACAACTAACAGCAAACAAATATATACACACCTTTTCAGTCTGTGCTTAATAAACTGGTACACTGTAAATCCGTAAAACTATTCGATGAGCTGTCATAAAGTGTGCGCTCTCACTTTCATTTCTGCCGTGGTCAGTAACGTTAGTCCTGTCGCTCCGGAGAGTGTAATCTGGATCACGAACAGTTGGTACAGATCCATCCTCGAGTAAGAACGAGAGTAAATGAAGACTGATATGTTCATTCTGACATCCAACAACAAAACACCTCAATCGCTTAGGAGACATTCTTGTCTACAGCTGCTCAAGCGTCGAACAATGGCGGACTGTGTCCAGCTCACTCAGGGCGGGTCTATGCTCAAACTGAAGTGTCACTCAACAGTCGTGGGAGGGGCCTGCACAATTCTACGTCACATTGCGCTGAATCTGAGAACAGCTCATTCTGAGACAGTGCTTATGATTTATTGAGATTGTAAAAAAACCACTGGGTGGATTTTTATCATTCTAGGGTGGTTTTGCTCACACACTGCCAACACACATTTATGTTCAAACACCATGTAAAAGTGAATTTTGCATAATAGGTGCCCTTTAAATGATAATGCGCTTTGCTCACCCCACCCCTCTGTTCTGTGCGTACACCGTTTCTAACACAATAACCATAACGCGTTGTTCATTATAAACGTGGGATTATGAATTATATCGAGAACGTCGTACATAGAAAACATGCCGTAATGTATCCTGAGTGTAAACAGCCACATTCATTGTGAAGCGTGCAAGCGATTTGCAAAGATGAATATAAATATTAATATAAAGGTTAATAAAATGTTACACTCACTGTTTTTTCTGGAGGTGCAGCACGAACACGAATAGTTGGTACCGATCCTTTTTTCAGGAGCAGCTTCTTTAAAAAAAACAGCTTTACTGACCCTCGAGCAGTCTGGTGTGTGAAATGATTCGCACAAACATGAAAGCATTGACGTTGATCGTGGGGAATATTCCCTTCGAAAACAAACTCAGCCACTGCGTCTTCAGCGGTTCGTCAAAATGACTGCTGTGTTCCTTATTACACCCAAGAACAGAACACCACAATCGCTTAGACGCCATTCTGCTCATAGACAGTGCCAGTATCAACAATGACGCGCGGAGTATGATGACAGACAGGCAGCTCGCTCACGAGCGAGGGCGGGTCTGTGTTGAAACGCTCCTGTCAATCAACAATCGCGGGAGGGGCATCCGACCGTGTGACGTCACTAGGTCGAACGGCTTGATTTGAGAGGGGGGGAAACATATAAGGAGATAAAAAATAAATAAAAAACACTGGATGGATTTTTATCATTTTATGATGGTTGTGTACAGGCACTGCCAACACACATTTCAGTACAATCAACTTGTAAAAGTGCATGTACCATTATATGACCCCTTTAACAAAAGTCAAGAGCTCAACTAAAGCAAACACTGATCATCATAATGGCGACTTCAAACTAAACATTCAATAAAACATCAACATCTAAACCTCTGTTAAATCTCAATAAAACTTCTGTAGACGTATGACAGATATGAAATCAAACTTTAATCACACATATATATATATATATATATATATAATTATCGGAAGTTTCTCCAGTGTTATTTTAACACTCTGTAGATTAGACTCATACAGACATTGAGTAGTGTCCATTTAAAACTGAGGATTTTACTGTGTAGAATGTTGAGTTGTTAAAAAAAAATTACTTGAAAGAATGTTTACCATCATTTAACATTTTCTATTATTAAAATGGTATATATATTTGTGTTTTATAAATGTCACAACACAAAAATGCTGTTTGTAAATAAGTTTATTTGAGCTGGTGTTGTTGAGCACTCCTTTGAATTACAGGTTGCAAGATACTTTATACTCAACTTTTAGTTTTTCTTTAAGAATAAACCATATTTCATTTTCAAACAAGTAATTTGTAAATATTTTGACTAGTACAAAACACAGAAGTGAGGAGAAGAAAGAAGCCACACCACCAGAATAACAAGATCCCATGAAATCAACTGACGTGGCTTGTGCTTTGCTTTTATTTTCTTTATGACAGCCAAAATACTTTGAGCCACATCCTCAAATCATGATCTTCTGCTTTATATTTAACAGCAAGTATATTTGACTGAACCGTCTGTTAAAATAAAGAGCCGTTTTTTCAGAAGAGAACTAATATTTAAATGTTTCTAAAAGCCACAGATGAAAACTCATGTTGATGTCATGGGGTCTTTAAAACATATAGTGCACATTAGTATTTTAAATACCCAAAGAACATTACATTGATATTAAACAGACTCATATGATACTTTTAAATTACAGAAATTATTTTTTTGTACCGACATAATCACATTATCTGATGATTAAAACAAAACAAAAAGGTTTTTGCCAGTTAAAAAAAACAAACATTCGCCAGTAATGTAAGAACACAAACATATCCTTCACTCCTAAGATCTGCTGCAGATGAAGTTGAGTTTGACGTGTTCAGGACGGCTGATCCAGCGCTGATCTCCTCCAGACTGAACTGCTCCAGATCTCACTCCAGACTCACAGTCCTCGTCTCCTGTGCCGTTCCCTGGAGCCCAGTTCTGATAGCACACGGTCTCTCCGCTCACCCAGAACCAGAGGCCCACAGTGCAGGAGTGACGTAAACCCAACCACACCGCCTCAGTAGACGCACGTTTAACCACATTCATCACCTCCTCCTGCATCTCCTCTGAATGAACCGAGACCAGATCCGTATAATTCTGTCTGCAGTATCTCAGAGCTTCAGGCCACGTCAGAGTCTCTGTGATCAGAATCAGTTTATCTGGACACAAAACAAACCACAAGCAAAAACTAGAGAGAGACTGATCAAAAACAACATGCAGAACAAACACTGTGGAGGAATCTGTCATGTCAGACATGTAGCGTGAACTTTAAGATATCTGGAGGTGATGGATGGATTGTGTGTGTTTGTGAGGATCTGCTCACCTTCATGACACACAAAAGGAAATTGGTTGTTGCAAGAGATGTCATGCCATTGACCCTGAGAATTCGGTCTGATCACTGTACAGTTTTCATTTCCTCCAGCATTATTAGGTTGAGTAGGAGCCCAGTATCTGAAAGAGGAGTTACTCTGATCTGACCACTGCCATGAGTCTCTGAACAGACCAATCCAGATCCAGAATACATTTAAATCAACACTTCTCCGGACCCATGATCCAGATAACTGATGATCACTAATGATCTTCTGAACCTGTTGATTCTCATTCTGGTTCCTCACACTGACCAGATCAATGTGTTTCTGTCTGCAGTAACTCTGAGCGTCTGTCCAGTTCTTCTTCTGATCGACAAAGACGAGTCCTGTGTTCGCTTTAGGAAGAAAAAAAAATAGTTTCATAAATCAGATTGTTCATTATTCTTATGCTGCTTTATGTTTTACACACACACACACACACACACACACACACACACACACACACACACACACATACACACACACACACACACACACACACACACAAAAACAAACACACTGCACAGGTCAAATAGACCTATTTTCAGTCTGTCCAATGGTTGATACAATACACACAAACACACACACACACACACACACTCACACACACACACACACACACAGAAACACTGCACAGGTCAAATAGACCTATATTCAGTCTGTCCAATGGTTGATACAACACACACACACACACACACACACACACAGAGAAACACACACAAAGAAACACTGCACAGGTCAAATAGACCTATATTCAGTCTGTCCAATGGTTGATACAACACAGTATCCCACTGGTCACAATTGTGACCGATCATATAACACACTTTTTCACACACTTTTCCATGAAAATTTCTAAAGATTATGATTGATTGTTTCAATGGGATATTAATGAAACATGATTTGTATATTTTTGTGTCTGGGAAAAATAGTGGAATTAAATGGGTTAATTTACAGGTAAAAAATTTACAGTGTAGTTTAACACCGTCTCTTGTGTGTTTTGAAGAAGGGGTGGCTTTGGAGACGCTCTGAAAGGAGGGTGGGATCAAATGCTTTCATAGCTAACTTACTATTGCTAGCCTCTCCGAAAATGCCTACCCTGCCCTTAATTTATAAGTTAATACTGTTTGTGATAGTAGAAAATGTTCTGAAGCCGTCATATTTAGTATATGGTGCATCTATAAATGAACGGTTGTTGTAATTGTAAATAGCTGCACTCACTGTTGCAGATGAAATGAAGAGTATCACTACATGGCAAATCCTCCCATAGTCCATTTGACATAATTCCACAATAACTGGTTTCAGGTTGTCCAGTAGCCCAGTTCAGATAGAGCGCAGGTTCACCTGAAGACCACTGCCATTTCTCAACACCAGTCTTCTGCAGCCCAATCCAGACATACTGACCAACTCCATTCACACTCTTCTTCAGCTCGTTCATGTCGTTCATGTTGTCAACGGTGGCCAGATCTGTGTAATTCTCTCTGCAGAATCTCTGAGCTTCAGTCCAGGTCTTCCTCACGTTTATAAAGTGATACTGACGCTGAACACATTCAGATACGGAGCAGAGAGCTGTGAAAGAGAGCGCTTGATTTAATGCTTTTCATAACAGGGTCAAACCTGATGAAACTATAAACCATAAACACACTCACCAATGAGAAGAAGAATCAAATATAGAGTTTGGTCCATTTCTGAGGAAAAACACATTGAAAATCCCAAATACTCACATATTCATTTTGGAGTAAATCATGATCATGTAATTAAAAATAAATAAATAAATATATATTTTTTTTTTTTGTTGTTGTTGTTGTTGCAGTTTTAGCAATTATTCAGACAATATTAACATCTGAAAGTGTAATTGTGTTTGAAGAATGAACATGTTCTTACTTTAGAGGTCGTGTGTTTCTGTCCTGAGTCTGATGTTTCTGTCTGCAGATTTACACTACGCTATTATTATATCTGCTCTCATCCCTCTTTCAGCTCATCACATCATTTGTGTATTTCTCTAAAACTAATTTTCATGTTTTCCTTCCTCCTTTTTTTGTGTTTTTCTACCTCTGTATTTGCATATTGGCATCTCTGTCAGTTAGTATTAGTCTATATTTATATGAACCTTATTCAAAAAAATATGTGAACATTCACAATTTATATTGTTATATTCACAACTAAACAGCAGCTTTAATGATATTGCTGAACTGCATAACTCGTGTTTCATCCCTGATCATCTTGACATGTATCGGCCTGTCCACAGAGCCGCCTTAACCCAATGTTAGGCCCCGGGGCTGAGAGGTTTTGTAGGCCCCCCATCCCCTCGATTTATAGAGTCTCATTTTTAAAAAAGTGTAAAAGCCTATCTAGGTAATCTACATCACAAAATGCATTAGTTTCTTTCGAGACCTACAACAGTGAGTTTTTTTTAGATTGTTTTTAATTTTAATATTGTTATTAACATATCACTGAGCACATAAACACAAGACACTTTATTTAACAACCATACCAAGCAACTAAATTTCAACTTTATGCAAATGAGAAGCGATTTTCGCGAACGACAACCAATAGGAAAGAAGCCTTTCAGTGGAGCTCAGCTCCCGTCACCATCTCGAGTGTAGTGCAGGCAAGACAGAAGAGTTCAAGGGCGATTTCACTGTTTTATATGATTTGACTGTAACTAACCACAAACATGGATATAATAAAATAATGCATGGAAAAGAAACTGTCGACAGTCAGTGAGTTTAATTCATACATTTATAGTTCGAGTGTTGTAGTTTTATGATGCAAGTTTAGCACTGCTGCAGTTCATTTTACAGTTTCCCCTGCATTATGTTGACTATTAGGGACAAGAAAATTTATTATTTGTCAAATTCGGATGACGTTTTAGTAATTTATGACAGTATGAGTGAGTTTAATTTGTAGATTGATCGATCGTTAATCTAGTAAATGATTTAATCCCTGAACACTGCTGTGTGGTAATATAAAAACACTCTCCCAACAGCATACTGTTTCTTTTGAGCCTAATTCCTAGTCAAATTAAAATGATATAGTTGTATAATATCACTTGTGATGGTGTTTTGTATAGATGTGGCCAGACGAGCAGTCTAACGCCTCATTCGCGCCGCGGGACCTCTAGACGCGCGTAAACGCGTCTTTGCATTGACATTGAAATCACTCGCGCCAGACGCTCTATTCGCGTTTGGTGTGAACGCACCATAACAATAACATTAGAGCAACAGCACTACCAACGTCCACAAGCGACTAGCGACATACAGCGACAAAATCTGACAAGTTAAAACAATATGACCTTTTCAGCTCATCATGAACCCGAACATGGGAGGCCCCTGAACTTGGGAGGCCCCTGGGCTTCAGCCCAGGTAAGCCCGTGCATTAATGCGGCCTTGCCTGTCCACCAACACTTGCCATCTTTCCACTTCACCATTTGTCTACTTACATTACATTTTTTTTCTTGTATTTGGCCCAAGTGTTCAAGTGTGTGTAGAACTTTTGATTACCCGATGGGACACACTTATGGTGTTGTAAAAATGCAAGTGTTTGCAGAGCTTTATTTTGATTCTCAAAGCTTTGCATTTTTAAATAATCCTCTAAGTGTCTGTACAGCAGTGCCTATAGGCATATACATATATGTAACACAGTTTACTAGTAATGATGGTCCTTTTAATTAAGTGATAAAAAGCATTTGCAAATGTTGTAGAAATGACAAAATACACATACTCATGTTTGCACCAGTAAAATGTGTTCACTTATAGCCTGTAGCGTGCACATACTCTCTAGTGGCCAAGTGTGGGTATCTGGACAGACCCCATGTTTGAGTTTCTCTGTTCTTAGGCCACTTTTATCTGTTGCTGTTTTAACTGAACAGAGAAGGGTTGAGTTCATTAGTGAAGACTGGTGACACTGGTTACTGGGAGCCTTTAAAAAAAACCTGTTTGAGGCTCCAGTCAAAGACAAAGAAACGTGTGTGAGATGAAGGAGTGAGTTTGACCAGTGAGGGAGTTTGGGCCATTAAAAGAGAAAAAATGAAGAGGAAGGGAAGACAATTCTGTTGTGAAACTGTTTTACTCATTTATAGGCTTCCTCTTTTTCCCCTTCTGAAAGCTGAGACCCCTCACATTCACAACAGAGACGAGATAAAGGCATGAAAGTGCTCATATCATGCTTTTATTCCCCTGAAGTCCATCTCTAATGTTAGTAAAGGTTGTTGGACTCTCATTATCCCACTGAAATAATATCATCTTCTGCTACTTCTGCAGAATATGCAGTGGGATAAATAAGGTCAGCTGGAACCAGGAACACCACCCGATATACTCGTTACATCAAAAGAAGAATAACGTCGATGCCAATGTTAGTTTCTCTGTTTATTCTGAGGTTTACTGAAGTCAGCCGGATCCGTGCCGTATCCAGATCAGATGGTGGACCTGCGCCTAGACACGACCCCAACGCGTGATGTAGTGAGCCGGATCTGGGCCGTATCCAGATCAGATGGAGGACCTGCTCCTAGACACGACCACAACGCATGATGTAGTCAGCAGGATCCGTGCCGTATCCAGATCAGATGAAGGACCTGCGCCTAGACACGACCCCAACGCATGATGTAGTCAGCCGGATCCGGGCCGTATCCAGATCAGATGGAGGACCTGCGCCTAGACACGACCCCAACGCATGATGTAGTCAGCCGGATCAGGGCCGTATCCAGATCAGATGGAGGACCTGCGCCTAGACACGACCCCAACGCATGATGTAGTCAGCCGGATCAGGGCCGTATCCAAATCAGATGGAGGACCTGCGCCTAGACACGACCCCAACGCATGATGTAGTCAGCCGGATCTGGGCCGTATCCAGATCAGATGGAGGACCTGCTCCTAGACACGACCCCAACGCGTGATGTAGTGAGCCGGATCTGGGCCGTATCCAGATCAGATGGAGGACCTGCTCCTAGACACGACCCCAACGCGTGATGTAGTGAGCCGGATCTGGGCCGTATCCAGATCAGATGGTGGACCTGCGCCTAGACACGACCCCAACGCGTGATGTAGTGAGCCGGATCTGGGCCGTATCCAGATCAGATGGAGGACCTGCTCCTAGACACGACCACAACGCATGATGTAGTCAGCAGGATCCGTGCCGTATCCAGATCAGATGAAGGACCTGCGCCTAGACACGACCCCAACGCATGATGTAGTCAGCCGGATCCGGGCCGTATCCAGATCAGATGAAGGACCTGCACCTAGACACAACCACAACGCATGATGTAGTCAGCCGGATCCGGGCCGTATCCAGATCAGATGGAGGACCTGCGCCTAGACACGACCCCAACGCATGATGTAGTCAGCCGGATCAGGGCCGTATCCAGATCAGATGGAGGACCTGCGCCTAGACACGACCCCAACACATGATGTAGTCAGCCGGATCCGGGCCGTATCCAGATCAGATGGAGGACCTGCTCCTAGACACGACCACAACGCATGATGTAGTCAGCCGGATCCGGGCCGTATCCAGATCAGATGGAGGACCTGCGCCTAGACACGACCACAACGCATGATGTAGTAAGCCGGATCCAGGCCGTATCCAGATCAGATGGAGGACCTGCACCTAGACACGACCCCAACGCATGATGTAGTAAGCCGGATCCAGGCCATATCCAGATCAGATGGAGGACCTGCACCTAGACACGACCCCAACGCATGATGTAGTCAGCCGGATCCGGGCCGTATCCAGATCAGATGGAGGACCTGCACCTAGACACGACCCCAACGCATGATGTAGTCAGCCGGATCCGGGCCATATCCAGATCAGATGGAGGACCTGCACCTAGACACGACCCCAACGCATGATGTAGTAAGCCGGATCCAGGCCATATCCAGATCAGATGGAGGACCTGCACCTAGACACGACCCCAACGCATGATGTAGTCAGCCGGATCCGGGCCGTATCCAGATCAGATGGAGGACCTGCGCCTAGACACGACCACAACGCATACCTGAAGTGTCAGCAGAGATTGTGTCAACTAGACTCTCCCCTGTGAAGGCCTCATCGACATGACAGCCATCGGCACTGATCCTCAACAAACTCATCTCCATTCCGGCATGACTCCGATCTTCAACCAGATGGAACTGGATAATATTCTGATTGTTCCAAACCAATCTGACTTCTGACCTGTAATGCTGCCGGAATCATAATCATACACTGTTCGCTTGTTGGCCAGAGGAGAACTGAGTGACTGAGCCTGGGTTCTCCAAAGGTTTTTTTATCCATTCTGTCACTGATGGAGTTTTGGTTCCTTGCCACTGTTGTCTTGCTTAGTTGGGGACATTTAATATTCAACAATATTATTGATCTGAACTGCATTGACACCATTATATGAGAACTGAACTGAGCTGGACGATGACATCACGGTTTTCTCTAGAGCGGCTATTTATATAAATTAAAGGGTAACTCTCACCAAAATACAACCTAGGGTCTTTTTGTTAATCTACCAAGGCAAACTTTCATTTAAAAGCATAATTAGAATGAAAACGGCACTTTAAAGTTTTTCGTTTTCAGTCAAATTGCCTTTTGAATGGGAGTGAATGGGGAACTTTTATGATAGCATCAAAATCGCTATTTTTAAAACAATAAGAAGGCTCGACAAAACATGAAACTGTGCAGGAAGTATCACCAGGGGCTCTACACATTGAGAACATTGTTTGTGTACACAGTGTTTACTAAAGAGAAAGATTTTGAACAACTCACTGTGCTTGCGTCCGCCAGCATTTTGTCAGTCAAAAATAGTCTAAAACTTTTTTCATCCGACGGTGGATGTCCACGGCCCCGCTGTCGGATGTCGTGCGGGAGATCGCTACTTGACATTTTTAAAAAGAGATTAATTTTCAGTGCAATCAATGTTTTTGTAAAGAGAGTTTACAGTTTACAGTTATAAAGTTAAATAGCTACGTAAAGTGCTTGTATAGAGTTGGTGTATGTTAATTGAGCTTTATCTGATTACTGAAATGTTAATGTCAGTGTTGTTTTATTTGGTGGAATACACCGTTTCATTTTCTGTGACCATACAGTATCAGATAAATGTGTAATGTGAGTTTATTGAAAGAGCGTTTCACTTTTTGACAAGAAGTCACACCGCCAGCTATTTCAACACTGTGAAACAAAAATGAATTTATTGTTGTCTTTGTTGAATTTGCAGATTGTACAGTGTGTGACAGAAATAAAAATGATATGTGCCATCAGAAAAACAGCCTCTTCTGTGTGTGCAACAGGACATAACTGTTCTCAGACCTGATTCTTTGGATTTATAAGCAGTCCGCACTACATTTAGACATCCATAAAATGACTCCAATGTATTTACTGCTGCTCTATTTCTTGAATCCTCCACAAATATTGAGACTGACATAAATCTACATAGGGTTTGAATGTGATCACAGAGTTCTCAAAAATAATCTGTTTCTCTTTGCATTTGGTCAATACATTCCAGCACATTATTCATTGCTGCTAACTCCAAAAAGTAAAAACTGTACTTGAAAAGAAAACAGGATTACTTTGAATAGCATCATTGTAAAGTTGTGATGAAGAGCTGAGCAAGTCTTGCATAATATGTCCGGGTCTGAGTGTGACTTCCTGCTTAAAGAGGAAGTAATGGATACAAAAAAAATAAAAATAAAAAAAAATAATATATATATATATATATATATATATATATATATATATATATATATATATATGTGTGTGTGTGTGTGTGTGTGTGTGTGTGTGTGTGTGTGTGTGTGTGTGTGTGTGTGTGTGTGTGACAGTAGAAATGTATGTATGTGAAAGGAGAATGTATGTGTGTGTGAGTGAGAGTAGAAATGTATGTATGTGAAAGGAGAATGTATGTGTGTGTGTGTGTGTGTGTGTGTGTGTGTGTGTGTGTGTGTGTGAGAGTAGAAATGTATGTATGTGAAAGGAGAATGTGTGTGTGTGTGTGTGTGTGTGTGTGTGTGTGTGTGTGTGTGTGTGTGTGTGTGTGTGTGTGTGTGTGTGTGTGTGTGTGTGTGACAGTAGAAATGTATGTATGTGAAAGGAGAATGTATGTGTGTGTGACAGTAGAAATGTATGTGTGTGAAAGGAGAAGAATGGATTTTGGCTTGTACGGCCCCTCATAGTTTACTGTTTGTTTGTTTATAGAACATGAACACATTTGCATGTAAACACATTCTCATCACTCATTTGTTTAGGTCCACATTTAGACTTTCAGGGTGGACAATCTTTACATCTCTGACGTGAAACAGATGCAGAAACAGTGTGTTATTGTTCTAGACATATTCCATTGTTTCATTCAGTCTTATTCATCTGTTAGTTTTATTGCAACAGTAAAAGTTACACTTCTTAACATTAGTTTTCCTCTGGCTGTTGTAACAGAGATTATAAAGCACACTTGTTATAGAAAAAACAACAAAAAAAACAGTGAAGTTATTATGTAGTAGATGATTATTATGTAGGGTTGATTATTGATGATAACATGTAGTGGCCTGAGGCCTAAGCCATGAAGCCGGTTTAGAATAGAATAGAATAGAATAGAATAGAATAGAATAGAATAGAATAGAATAGAATAGAATAGAATATACTTTATTGTCCCCTAGGGGAAATTTGTCTTGGACTCAAGAGTGCGTAGTGCATAGTAGTAGCTGCCATTACAGATAATCGATACATGTGAAATACAAATAACAACTAAAGACGTACACGTAGGGCTACATACACACACACACAAAAACAGCAGAACACCAAGTTATTGCACTCTTCCCAGGCCTCAGCGTACAAATCTATTTAAAATTTCGATTTTAAATTTTGATGGAGGTGGGTACGAAAGAGTATTTGAAACGGTTCAATTTAGTTTTGGGGATTCTGTACCTTTTGCCAGAAGGCAAGAGCTCGTATTCCGTTTGAAGGATGTTGGACGGGTCCAACAGTACTCTCCGCGCCTGCCTGAGTACAGACTGCTCATAGATGGACTGAAGGGAGAGCTTTTCAGTCCTCCCCATCACCTTCATAGCAGTCTGTACCAGGCACTGCAACTTTGATTTGTACTGTGTGGAGAGATTGCCGAACCATGCTGTCATCCCATACCTGATGACACTCTCCATCACAGCCTGATAAAATAAAAACATGATGTTCTGGCTGACACCAAACACCCTCAGTCTGCATAGAAAATACAGTCTTTGCTGTAAACGGGAACATACATAGTCTACATGATCACTCCAGCTTAAGAGGTTATCCAAGTGCATACCCAGATACCTATAAGAAGTGACCTGTTGGATCTCCTCTCTGTGAATGGACAATGGGGTATGATCCCCCACCGACCGAGGATCAAACAACATCTCCTCAGTTTTTTTTAATGTTAATGGTGAGATAGTTCTTGTCACACCACTGAACAAATTTATTAACCTCCGTGAAGTACAATGAGGGGTCTGAGTCCTGGTAAAGCAGACTGAGAATGGCAGTGTCGTCAGAAAATTAAAATAAAAACAGGTTGCCCGGGAGACTATTGGTACAGTCGTTAGTGTAAAGGGTGAACAGGACCGGTGAGCTTACACAGCCCTGAGGTGCACCCGTACTGATGCATTTGGATTCCGAAAGTGAGTCGTTAATCCTGATATTTTGAGTTCTATCTGTTAAAAAAGAATAAAACCATCTAATAATAAAAGGATTAACATTCATCTGAGTCATTTTCTGTAAGAGCAGATGAGGCCGTAATGTATTAAAAGCAGAACTAAAATCAATGAACAAAAGGCATGCATAGGCCTTGGGATCCTCCAGATGCTTTTAGAGTTAGATGGGTGATGCTATTAATTGCATCGTGGATCTAGTTCAGTACTGACTTCAGATTTCAGTACGGATACCATGTATTTTTCAAAGCATTTCATGACAACAGAAGTTAAAGCCACCGGTCTATAATCATTGTTTTCTCTAGGACAGGATTTCTTTGGAATGGGAATAATGGTAGATTTTTTCCAGAGGGCAGGAACCAGATGGAAATCTGCAGACCTCTGAAACACAGGGCACCATGCAGGGGTTAGCTCTGCGGCAAAGGTCTTTAGGAGAAAAGCAGAGATACCATCCGGGCCTGCAGATTTCTTTTTGCTTACATGGCTAAAAAGTGACTGGATTTTGAGGGGGGTCAACTACTAACCTTGAACAGGGGTCAGTTGTAAATGACTGTAGTACATTATTACTTTCCAAAGAGTAGTCCTGTGTATCAAACCTGAGAAAGAAATCATTAAGTTTGTTTGCTTTACTCAGCTCATCATATGTTATGAAGCCCGTTCTATGTGTTGTCATGTTTCTAACAGCTTTCATGGAGACCCAGAGTTTTTTAGAGTCCGTAGAAGCAAAATTCTGTTCTATGACATCCCTGTGTTTCCTTCTTGCCTCCCTTAACGACTGATTAAGCTCCCTTTGAACTTTTTTCAACCCCATCCTATCATGATTCCTAAAAGCAATTTTTTTCCGGTTGATACAGTCCTTTAACTCTCTGGTTATGTATGGCTTATTGTTAGGATAGATTGTAATAACCTTCTTGGTGGCCACACAATCCTCACATAATTTAATATACTCTGTAATAGTGTCAGTGGCCTCATCGATACCCAAATCATGAGAAATGAGCCCTTCAGTGTCTCTATACTGTCTTTAGACCATACAGTCACTGTCTTAGTTAATGGTTTACTGCTCTTTAAAACAGTCTTATAGGTGGGTATCAGATGGAGTGCATTATGGTCTGAGTTTGACAAAGGGGGCTTTGGACTGGCCCTGTATGCATGTCTTATATTACCATAACATTTGTCCAACACTCTATTGTGGTTTAAGTTAACAAGGTGTTTCAGTTTAGTTTGCTCCAACCCTGGATTTTAGGCACCATGAAAGTGGCTCGGCTTTTAGCGGTGTTCATCGCGATAGTCATGGTACCAACAAACCTGATTGGATTGGTTTGGTTTTGTCAACTCCAGACTAATCCTGTAACCCTGAGTTTGTTCAACTACCATCATGGTACGGCCCCTGATTAACTGATCTAATCCAGTGTTTAATCAGTTATCAAATATGTGTTATATTGTTAACACACTTAAATTATACATTACCACCACTGTGAAACTACAGCAATGAGCTATTATGAGGGATTTTTAAACTCTTCGTTCATAAAGAAATGTACTTCACAGAGATAAAACATCAGCACATGAATCTCAACAATAGTGACAATCAAACCAACTAACACAAAAATATGCACTCTGAACATCACAAAACAGGCTACAGAAATCACAAAACAACAGCAAAAATAAAAACAAATAAATGAAATAGTAAGACTATTCAGCTGCATTTATTCATGCTGCAGTGCATGCTGGGAGTTTTGTACCATGGAGTCACGACCGGCTCAGAGCCACGACAAATGAAGGAGGCAACAAGAACAAAAGCGAATCAAAAAGTATTTATTAACAAAAATGAAGTTTACAACTCGAAATAAGAACAACTAAATAATTCCATCCATCCATCCATCCATCCATCCATCCATCCATCCTCTTCCGCTTATCCGTGGTCGGGTCGCAGGGGCAGCAGTCTAAGCAGAGACGCCCAAACTTCCCTCTCCCTAGACACTTCCTCCAGCTCTTCCAGGGGAATACCGAGGTGTTCCCAGGCCTGCCGGGAGAGATAGTCCCTCCATCATGTCCTAGGTCTTCCTCGTGGTCTCCTCCCGGTGGGACGTGCCCGGAACACCTCCCCGGGAAGGCGTACAGATGCCCGAGCCACCTCAGCTGGCCCCTCTCGATGTGGAGGAGCAGCGGCTCTACTCTGAGCTCCTCCCGAGTGACCGAGCTTCTCACCCTACCTCTAAGGGATCGCCCAGCCACCCTGTGGAGAAAGCTCATTTCGGCTGCCTGTATCCGGGATCTTATCCTTTCGGTCATGACCCATAGCTCATGACCATAGGTGAGAGTAGGAACATAGATTGACCAGTGAATCGAGAGCTTCGCCTTGCAGCTCAAGTCCTTCTTCACCACGACAGACCGGTACATCGACTGCATTACTGCAGAAGCTGCACCGATCCGTCGGTCAATCTCCCGTTCCATCCTTCCCTCACTCGTGAACAAGATTCCAAGATACTTGAACTCCTCAACTTGAGACAGGAACTCTCCACCAACCTGAAGCAGGCAAGCCACCCTTTTCCGACTGAGAACCATGGCCTCAGACTTGGAGGTGCTGATTCTCATCCCAGCTGCTTCATTGTCGGCTGCAAACCGTACCAGTGCATGCTGGAGGTCCTGATGTGATGAGGCCAACATGACAACATCATCCGCAAAAAGCAGAGAGGAAATCATGTGGTCCCCAAACAGGACACTTTCCGGCCCCTGGCTGCGTCTAGACATTCTGTCCATAAAAATTATGAACAGAACCGGTGACAAAGGGCAGCCCTGCCGTAGTCCAACATGCACTGGGAACAAGTCTGACTTACTGCCGGCAATGCGAACGAAGCTCCTGCTCCGGTCGTACAGTGACCAGACAGCCCTTAGCAGAGGGCCCCAGACCCCATACTCCCAGAGCACCCTACACAGGACGCCACGAAGGACACGGTCGAATGCCTTCTCCAAATTCACAAAACACATGTGGATTGGTTGGGCAAACTCCCATGAACCCTCCAACAGCCTGGAGAGGGTGTAGAGCTGGTTCAGTGTTCCACGGCCGGGACGAAAACCACACTGTTCCTCCTGAATCCGAGGTTCCGCTATTGGCCGAATTCTCCTCTCCAGTACCCTGGCATAGACTTTCCTGTGGAGGCTGAGGAGTGTGATCCCCCTGTTGTTGGAACACACCCTCCGGTCCCCCTTCTTGAAAAGAGGGACCACCACCCGTCTGCCAGTCCAGAGGTACTGTTCCCGACCGCCACGCGATGTTGAAGAGGCGTGTCAGCCAAGACAGCCCCACCACATCAGGAGACTTGAGGTACTCTGGGCGGATCTCATCCACCCCCGGAGCCTTACCACCGAGGAGCTTTTTAACTACCTCTGTGACTTCAGCCCGGGTGATGGACGAGTCCACCTCCGAGCCCTTGGCCTCTGCTTCCTCAATGGAAGATGTGTTGGTGGGACTGATAGACACCCTTATGCTTGAACATGGTGTTCGTTATGGACAAGCCGTGGCTAGCATAGAAGTCCAATAACAGAACACCGCTCGGGTTCAGATTAGGGGGGGCTGTTCCTCCCAATCACGCCCCTCCAGGTATCACTGTTGCTGTCCACGTGGGTGTTGAAGTCCCCCAGTAGAACGACGGGGTCCCCAGTCGGAGCACTTTCCAGCACCCCTCCCAGGGACCCCAAGAGGGCCGGGTACTCTGTACTGCCGTTTGGCTCGTAGGCACACACGACAATGAGAGACCTATCCCCGACACGAAGGCGCAAAGAAGCAACCCTCTCATTCACTGGGGTGAACTCCAACACTTGGCGGCTAAGCTGGGGAGCTATAAGCAAACCCACACCAGCCCACCGCCTCTCACCATGGGCAACTCCAGAGTGGTAGAGAGTCCAGCCTCTCTCAAGGAGTATGGTTCTAGAGCCCAAGCTGCGCGTGGAGGTGAGTCCGACTATCTCTAGTTGGTACCTCTCTACCTCCCGCACAAGCTCAGGCTCCTTCCCCGCCAGCGAGGTGACGTTCCACGTCCCTAGAGCCAGTTTCTGTGTCCAGGGATCGGGTCGTCGAGGCCCCCGCCTTTGACTACCGCCCAATCCACTAAGCACCGGCCCCTTATGAACCCTCCTGCAGGTGGTGAGCCCACGGGAGGGCGGCCCCACGTCACTCTTTCAGCCTGAACCTGGCCGGGCCCCATGGGTGGAGGTTGCAAGCCTGGCTCCAGGGTGGGGCCCCGGCTGTGCCATGCCGGGCGACATCATGGTCCTTGTTCTTAAATCAGTCATAAAGGGTTTATGACCCGTCACCTAGGACCTGTTTGCCTTGGGAGACCCTACCAGCGGCATATATCCCCGGACAACATAGCTCCTAGGATCATTCGGGTACTCAAACCCCTGCACCACGATAAGGTGGCAGTTTAAGGAGGGGCAACTAAATAATAAAAAAATAAAAAAAAATTAAATAAGAAAAATATGGAAAACATTCCAAACATAATGTGAAAGGAGAATGATGTGTGTGTGAGAGTAGAAATGTATGTATGTGAAAGGAGAATGTATGTGTACGGCCCCTCATAGTTTACTGTTTGTTTGTTTATAAAACATGAACACATTTGCATGTAAACACATTCTCATCACTCATTTGTTTAGGTCCACATTTAGACTTTCAGGGTGGACAATCTTTACATCTCTGACGTGAAACAGAAGCAGAAACAGTGTGTTATTGTTCTAGACATATTCCATTGTTTCATTCAGTCTTATTCATCTGTTAGTTTTATTGCAACAGTAGCTATGTTTCCATCAACTTGTCAATCGAATTATCTGAAGTTCGGTAAAAAAAATCATGCGAATAAAGCTGGTGAAAGTGTGTTTCCATCAAACGGCTTTAAAGCGAATAAAAACCTGTGCGTAATGACGTCACATGCTGTTTTGCGATCAAATTGGTATATCGAATTGATTTGAGACATTTTAAGGTGTTTCCATTCATTTTCGCACTGAATCGCACAGCATTCAAGCAAACATTTGCGAACAAAGTTTTGCTAGACAAAATGGTCCTGGATTGCGCCATCTACCAACAAATGATCAATATTGCACAAGTTGTAATAGTGCAGAGTCCTGCACGGGTCCATTTTTGGAGACCCGCCCCCGCCCGTACCCGCAAAGTTCAGCACCAGATCTGACCCGTGCCCGCGATAAATCGCACACAAGCTAAAATCATTCCATTTAAAGTGCTTTATTTTTTATCTCGCACCTCTCTCAACATCACAATAGCCTCATGAATGGGCTAATGAGCGCGAAAGTGCGCTTTGTTTTGGGCCATTCAAGTAGCCTAGGCTACCTCCAGTTCACGCGCGGGCGCCTCTCCGTGTCCTGATTATTGCCTGCTATATTTAGCTCTTATTTATTAAATCCAGGAAAATGGTTAATTAAACATTGATTAAAATTAAGATACAATTAATACCAAACGAAATTCACTTTAAAGAAAGTCTTTCTACAAAAATAAACTTAATAAAGTGGTCAAAATCATGTCTGCCCACTCCATTTGTCTCCCGATATTCGGGATCATCTTATCTTATTCATGCTTTTTTCACTTTTCATATAATCAACATGAAAAAAACAAATAAATAAATAAATATATATATATATATATATATATATATATATATATATATATATTATTTTATTTAAAAATGAATATGAAACTAAATCGTTTTTTAATGACTGGGCTACAACACATAGGCTTATTAGCCTGCCCTACAATCATTGAATATTATTTTGCTTGATTGACGGGTTTTTATTTAAAAGAAAGAGCGTAGCCTACACAATACTTAGGCCTACTAAAATACAATTAATATTATTTTATTGCATTTGTATTAGTTGTTTGAAGAGTAAAAAATAAATTAAAAAATCTGTCGATCTTAATACAAGTTTACAACCGGCCAGTCGGTCGGACTAAAAGGGGGAAAAAATTAATTGGGTCGGTCCTAAATTGACAGGATCGGTCGGGTAACGGCAAACAAGAATATTTTTAAGGATGCCCAAAACACATATTTGCGAGTGTGTAATGGCAATTTAGACATACAAATATTGCACATATTTTTCATCCGCTACCCGCCCGCAAGGAGTTCATTATCCGCCCGCATCCCCGCCTGTGAAGTTTAGGAATGTCACAAACAATCCACCCGTTTTAGCCACTTTTATGCGGGTACCCAACCCATTGCAGGACTCTAGGTGCTTATGTGACAGCTGATAGCGACATTATTCGACTATTATGGCATTTCTTAGATTTTTGCTATAATAGCCGTTTTATTTTTCTGTTAAATTAAATTCAAAAAGTATCTCGTCTCCTCGTTTGTCCACTTTGTTGACACAGGCCATGTGTGCAAACCAGACAGTATATAGGCTAATGGGTGCAAACTGGGCGGAAAATAACTAAAACTTCTTCTTTTGTGGCGGGTTGTACCCATAAAATGACCTAAAACTTAATCGCAATCCATTATTTATTCGGCAAATAACGTTTCCATCAGCGTTTATCGCATAAACCGTACATCGATCAAGATAAAATCCGATGAGACCGACCGTATTTCATTTTAGTCGAATTTCAAATTCAATCGAATTTTACTGTTTCCATAAGGCATTTTTCATTCGATATCACATAATTCGGATAAAAACGTGTTGATGGAAACATAGCTAGTAACACTTCTTAACATTAGTTTTTCTCTGGCTGTTGTAACAGATTATAAAGCACACTTGTTATAGGAAAAAACAACAACAAAAAAAACAATGAGAAGTTATTATGTTGTAGATGATTATTATGTAGGGTTAGGGTAGGGTTGATTATTGATGATAACATGTAGTGGCCTGAGGCCTAAGCCATGAAGCCGGTTTAAGTTAACAAGGTGTTTCAGTTTAGTTTGCACCAACCCTGGATTTTAGGCACCATGAAAGTAGCTCGGCTTTTAGCGGTGTTCATCGCGATAGTCATGGTACCAACAAACCTGGTTGGATTGGTTTGGTTTTGTCAACTCCAAACTAATCCTGTAACCCTGAGTTTGTTCAACTACCATCATGGTTTGGCCCCTGATTAACCTGTTAAGCTTCACCAGTGCGTCGGAGCACTGAAGCGTTTTTTATTTTTTATTTAGTTCAAAGTTACTATCAGACACTGATGGGCAGTAACGCGTTACTGTAATCCGATTACTTTTTTCAAGTAACGAGTAAAGTAAGGGATTACAATTGCAAAAACAGTAATTAGATTACTGTTACTTCCCCGTAAGCAGGCTGCATTACTGCGTTATACTGCGAGACTGTCTCGTGACATGAGCCGTGACTCGTGAGTGACAATGACATGAGCGCCGCGAAGTCAGTGGTAAACACTATGGCAAGCGATCGCGTTCAAAAGTCTTTAAATGAAACGCGTGAATTTTGACGCGTCAACACGCACCGTTTGTCCGTGTTCAGACGTTATGTTTATTCATGAACGATGCCGTAATGGTAAACTGGTATGCATGCATGCAAACATCAGACGTTATATTTGTTCATGAGGGATAATGCATTGGTACGTTGTGAGTGATGTCAGTCTTATGTCATGATTTGTCATGCCTTTTTAAGTTGTTCGTTTAACGTTCTTTCCCAAGGTAGAAAAGTCAACAGCTCTTTTATTTTAGCAAACTGCCAAAAAACCTTTTCAGACTGTGTGCAGCTGAACCAAGAAAAGCTAAGATTGCATGGAGCTGATAAGCATGAATGGCAGAAGAAAAAGACTGCAATTAAAAAACAAAACAAGAGAAAATTATTTTAATGCAAGCAATAAAAAACTGCACACATCAGCTGTGGAATAAAAGAAAAGAAATGCATGATCAACTAGATTAAGGCATACTCCTGTCTTAATGTAAACCCTGTCCACCACCCCCAAAGATTTCACAAAGTTATTCTTGCCACTGTAACTTATGGCTTCCTAAAGACAGGTTTATGGGTAAATAAATTAATAATAATAAAAAATATATACCAGGGCTCAACATTTAAGCCTTTTCATTTGTCCTTCGATCGGTCATTCACTTGTCTGAGTAAAAACATTTGTTTGAACAGGAAAAAAATGTGATTTTTTGTGTGTGTGTTGTAAATATAATTTATTAGACAGGGTCAATTTTCACAAAATCAGAACCCCGAAGGCATTTTGTGATTATTTATATTGTACAACATTTCTAGGGGTATTAAGGGGTGCTGAATCCAAATCTGCTGTATATGAAGCTCAAAAATGTCCCAAAATGCCTAAAAATTGAGAAATTCAAAATGGCCGCCACCACCAGGCTTAAATCTATTTTTCAGTATATCTTTTTGACTAAACAAGGTTCAAACATGAAATAAATGTGCTTTTGTAAGTTTTCCTACATGGGCAATTCAATGCCATATTCAGATTTGAGATGTAATGTGAAGAAACTGCTTAGATATTGCAAAAATAGTTGTTTTTAACTATGAACTATTATTAACTAATTCATAATTAAGTTATTATTATTAATATTATCAGGCTACTTTTACTTAGTTTGTATTTTGTTTTGAGGTCAAATGTGTCAAATGTGCTGTAATGCACTCCCCCACTTTTGCCCTCCCCAATATCACCCCACCCCTCCCCCAAGCTTAGCCATTCTCACACTTCTCAGAACGGCTGATCGGAAACATAAGACAGCTAACATGTAAAGTCATGTCCAGTGTATATTTTCATAATGTGACATGTTTTCATAAACATCCCAAGGGGATCAATAACGTTTCTATCTATATATCTATCTATCTATGTAGTTTAAATAATTGCAGTATATATTTTAGCATTTTTGATCACTAAAAGAAGCCTATTAGTGCGATTAGCTAGATGACATCAAAGTCAGTAAACTTAACACACTTGCTTTTGCACTGACTGATTGGAGGAAAAACATTAAATTTATTTCATTTAAAGGTGCTCTAAGTGATGTTTGGGTGACGTCACTTCTTGTTGACGCTTAAAGTATAGGCCTTATTCGCAAACACCGGAAGTAGCTAACCGCGGCCATATTGTTGACATGACATCTGTCCTGCCCATAGCCGCACGCAGATTTGAGTTGAGGGGAGCAGTAGCCTAATGGCTTCATCTCTTCGGTATCAAGAGAAGATAAGCTTGATTGGTGTGGACCCATATCAAATAGACCCAATAGTCTTAAGTAAAGAAAGATCCGTCCTTATTGCCAGCCATAACTTATGCTGCCAACTCTCACGCATTCACCGTGAGACACACGCAATTGACACTTTTCACACGCTCTCACGCCCCACATACATTTTCTCACGCACAGAAAAATCGCGAAGCAAAGAGGACACGGAGACCGACAGACTAGACAGGGCAGGTTACTTATGATAATAAAAAAATCTCAGCTCTCAGATTCTGTCACTTTTATTATGAAATTCAAACAATAAATACAGTTTTTGGCGCTTGTAAATGTGACGCGACAGATCCCTAGCGGCACATGAACCGATCATCTCTAGCTAGTAAATAAACACGAATGAACAATGTTGAAAGATACAGTACAACTTACCGAAATGTAGCCTATATTCCTCATACATAATATCGACCAATCAATCAAACAAAGGGGTCAATAAAACAGTTGGAGAACAATTATGTCACATAACATTTACCTCAGGAAAGCAATTTGATGACCATAATATAGGCTATAGCACGTTAGTTGGCTAGAAAAAAAGAGCTATAGAGAGTATTTAGCTAAGTATGTGTACTATATTACATATTTATTATATTTTTACTTATATCATTAAATAAAGTTGTTATTATAATTTTAAAAAACGCATTATATCTCTCTCTGTATGTTTACAGCATTAGGTGAGTTGTTTTTTTCTTGAGAAAAATTAACGCCTATCTTGTGTAGCCTACCTAATATTTATCCAAATGAGTCAATATTAAAACAAATCACAATAATTGAATTGATTTGAAATAATTTAAAAAAGCGTAACGTTAGCTTACCAGAAATTGTACCATGTAAACTTTGCAACATGTTGTCACTAAACCTAAAAAAATTCAGTTTAGTTACTAAAATGTTTTGACAATCACAATACACTTATTGTCATGCAATATTTTTTTTTACATCCCCCCCAATCCCCCCTAACATGTGGTAAAATGATGGGAACAGACTTTGCTGTGGGGAGTTAGCTGAAAGTTTAGCCTATATTTATCCTAGCTAGCCACAAGTCTCTCCTGCGCTGGCTCAACTCCTCTGTTTCCTTCCCTTCACGTTTTCTGACAGTCAGTATCGCATAAAAACTAACTCCGGGGTTCTTATTGCTGTTGTTAGAACAGCCGTGTATTACATAACACACCATCGCGCTGTTTAAAAAAAAAATATACAGCGATAATGCCATGGATAAGTTTCCATTTTCCAAAAGCTGAATTACATACTACATATATTTCTACTGTCACACACTAAAGATGTATATAGAGTAACAGAAAACACCATCATGGTGACACATACACTTAAATAATGCAATAAACATTCTGTTGGGGAGACTTATAAGGACTGAATTTTATGCTATTGCTGGAACTACTTTAGTGTGGTAATCACTCTCGGGTGTCGGTCAGAACACATGAACCAGACCAAGATCTGAATGAATGGTGTTTAATAAACTGTTGCAGTAGACATGGGCATACAGTCTTCCATTATCCATTTAGATGAGTGTATGTGTGGTTCTAAATGGAAACAAATAACATATGAATAACAGCATATGAATTAACTATCCATACATTCAATACTAAACAGTAACCGATGCAATTACCATTAACAGTCAGATGCATACGAACCGCCGCTAGGTGGTGTCACGTGTACAGAAACGTGAGTAGCAATAAAACATGTAACAGATTATACTGAAAATAACTACTTAAAGGATTCAAAGTATAAAACGATATAATCCACAATATAGATAATAATATCTGCACTGAACGCATAACGTAAAAATACATGGAGAGTAATGACAATAAACGAGGTGATTAATACCATAACTCTAGCATCGCGTCAGTCAGACATTAGTGATAGGCTAAATATCAAATATAACCCACAAACACGATTATCTTAATCACTAAATAGCAGATGAAGACAAAAACACTTACTATTCAGCAGTGACGCACACAATATTATCTAAACACTCTCCAAACGGAGAATAATCTCAGCCGCGTCGTCCTGTCACACATCTGCTTCAGAATCGTCCGTGAATCTGCGCAGAAGCAGAGCGCTACTCATTGCGTGCGCTCAAGGGTGCGTTAGAGCACATCAATATGCGTCAGAGGTGCGCATACACGACTTTACAGTCATCTGCGTGACCTTTCTTACAGCCGCCCCCAAATGTGTGCAGCACATTTGTTTCTGAATAGGTGATCAGTCTAGTATCCGGGAACAGGCATAAGGGCTTAGTTATCATCTTCATCTGGAACCTCTGGTAGAACTATCAATCTGGCTACAGGTCTAGTGTAAGTTCTGTTGTTTATCCTTACATCCACTGTCCTTATGTGTCCATCTGCACTTGGGTAAACTTTGGTGACAAGACCAACCGGCCAACATGCTCTGGGCAGTTGAGGGTCCATCATCAGTACCACTGATCCTAGGGTCATTTCCGTAGGGTTGGCATTCCATTTCTGGCGGGTTTGGAGGTTCGGGAGATAGTTCTTAATGAAACTAGACCAAAACTGGTCAGCCAGAATTTGGGAATGTCTCCAGCGACGTCTGCTCAGAAGCTCAGATTTAGGATAGACAACTTGGGGCAGGGACCCGTCCCGCCGCCCCATCAGCAGAACATTGGGCGTCACCGGATCAAGGTCCTTAGGGTTGGAGGACACATATCCCAATGGTTTAGCATTCAACATGCCTTCCACTTCCAGGAGAACAGTATGTAGCACTTCCTCTGTAACAGCTTGACTGCCCACCACTCGGTACAGTGCAGTTTTCACTGAGCGGATTTCCCTCTCCCACGCTCCGCCGAAGTGGGGTGCACCAGGTGGGTTAAAGTGAAACTTAATCTTGTGTTTGGCAAGCTGGAGTCTGAGTTCTGGGGATAATTCTGCAAGGGCCTCCCGCATCTCTCTTTCTCCTCCACGGAAGTTTGTTCCCTGGTCAGAGAACAGCTCGGCTGGTGTCCCTCGCCTGGCGATGAACCTCCTCAAGGCCATCAAGAAGGAGTCAGTATCCAGATTGGTAAGGATCTCTAGATGTACACACCTTGTTGTAAGGCACTTAAAGATAATTCCCCACCTCTTCTCAGTTCTCCTACCCACCTTCACTATAAAGGGCCCAAAACAGTCCATGCCTGTCGAATAGAATGCTGGCTTATACAGGCGTAGGCGTGCTACAGGTAGGTCTGACATCTTAGGAACTTGAGGGCTTGCTTTCCATCTACGACACTCTGTACAAGCATGTTGATACCGTCGAACTGCCTCTCGACCTCGTAAGATCCAAAACTTACGACGGATCTCTGCAAACACTCTCTCAGGGCCAGGGTGGCAAAGCCGGGTATCATAGTCTTGAATCAGAAGCTTAGTGGTAGGATGGCAATGATCCAAAATGATAGGATGCATAGCAGCCAGGTCTAAGTCTTCAGATTGCCGCAATCTGCCCCCGACCTTAATGAGACCATCTGTTTCGTCCAGCTCTGGAGACAGGGAAAGTAAACGGCTACTTCGTTGGACTGGTTTCCCATTTCGCAGTAGTCTGATCTCCTCTGCAAAGCTATCCAGTTGTGCCCCTCTCAGGATAAGAATCTCAGCTGTACGGTAGTTGTCAGCATTAGGGTTCCCACTCTGACCTGCCGCCCCGTGAAGCGTCTGCACTGTGGCCTCTAAAAGTTCCTTCCAAGTGGTGTACTGATGCACATTGGGTATGTGCTGCTCTTCATCAGGTATGGTCGCGACTCCACAGAATACAGACTTGCGAATTTCTGAATGGCACTCCTCAACTACTGTTGCTGGCAGGGTTGGCCATTTATCTGAGCTTTGGAGGAGAAATGGTGGTCCATGGCTCCAACGGTTAGGCTTAACCAGCTCCTCTAGCTTCTTACCTCTAGTGAGATCATCCGCAGGATTATTCACAGAGTCAACATATCGCCATGAATGTCGATCGGTGAGCTCCTGTATTTCCGCCACTCGGGTGCCAACAAATACCTTAAACCGGCACGACTCGGATTGTAACCAGGATAAGACCGTAGTTGAATCGGTCCAGAGGGTAATCTGGCTTATTGGCAGGGTAAGTTCTTGCTCCATCAACCTACTGAGTTGGGCTCCGGTGAGGGCAGCACAAAGCTCCAATCTGGGCATTGAATGCAGTCGTTTAGGTGCAATCCTTGAACGGGCCACAACAAAGGAGAGATGAGGCTGATTTTGACGGTCTACTGTCCTCAGGTAAGCGACAGCTCCATATGCTTGCTCCGAAGCATCGCAAAACACATGTATCTCATGAGTAATGTTTCTCTCATCCATGGCAGGAGGTACATATGCTCGGGGAAAGGAGATTCTTGGCAGGACTTGTAACTCTCCCTCCCAGTCTCTCCAAGCTTGCAGCAAATCATGGGGCAGTAGGGGATCGTCCCAGTCCCTGTGTTTGTCCCAAAGCTGTCTCACTAGTATTTTGGCACGAGTGGTATACGGCAGAATAAACCCGAGGGGGTCATACTGACTGGCTAAAACCTTGTAGATGTTCCGCATGGTAGGAGCATCATAATTTACTGGTCGATGTTTGTACCTCAGTGTGTCTGTGGGACAATGCCAGCTGAGACCCAGAGCGGATTCAGGATTATCTGTTAGGTCGTGAGCAAACCAAAGTTCTAGACTGTCTGATCGGGCTTCTTTAGGTAGATGGCTGATGACCTCTGGCTTATTGCTGGCCCATTGGCGGAGTTCAAATCCACCAGAGGCTAGAAGCTCCCTTAGCTTATCTACCAGTGTCCGGGCTTGGTCAGGGGAGGAGAGGCTTTGCAGACAATTATCGACGTAGAAGCATCTCTCAATAGAAAACCTCACATCATCCTCTGGCTGGCTATGACTGATAACGTGGTGCTGCATGGCATAGGTGGCACAGCACGGGCTACACGTGGTACCGAAGGGCAGGACTTGCCACTCAAACACTGATGGACTTCGGTCTACTTCCATGTCACGCCAGACAAATCTCAGAAGGGGACGATCTTCAGGGAGCAGGCGGACCTGGTGGAACATGGCTTTCACATCACCACTTATGGCTACGGTGTGTTCCCGGAACCGCAACAGCACTCCTAAAAGTGAAGGTCCTAAGGTGGGACCAGGTAACAGCCACTCATTTAAGTTCAGACCTTGGTACTGATAAGAACAATTGAACACAATTCGGTTCTTATTGTTGTGGGTCACCATGTGATGTGGGATATACCATGATTCCCCTGACTGTGTCAATTCATGGGAACTCAACTTCTTGACAGTTCCTGCCTGGGTCAGTTTCTGAATTTCAGCACTGTACGCCTTGGCTCGATCTGGGTGTTTAGCGAGGCACCGTTCAGTGTTCCGGAGGCTGGGGATTACCATTTCCTTTGAGGCTTGGAACTGTGGCATATCTTTACGCCTAAGCAGAGGGGTGGCATAACGTAAGACTCCGTCCACCTCAACTCGGGTAGTCTTCGATTCAAGCATGTTAACAGCATATTGGTCTTGTCGAGACCTGGTGACCTCCTTTTCGTTCCTGAAGGGAAGTACGTCAACTTGCCACAGTTTCTCGACGTTCCTGAAGAGCTCTGCCATTTGGGGAATGGTGGAGGTCAACAAACACTGCTGCGGGTGAATGGACTGCTCGACAAGTCTAGTGGGACCCTGCAATGTCCATCCTAAACGTGTCTTAAGAGCTGCAGGTCCTCCAGGGGGTCCTAACCTTACTGGCTTGATTGGTGTAATTAAGTGAGGGTGGTCAGCTCCAATGAGCAGCAAGGGCTGCACCTGCTCGAATGACTGTATTGGAAGGCCAACAAGGTGCTTGTACTTCTTCTGCAATTTGTCCATGGGGTAAGAGTGAAGTGCAAGACCCAGTTGTTCTGCGGTGAAGGCACCAGTGATGAGGAAGCTGTGCTGAGGCTTTTCGGCAGGTGAAATACGGAATGACACCATGGACCCATGAAGGATTTGAATGTCATGACGTATAGTCCGCAGAGCAAGGTCTTCTGGCTCCCCTCGGAGGCCCAGGTGGCGTGCTGCAGCTGGTAGGAGCATAGTCCGTTCTGAGCCATCGTCCAGGATGGCATATGTGCTCAGGGTGTGCTTGCCATGGTGGAGTAATACTTTAATAACCTTTAATAGCACACGACTGCCATCTACTGGTCTGTCCACATACAGCACGTCCGAAGGTGTATTCACCAGACAGCTCTCCTCTTTGGTTGTCTTGATCACAGTCTTAGGTGTCATGGAATTAACTTCGTGCAGTACTGGTAAGTGTTTACCTTGACAAATGCTGCAGGGTTTCCGCAGGTTGCACTGCGCAGCTTGGTGGTTTCTAGCGCATCGCCAGCACCTTTTATTTGTACGGATCCACTCTGATAATTGGTTCTTTGTCAGTTTTACAACCTCTGTGCATTGGCTCAAGAAGTGATCTGAGTTGTTACAGAATGGGCAGTAAGACTTAATTCTGTTCTTGACAGGGATATTCGCAGGCATTGGTGAAATTTCTCTCTCCGTCGCCTCTCTGGCTCCATGCAAGACGGTGGTGGTCCACTTCTTCTGGCGATGTTCCTGTCTAGGCCCTTGTCTCTCCTTGGGGATCTTCAACTGCGACGTACCATCATATTCCTGACACCAGGACTCATATTGCAGCCACTCCGAAAGGTCAGTCAGGGTATAGGTTATTCCTGGATGATGGACCTTGCTGCGCCGGAATTCAGCTCTCATCTCTGGCGGCAACTTACTCAACAGGCGAGCTACGTGAGATCCACACTGTAGCTCTATCTCTCCTTGGGAGCCAAGGGATTTAAGCATACCCACGAGTGCCTGGATCTGTAGGGCGAACTTCTCGAAGGCAGCTTGATCACCGCGTCGAATATCAGGCGAGTCCATAACACTGGCTATTTTGTTCAATGCCATCTGATGGGGTTGGCCGAACTTCTGGTTAAGAGCAGCCATGGTATTGCTGTAAGGTGTGGGGGAGTTCAGATACGAATCTGCTATCAGCCTTGCCTCTTCCAGCTTCAAGTGATCCACTAGGATTTGGTATTTAAACAGCTCTGTCCCATCTGGGGGTAGTAAATTCTCCAAAGCTATCTTCAATCTAGCAAACTCGCTGGGGTCTCTGTGACTGAAATGGGGGATCGTTGGCATTGGACCTCGGTATGTCGGCTCAGAGAGTGGGACAGTCTGGTGGTGAAGATCAAGTGGGGTTCTTGGCTGAGCCCTCCTCTGCAGGTACGGCTTGGAGATTGCTGCACGCTCACCTTGAAGGTTACTCTCGTACTGCTCTGACTCATAAGCTGGACCGGCTCTGAGAAGTGGCTGAGGATGAAGGCTTTGTCGTTGACTTGAACGGCCCAGATGCATTCTACTTGTCTGAGGATCTGAAGGTCTGGAATCTATGACAGGAAGACTCGCTGATGGAACTGCAAGAGGTCTACTTGGATGGCTGACAGCTTGCTTTAATACTTGCAGTTCACTCATCATCTTCTCCAGAATGCCCATGATGGGAGCATCGCCAACAGACCGTGGCTCCTCTGGCTCTGGCCAGGGTGGAGGGTCAGGCCAGTCCACTTCGTCGCATTCGCTGACTTCATCCCTGTCGAACTCTGCACAAGGAGGAGGCACATATCTGTGGTCTAGGGAGGAGGTAGGGAATTGAGCAGGCATAAGTGGGTCCGATGTACTGGAATGAGAGTGTGTTATAGCTAGTTGAGGGGTCTGCTGAAGACTGCGCACCTTCTCGGTGAGTAACTTCAGCTCCGATCTAGTCTGTCGGATTTCTGCTAAGGTGGCACTAAACTGCTCTTCACTGCTATGTAAAGGGTCTGCTTGGGAGGCTGGAGACAGATTTTGCAGTGTCGTAGACCAGACACGTGGAGCTGATTCTATACTCCTTTCAGGATGTGCTCTTTTTGGGTACTGTTCAGCTAGCTGACTCTCAGGACCAGGTCTGTAAGTACGCTGTCTCAATTCAGCATATGGGTCTTCTTTTGTATAGCCAGCATCCCTCAGTGTCTGATGGTCGCTGAAAGGAGAGGGTGTCATCTTGGCGGCTCCCTCCTCATACGAATATAACTCCTCTTCTTGCCCATGCCTACTGATTCTTAATTCAGATGGATGTCGTGGTGGCAGCACGTACCCCATCTCATACTCGTCATAATGGCGTGGTGGATAAGTCTGACGCTTAGGTCTGGTTGAAAATCTATCATCCATCTTCTAGAGAGAAATTACCACATATCCGGCTCGAAGGACCATTTGTTGGGGAGACTTATAAGGACTGAATTTTATGCTATTGCTGGAACTACTTTAGTGTGGTAATCACTCTCGGGTGTCGGTCAGAACACATGAACCAGACCAAGATCTGAATGAATGGTGTTTAATAAACTGTTGCAGTAGACATGGGCATACAGTCTTCCATTATCCATTTAGATGAGTGTATGTGTGGTTCTAAATGGAAACAAATAACATATGAATAACAGCATATGAATTAACTATCCATACATTCAATACTAAACAGTAACCGATGCAATTACCATTAACAGTCAGATGCATACGAACCGCCGCTAGGTGGTGTCACGTGTACAGAAACGTGAGTAGCAATAAAACATGTAACAGATTATACTGAAAATAACTACTTAAAGGATTCAAAGTATAAAACGATATAATCCACAATATAGATAATAATATCTGCACTGAACGCATAACGTAAATATACATGGAGAGTAATGACAATAAACAAGGTGATTAATACCATAACTCTAGCATCGCGTCAGTCAGACATTAGTGATAGGCTAAATATCAAATATAACCCACAAACACGATTATCTTAATCACTAAATAGCAGATGAAGACAAAAACACTTACTATTCAGCAGTGACGCACACAATATTATCTAAACACTCTCCAAACGGAGAATAATCTCAGCCGCGTCGTCCTGTCACACATCTGCTTCAGAATCGTCCGTGAATCTGCGCAGAAGCAGAGCGCTACTCATTGCGTGCGCTCAAGGGTGCGTTAGAGCACATCAATATGCGTCAGAGGTGCGCATACACGACTTTACAGTCATCTGCGTGACCTTTCTTACAATTCATTAACAGAAGATGTAACAGAAAGCCCAATAAAATAATAGCAAGTGTCACGCGGGGAATTCTGGGAATGTCAGTTTACAGTTTTTAACTGTAATTTATAATATGACTTGGTATTTTTTTATATTTCTCAAACATTTAACATTTTTACTGTAAAATTACTAGGAAGACTATAAAAGATCTAACCGGACATTTCCTGTATTCAGTTAGGGTTCAATTGGCTGATAAGCAGTTAACATTTTTACCCATAGTTATTAACAGTAAAATTACAATATTTTTGTTTTCAGTGTAAACAAGGCATTTTTTTTAAGCTGTTCATGAAAATGAAAGTGTTTGGTTCTTAGGTGATGTTTCTGATAAGCCACTACACGTGTAATTTCAGGTTGTTCTTGATTGTTGAGCAAGGCCTCAGGTTATTCTCTATAATAAGTACTGCACTTTGCTGGAAATACAAGCCTCTGCTAAAAGACATCACAATGTCATATTCAATTTTACATGTTATAGGGCATAGAAATAAGGAAACGTCTTATGAATGCTTTATGATTGACGTTGCATGTCAAGCAAATGAAGGAATTCTACTTTGGAGGCTTTGTCTTTCCAGTTTCAGTTTAGTGAGAAGGTTATTTATCTGTGTTTTATAAAACAGGTTTAAACAAATAAATCATTCTACACAAAAGGAATCTGTCTTCTGAAGTTATTTCTGTCAGAAACAGACTCATTATTTATTGTTAATCTTGACACGTGCCCTAGCTCTTGAAGTGATGAGTCTGATACATTTGTAATGTCTGGGGGTATGTTCCTTTAAGACCCATGTTTGGGGTTTCCACTGGAGCCCAGCAGTCACGCAGAGTTGGACAGATGCTGATACAGTGCATCCGGAAAGTATTCACAGCACTTCACTTTTTCCACATTTTGTTATGTTATAGATATAGACTTATTCCAAAATGGATTAAATGCATTATTTTCCTCAAAATTTTACAAACAATACCCCATAATGATAATGTGAAAGAAGGTTGTTTGAAATCTTTGTAAATGTATTAGAAAAAAAAAAAAAAAAAAAAAAAAAAAAAAAATCACATGTACAGTATTCACTGCCTTTGCCATGACACTCAAAATTGAGCCACTCAATATGACCATATTAGCGCGGTTCTGTTAACACCTAACTCTTCCTAACATCATCCGGGAAGCAGACACACTCTGTCAGTTCAAAGCTAGACTAAAAACACTTTGACCTAACATACACATAACACATTATAGACTTCTATAATTCAATGTTAGGCTGCATAGATTAGGTCAGCCGGAACCGGGAACACTTCCCATAAATCCTGATGTACTCATTACATCATAAGAAGGATAGCGTCTACGCTAACATTAGTCTCTCTGTTTATCCCGAAGTTTACTGCAGTCCGCCGGATCCAGGCTGTATCCGGATCTGATGAAGGACCAGTGCCTGGACGTGACGACAGCGGCCCCTAAGTTAACAACTAATGATCGTTGCGACGGAAGTGAATCAATCAAAACTAACTTTATCTGGACAACAACTTAATTCTAGATCTGCTGTAAAGCCAAAACAATCTGTTATTTTAATTTCCTATTATCACTGTAAAGCTGCTTTGAAACAATCTATATTGTTAAAAGCGCTATATAAATGAAGGTGACTTGACTATAAAATATAAAAGTCTTCTGTTTCTCAAACAAACCTACCGTTTGATTTCAGAAGACTTGCAATGAGTGTATGAGCAATAAACTGCCCCTTTAGTGCTAATAGTGTGTCCTCAATTTTAGTGCCCCATGTAGTTCTCTTATGGGGTTGTCAGGGTGTGTTCACACTTGTAGTTAGGTTCGGTTGGTTTGTTTGGTCCAAACCCCAAAAAACAACAACATTTAGTCCTGGTCCGCTTAACGTTCACAGTGGCTTTTTAACACCAAATCTAAAGATACCAAACCTAAAGGCATAGGGATATATTCACTACCTGATTGCTCGTCTTTTCTAATGTATATTTTGTGACAGAACTTACAGAAAATCCAAAACAATACTGTGTTCTGGGATAAATGCGCTCGCTGTATGCGTGTAGCTACATACGATGGTATTCTGACCAGCTGAGAACTCGTGAAGAGCTTATCAAATGTGCGAAGTCAAAAAAGTGGCAGGAATCCCTCCATCACAAACCAAGATCTGCTGTGAGGAGATGCGGTTCTGACGCCTGTACTGAACTGTGATAGGCAACATCGCACCTATGATGAGAAAAAAACTTATTCTTGAGCATTCGGTCCTTTTAGGGTCTCATCTTGTGATATCATGTCCTGTTTTTGGTTGGTTTCCATGTCTTTGGTCCGTGTTGCGTTCATGTTTCATTCTGACCGCACTAGAGTTTGTTTGGAAGCTGTCAGAGACCCATCTTTTCAGCGTTCTCGGTCTGCTTGTTTGGTTCGCACCAGGCAGCGCTCATGCTTATTCAAATGAACTGCACTAACAGAGCAATCGCACCAGAGTTCAGTTTAATCAGACCAAACATGCCAAGAGTGAACACAACCTCAGACAACAACCTAAAATGTAAAGTGATTAGATGGAAGATCTGTGTTTTGAAATGGCCAAGTCAGAGTTCTGAGGGTGTATTACAGAAATGTCTATCTTAAGTCTTAAGTTAAGATCTAACAAGTTAATTTAGGAATTATTTACAAATATGTATTACAGAAGCCAATCTAAACTTAATTTAGGATTCTTATCCTAACTTACAAAAATCTAATTTTATGTAGTTAGGAAATCTTAAACCAATCCATCGAGTTCAGTGGTCAACTCTCTGGTCTTTTACTAAGCAGCTGCTATGAAATGCTAGAGATTAAAATGGAGAAACATGCTTTTAATTAAGTGCTGCAGAAAGAGAAGTTTTGATAAGCTCGGCAGAAAAGGCAGAGCCTATCACTGGGGTCTAATTATTTATCAGTGTTTTGCCATCAAAGAGCAGCACATCATTTGGGTGACAAAGTCTTTCCAGCATCCAACAGCGCTGTCCTTCATTTTGCATCATTAATAAGTGTAAATTCTCAACAAAAATAAATAAATCTCAAACAGGACTAGTGTTTGTATGTTATTAGTTTTGTCAGATTGTGTTTGTCTATGCTAACACTGAACACTAATCACACAATGGTGAGTTCAAATCAAACCCTTTTAAGTAATCAACTTAATCAATTTATGAAGTCAGAATATGTGATGTTCTCTCAAAAATATCAGTTTTATTGATAATTCAACATTCAAGATGACTTGAATGCAACTAAAGACAAATAACTGCAGAAGTGGAGGATATGAGTGAAAAATCTATTAAGAATTTCCCCGCCTCAAAAACTCATTGAAAGAAAATAAACACTTTTTTTTCTTTTCTTTTTTTTTGCTGGACAAAATGATTCTCAAACAAATCAATTAATCTTAACTTGGGTTTTCTGAGTAACGAAGGCATAGTATGATTCCAGATGACTAGATTTTCACAGTTAAGAGATTACTTGAGTTTTCTGAGTAATGAAGGTATAATATGCTTCCAGATGACTAGATTTTCACAGTTAAGACATTAAGTGAAGTTAACTAACAGTGTAATTGTGACTTAGATGAAGATCAGACCACATTTTCTGAGATGGGTCTGTCTGCGGACTGCAAGACTGGGGGCGTAACTTGAAGGGGGCGTAACTTGAAGGGGGCGTAACTTGAAGTTGTCCAAATCACAACCGAATCACACGAGATGTCAGAAGAACGAGATTTTGTTGGCAAGATGGCAGCTCGTTCAGAGACCACGGTAAGAATATTTTCCACAGATAACCGTTTAAATTAAACTGTACAAGAAATGTTCATACAGTAACACATTTTGGTACTGTTTCTGGAGTTGATAATCTATTAAAAGTTTTTATTTATTTAAAACTAAACCGTCCTCGCTTGGCGTTGTTAAGTATTTTAACGTTACTGGCTGGCGTGGTAAGTTAATAATAATGCTGCCTTGCTCTCGGAATTGGCGTAAAACGACTTTCCTTGGTATAAAATGTACATGGACACCCTCCAATTTCGAACTTGAATGCAATGAGCTCGAAATCACAATTTCAAAAGTTGTAAATATCACATTTCTGATAGCATGTGAAAGCAACATAACTATTGGCGGGCAATAAGAACAATATAGCTAGCTAGCTAGCCAGGGTAAACATTAGGGTAATTTGGGAGCTCACTCTGTAATATGCAACGTGTAATGTTATTTATTTCCCCTCACACATCGCTGCATTCAGAATAATGCAAGTTTCTTAGTTGTGATTACTTGACGAGTGCCTTTTTACATGAATGTACCATACCAGTGATTCTGAAGATCTTGTTCACCAGCACAATAAATGTTAATGTTTGTGATAATTTTAATTCTTATTTTATTTTCCTCTAGCTTCATTCAACAGTTTGTAAGGAAGGTATCTTAAAAAATCCAATTTTTGTAGCCCCAAACTACAAATGCCAGTTCTGCAGAAAAGTGGGAGAGTATGCATATGTTGTGGCACATATGCAAACACACGAGAAGACAGCTGTTAAACATGGAGGTATCTGTCAGTTTAAATAAATGTTTAATATTGTCCACTAGTAATGTTAAGCAGTTAATTGCAATGTTAATTTGTGTACAGTTTTAATCTTACGATAATGATAATGTTAGTTTGAGTTTGTAAACCTGGATTTCTATTTGTTTATAGGGTATAAAATGTACAGATGCCACGGTGAATGTTGCAGAAGTCATCATTATCACTGCTGCTATTGTGCAAGGATTATTACTCGGCAAAATTTGTTTTTGATCCATGTGCAGAAATGTGGGTTAGTTGATGCTCAACTAACAGCTCCCAGTATCTCTGTGCCCTCCAGCGTCTGTGAGCCCTCCAGCGTCCGTGAGTCCTCCTCCAGCGTCCGTGAGCCCCCCTCCTGCGTCCGTGAGCAGTCCTCCAGCGTCCGTGAGCCCTCCTCCAGCATCCGTGAGCAGTCCTCCAGCGTCCGTGAGCCCTCCTCCAGCGTCCGTGAGCCCTTCAGTGTCAGTGAGCCCTCCTCCAGCGTCCGTGAGCAGTCCTCCAGCGTCCGTGAGCCCTCCTCCAGCATCCGTGAGCAGTCCTCCAGCGTCCGTGAGCCCTCCTCCAGCGTCCGTGAGCCCTCCTCCAGCGTCCGTGAGCCCTTCAGTGTCAGTGAGCCCTCCTCCAGCGTCCGTGAGCAGTCTTCCAGCGTCCGTGAGCAGTCCTCAAGCGTCCGTGAGCCCTTCAGTGTCAGTGAGCAGTCCTCCAGCGTCCGTGAGCCCTCCTCCAGCGTCCGTGAGCCCTCCTCCAGCGTCCGTGAGCCCTTCAGTGTCAGTGAGCCCTCCTCCAGCGTCCGTGAGCAGTCTTCCAGCGTCCGTGAGCAGTCCTCAAGCGTCCGTGAGCCCTTCAGTGTCAGTGAGCAGTCCTCCAGCGTCCGTGAGCAGTCTTCCAGCGTCCGTGAGCAGTCCTCAAGCGTCCGTGAGCCCTTCAGTGTCAGTGAGCAGTCCTCCAGCGTCCGTGAGCAGTCCTCCAGCGTCCGTGAGCAGTCCTCCAGCGTCCGTGAGCAGTCCTCCAGCGTCCGTGAGCAGTCCTCAAGCGTCCGTGAGCAGTCCTCAAGCGTCCGTGAGCAGTCCTCCAGCGTCCGTGAGCAGTCCTCCAGCGTCCGTGAGCAGTCCTCAAGCGTCTGTGAGCCCTTCAGTGTCAGTGAGCAGTCCTCCAGCGTCCGTGAGCAGTCCTCCAGCGTCCGTGAGCAGTCCTCCAGCGTCCCATGCTATCCAGCAGTCATTACACTTTCTAACAGTAAAGACACACCTGCCACATCAACTCCAGCCCAAACCACCTGTATGAGTAACCAAAAAATATTCAAGTCAAGGCCCAAAAGAACTACATGCACATTTTTTAATTTATTGTGAACAAGAAAAATATCAAGAAACACATTGAAAGACGTCACTCATCAGTAAATGCAGATGTAACCGCAAATCACCATCTTCCATCCCAATGCATTGACCGCAATAATGGCATTTTCGCTGTTGGAAGAACGTTTTCTGGATTTAGTAACCCTATTCATGTGCAGAAATGCACCTGGGGTAACAAGCATCATGTCAGCTGTGAGCTGGAGCAATGCAAACGGGCTGCTGAATTTACCAGAAGAAGTGGCTTAATGGGGTTTCAGTGCATCCATGTTAAGTCGATATTATACTGTCCTATTTCATCCGAACCAGACATCACCCTTAAGGAAGAAGTTCTGTCAGATATGGTCAAACGAAAGTGGATTTCTGAAAATACAAAGAAAATATGTCTTGTTAGGAAGCAAAAAGCAGAGTCTGAGAGCTGCCCACTGAGTCAAGAAGTTTCATTAGGAAATGGCACATCAAAAATATGTGTGTCAGTCCTAGAAACAAGCATCTCATATTATTCTCGGTTAGGGAGAGTAATTGTTTGTTTCGACAAAAAAAGAAACACTTGGCACTGCCCATGCTCAAAGCCAAGGAATTCATGTCCTCATAAGTCCATTGCAAAATGGCACTTGAACCAGACTCAACCGGAACTTTTCTTAAAAGTGAGAAGTACAGACAGTGATGTGTTTGACATCTTTGTGGAATCTGGTCCTCAAGACATACACAGTACTGAGAAAATGATTCTCTATCCGCCTGAAAAAAAAGATTTGAATGCAATGGTCCTTTACTTGCTGAACAACAAGAAATTGCCAGCAGTTCTGCCAAAAGATCTTTGTTCACCGCAGAACATGGAGACTCTCCCAAAACACCTCATTCTAATTGAGACCTTTTGCACTGTATGCCCAGGGAAGATCCCTCTTTCGGATCCAATATTAATTTCGCAAAAAGCTAAGATTGTCACGTTTACTGGCATACTGGAAGGTGTGTGTTAAGGAATACTTTATTGTTTCTTAATATTTACATGACTAAGTTTAATTATTTATTTTTCTTCTTTATAGATGTGACCACATACTGCAAAAGGTGTGGTTTATGTGGTCATTTTTACCGATACCAGGAATGGGCCGAGGGACTGCACAATTTCGATGACCACACAATATTAACACTGCATCTTTGCACGTTCTTGAGACAGTCTGTACAGGTAATTTTGCATTTATGCAACTTTAATGCACCCATCCTATTTTAATAAACGCATTACTTGCATGTTTTTCTCATATACTACTTGAATTTTTTTAAAGAGTCAGTGATGTAGGAATTTGGGTAGTTTGAAGTCTATATAAGGAAGCATATATAAGCACTTGCCCTTAAAGTGTGTCCCTGAAATTCCTGTTTTGTAAACCTGTACATAATGTTAACAGAAAAGCAAACATGACTTATAATCTGGCGTGATCTAATTTCAAATGTTATTACAGAATCACACTGCAGTTGGCAGGGCCTTGGACATCTTGGAACAGACAAACCAAAAAAAGTATCCGAACCATGACTCCATTCTTCGTGGTTATCTTCATTTTGAGGCATTGACGGAACATAATTACAATTTTTCATGTGTGGTCTACTTCTCTTAACATTAGTACTACCAAACAACACTGATTTTGAGGAAAATGTCTTACAGTTAGTGATATTGAGGATCCCCCACCACAGTTTGAAGGTCACGTTGACATTGAAGAATTCTGGCAATCTGTTGACCAAGAAATTGTTTGCAGAGGCTTTTTACAAAGTAAGTTATACATTTCTCTGTAAAAGGAGTATTCTGCAGCCATATTTAAAAAAGTTTTCCAAAAGATCTATCTATCCATGGATGATGTAGTGCCATGGATGATTGTGTATATACTTTTAACTGCCATAAATTGTATTACATGCAATAACATTAAGAGAGCTTTTGTTTTTCAACTACAAAGGTAACCGTGAGAATCCATGTAAAGTTTCACCTTCCTATGTGAAATGGGCACCGTGGATTGGGCCTCTCACCAGAGCCAGCAAAAAAGTACTCAACACTGAGTATGCCAAACTCACAGCAAAAAAGTCTGTTGTAGAACAGGCAGACATTGACATATCAGAAGAACGGCTGTCAAGTGAACTAATGAACTTAAAGGTGAATTTAGATTTTTTTTTTGTAAATGTAATAGCAATTGACTTGAAATTATTTATTTATAGACATTTAGTACATTGTTGTACTGGATGTCTACTCTGCTAGATGTTTTTTAAACCGCTCCAGATTTGGCTATTTACTAAATGCCAAAAACGCAAGGTGATGTATCCTGCTTTTTAATTATTGGCTGTTGTTGCATCTACTTTTACACAGGTTGATGCCTTGAGGAAACTTGTCAAAGAATGTGGTGTTGACTCAAAGGGCTCCAAAATGGATCTTCTCCTCCGTTTAAGGGAGGAGATGAAAACAAGGAGCACTTATGACAAAGTGTTTCAAAAAGTTTGGGGAGCATCTGGTAAGTCTTACATATATGTAGTTCTATATTTATGTAATATGTAAAATGTTTAATTGTTGTAAACATGTCACTATGTGTATGTACGTGTACCTGAAGACAGCTAGGTTAATGGCCAAGCTAATCGTGTGTATTTCCATTTCAAGGTGGCTGGGCAGTGATCATGTGCCCTTGTGGTACTGTGAACTCAGTCAAATTTAACATAAGAGCTGAAAGCCCACGCGATTATGCTGACATGTTGCTTTCCTTCAAACATTTCCCAAACGTTGTCATCTATGATTTTGCTCGGGGGTTAGTAACTCATACTAACCTCCGGGAACCAGAGAGACTGCCCTTCAGTCCATTTGAAGGAAGAGTGGCTGCAGCTACCCCAGAGAATATTGCATCTGCCAAGAGGGGGGAACTGAAAATAAATTTGTCATGGTTGCAGATAAAAAAAGACCCACCTGATCTTAATGGACACCCTGCAACTGGTTCTGCAGAACACTATGCATTGTATGACACTTTTCATCAGTACAACACAAAAGATGAAAAGGATGCTCTGAGATTAATTGGACTTGTGCCTGAGCTATGTGGGTGGGTCAACTCCCAGATAGTGGAGCAGCTGTTCTCTGGCATGCGAAAAAACAACTATTTCATGAACTCTCTCTCCCCAGCAAGCCACATCTTCCTTATGCGTAACATTTTACATCACCACAATGAGAAAGTTAACCAGCAGGCACTGGAGGATTTAAAACGAGTTTCTCATGGAGATGTCACCCTTGACGCACATGGAAAAGCCACTTTGGGTAGTTATACTTTGATTTCCTAATTTTGACGCATTTACGTTAAGATCTGTTTTAATACAACTAGCACTTAAATTAACAAAGATACATAAAAATATCTGCATCTAGGCAACTACCTATGTTAAGGATAACATTGTTTAAATTCTTGTTTGCCTACATTATCCAAAATATTATTTTTTAAACGTCTAATCACTGTCAATGCTTAGAACTGTCATTGTCTTGCAGTGCATGTGAATGTCCCTAAAGATGTGGACATGGCAGACCACTGTGGGGAGCAGTGTGAGGCTCTGACCATGACGTCAAACCTCATGCCCTGTCGCGCCTCATGGACACTAGGAGTGCATCATCCCCTTCAAGAGCAGTTGGTATGTGGTTAAATTGCTTTATCACAATTTATTTTTACATTTGTTATTGTGCTGTCATTTTCTTTTGTGCTGTTGCAATTCTTTAAGTGTCAGATCTTAAAGTTATCAAGCACCATGCCTGATTTCAGGCATAGAGCAGTTTTAAATTCATAATAATTCATTACATTGTACACATTTCCTCCAGGACAACTTTTCAGGCTCACAAATATAATCTTGCTTTAATCTAATGTTTTAAATTTTTGTTTGACACAGCTTGCATTTATTTGTAATGTGTAGGTGAACTATGTGCTCGACGAGGACAGACCAATGAACGAACTTGATTGTCAAAGATGGTCAGACGTGCCTCACAAGAGAGAACTTTGTATCCCTGGGACTTAGAAGGGAAATGGATTCAATGGTGGGGAACATTTTTATTTTTAAAGTAATTGCACTTTTTCTGGAATTGGGATTAAAAGTGATGTATTTGCAGGTGGGAAATGCTTGCTTTAGGCTTATCAAGGAAATATTTCAGCATCAGGTGTGTCTGTCATATTATACAGATATTTGTGACCAATTCAATTGAATTACAATTACTGTCTGTAATTATTGATAGAGATGTCTTCTACAGGGGAAAGATGTTTACATTGTGGATCTGCATATTCCACCAACGTGGCTCTTGCCCTCATCCTGTGACCCTTTCCTCTGTCTTCCAGTAAGTACCCACAATACATTTAACTAATAGTGATAACCCTTATATCTTATACAACGCTTTTCAAAGCAAAGTTGCAACACTCAAGATAAAAACACTTTACGGTCGTACAAAATGAAGAAAATGAAAAAATGAGCTTCAAATGTCATGTCAAATTTAATAAAAATAAATATTATAAATAATGGATAAAATAAGTGTTAAAAGTCAGAGCTAAGTGTTTGCAATATTTTCTTTAAGTTGGACCCCCAAAAGAAAGATGCCTTGATTTTCCCCCTATGGACCCCAGGGCACTTTCTGCTGTGTGTAAGTGAATTTTTTTGTATTTTAAAAAATCACATTCATGGAAAGGATTCATACTGAAAAACACATTTAAGTTGTAGGTTTTCCTTTCTTTTTAGTCTTTTGTAATCCTGGCTGCAATTGACTTTATTTGTGGCTTAATGGTGAAGACTTGTTGACTCATTTCCAAGACTATTTTCCCTGTAGGTTATTAAGCCACTTAAAAGAGAGGTTCTGTTCCTGGATTCCAAATATTCAGTCATGGGACAAGGCTTTGCACACGAAACTTATCGAAACATCTTAAGGTTTCTAAAGGAAGATGTTTGCTGGAAGTCGTGTTCCTCAGACTTCCTCAAACTGTTTGCAATGATGTTAGTCGTGTTCCTCAGACTTCCTCAAACTGTTTGCAATGATGTTAGTCGTGTTCCTCAGACTTCCTCAAACTGTTTGCAATGATGTTAGTCGTGTTCCTCAGACTTCCTCGAACTGTTTGCAATGATGTTAGTCGTGTTCCTCAGACTTCCTCAAACTGTTTGCAATGATGTTAGTCGTGTTCCTCAGACTTCCTCAAACTGTTTGCAATGATGTTAGTCGTGTTCCTCAGACTTCCTCAAACTGTTTGCAATGATGTTAGTCGTGTTCCTCAGACTTCCTCGAACTGTTTGCAATGATGTTAGTCGTGTTCCTCAGACTTCCTCGAACTGTTTGCAATGATGTTAGTCGTGTTCCTCAGACTTTGTTCCTCAGACTTCCTCAAACTGTTTGCAGTGATGTTAGTCGTGTTCACCAGACTTGCTCAGAATGTTTGAAGTTTTAGTCGTGTTCACAAGACTTGCTCAGTTTGCTCAGTTGGTTTGAACTACTGCTGTTTTCCAGTCGTGTTCCTCAGACTAACATGTTCTATAGCGCAAAACAATGGGTTCCTCAACAGAACTTTGTGTGTGCTCTCAGTACTTTGAGAAGTTTCTGATGCCAATTTTGTTTTTATCAGGTCTGTTGCACAGCACATTGTCTCTGGACCATTGACCGAATTAACCGGCCTGGATGTTGAGGTAAAATATAATTTGCAAAGGACATTTTGTCGGCATATCACTTTTTTGTATTAATTATTGGTTTTTCACAACTTGGGCTATTACTACTTTAAATATTTCTCGTTTTACACTTGCACACCCTACAAACCAGCAAGCAAGACCCTTTCACACTAACACAAATCTCTAAATCTTTAAACTTTTGTACTTTTTAGTTTGCTGTTTATTAAAATATATATATTTTGTATTTATTTTAAACAGGGACTCCCTCAACAACAATTCGGGATTGACTGTGGAATCTTCATGATGATGGTGAGTGAAGTTGGACTTGTGTAAATGGATTAAGGCTTTCTGTTCTCCTCAGTTCCACCTAAAGTAGTTTTTGTTAATGCAATGGGATTCATACTGTTGCGAAAGAGGATTCTCTTTTTTCATTCAGCTTGCTGAATTCACATGCACACAAAAAAAGAATTACAACTTTAGTACAAACACAACTTTTCTATATTTGCAGTACTCCTGGTATGCTGTCTTGGAGGCTCCATTTGATTTCACAGTTGTAAGTTTAACTGCAATGCTCATAGATGTGGGTTATAATATGTGGAATTTGGTTTTTGATTTGGTCCAGGAAGTCCTCTGTGGTCCTTCCTGATATTTCTTCCCTTTTTACCTTTGTGTTTTTTTGGGAGAGCTTTTATTTTCTTGCTACAATGAGAGTTTAAGTCAGGGATTGTCATCCTTTTTTGCTTTATATAAAGTGGACCAGTTAAGCCCTTTCAGTCTGGAAAAGTGAGTTGGGCCTCAAAATAAACTTAACTTGCAACTTGAATTGTAAATGTGTTGTACTCTGTTCTCTTCTTCAGCATGACATGCCGTGCTTAAGGAGGTGGTGGTGCACAATGTTGGTTGAGAATCTCGAGATTGAAGGGTACCAAGTGTCTTTAAAAAAATTAAGAAATTCAAGATATTATTATTATTATTATTAGCAGTAATCTGGGGCAGCCAGGTAAACTTTTTTTATTTTATTTTTTACTTATTACTACAGCCATGGCCGGAGGTTTGCCCACTTTACCGAGCAGGGAATACAGATGGCCAGGGGAAGTCTGGACCCAATTTTCCGCATCCCTAGGAAGAGGAAATATGATGAGGTTACCATGGTAATAATTATGGCAAACAATTTACAGGCCCAAAAACTTGGTCTAAAGTAATCATCTTTCTTGTGCTTTACATGTTATTATTTTAAATGCATCTCACTACCTTGTTTTAAAGGAACCAGTCCCCTTAAAACCATGTAAGGTGAAGGAGCCATGCAGAGTCGAGTCCTCTCCCGAGGGAATTGGCATTTTGCAGGTATGTATCTGTGAAGCACATCTATATGCCATAGTTTAAACTCGCACACAGGATCACAGTTAGTTATAACTGCACTCTGTAAGGCCCGATATATTGGTCCAATGGAGGTTTTCCAATACACGGAGAAGGTTTATTACATGCTCCGTTCCTTTCTCATGGCAAAGTATTTTTTGGTTAAATTGCAATACTTTAATCGTATGTATTTACTCGTTATTTCATCTAACTCCATAAATGAAAGGTTTTAATATTTAACATTTTACAGGATAGTTGTTCCCAAGGAGCAGGGTTGAAGACCTCCAGTATATGCTGTTTGCAGGACACAAATGTGAAACCTACAGAACATGCCAATTAATAGTGGTCATTCACCCTTTCCTAGTTGATGATGATGATGATGGAGACCCGTTATTGAGCCTATAGATTTTGTAGTGACTCATGTTTTATGTTCACAGCTGCCTGAGGAAGTTTTGCACAAGATCTTTATCCTTGTGGTGCTACAAGATGGTGATCCTGCAATTCTTACCCTTGCTCTTACATGCACTCATTTCTGGAAGATAGTGAGAGAGGAATCCTTTCTGAAGGAAGCACATTTCTGCTGGCTTGACAGTAAGTTTTGACTCTTTCCTTCTGCCTTCCTCCCATATTTTTAGAGGTTAAGCACCCTTCTGAGCTATAGGTGAAAGTCACTCACTCACTGGATCAGTGCACTCAACTTGGACATGCCTTTTTACATTGAAGCCACTTGTCAATCTGTGTCCTGAAGATGCCAGCAACACAACACATAAGATGGACCCTGGAGTGGTCACTTGCCATTATTAAAATGTAAATGCATGTTGTACATAGATGTTGCCTAATTTATTATTTTCTGTATAAGTTTATGACTGTTTCCTCTGTGATTTGTGTGCAGCTGTTGTGCTTTTGAGTGACGATTCTACATTTGTGTGAGCCACAGTTATGATTCAAGTCAAGGTTCTAGTGCTAAAATTATTTTAATCATCATAATATAACATTCACTTCTACATTAGACTAATGCTTTTTGTTTTAGGCAATAAGTGTTTCTTTTCATTTCTAAATTGTCTTGTTGTGGTGGCACACCACTACTAAAATTAATATTGAGGAAACAGTGCTACCAGAAAAGTTCATATTAAAAGAAAGAAAGAAATGCAAACATGTTTTACACTTAAACCTTTATTTTCTTTTGTCAACAGGTGTGGTAAACTGGAACTCCTTTTCAGAGGAGTATAAAAGGACCTACCGCATTCCCTATCTGATCTCCCGTTGCATTCAATGCGATGATTTGTACAAAGACTGTGAAGGATACTGGGGAAGTGGACAAAGAGGAAAACTTCAGGGGTTCTACTCTGAAAATGATTTTGCTGGATACTGCTGCATGGACTGTTTTTATGTGGCTGGAGGCACAATCTGATTTTTAGTGCCAGAAATTGTGGATTGGGTTTGCGTAAACCCTCCTTGTTGCCTTTCAATAAAAGTTTTTTGTGATAAGTTTGCTTGTAGTTAATTTGTCTCAAAGTATCATAAGATATTTGACAGTAGTGCATTTAGCTGTTTATTAGTGTTGTCAAAAATTCGTTTGTCAGCACATCAGGCAATATGACATGAACAGATGTTTAAAATTATTTAAAACATGAAAAGATGTTTAACTATATTTATTTAAAAAAATGTTTTAGACAAAGCACAACTTCAAAAGAATAGCTATATTAGTACTTGCTCTACAGTCTAGTTGAGGTGGGACAATTAGAAAAAAACAATACATTGCAATATGGTTTCTAGCAATACATTATCAATACCTTGGCAGTGGCATTAATGCATATTGAAACTTGCTTTACTGTATTCAGACAAAAACAAGCATTTTGAAGATGTCATCTCAAAGGTTTATGTTCTTGAACAGCTAAGAGTCAGTTTAGTTAATTTGAATATGTTCAGTTAAACTTGTGCGAGATTGATTAAAAAGCATACGGAACTAATCGCATACTTTTCTCTAATCGCTCTCGCGGTCATTTGATGTCATCTCGTCATATCGCGGAAGTGGGCGTAACTTGAAGTGACGTGACGTAACTTGAAGGGGCGTGACTTGAGGCGTGACGTAACTTGAGGCGTGGCGTAACTTGAGGCGTGGCGTAACTTGAAGTGGGCGTAACTTGAAGGGGCGTGACTTGAGGCGTGACGTAACTTGAGGCGTGGCGTAACTTGAAGGGGCGTAACTTGAAGTGGGCGTAACTTGAAGTGGGCGTAACTTGAAGTGACGTGACGTAACTTGAAGGGGCGTGACTTGAGGCGTGACGTAACTTGAGGCGTGGCGTAACTTGAAGGGGCGTAACTTGAAGTGGGCGTAACTTGAAGTCTTGCGGGGTGCAGACAGATTCTATTGCATTTTCTGAGTAATGAATGCAGAAGTTCCAAGGGTTCACAAACCTTTTCTTGCAACTGTGTAGCAGAACTCTGTACAGATACATTACACTACCAGTTACTTCCCATGATCTCTTTCATTTGTGTTGAACTTTCTATTACCGAACAGCGCCTGGAGCTCACACAGTTTTTACAGTTTTGGGTGACAAACTAGCAATTTAAATTTTTTAAATGTTTCCAGAGATTGTTTGCATGTTTCCAGAGAACCTCAAAATGCTGCACTGCAGGTAATATGCAGCTCATGTAACCGTAAAACAGCAGTTTTCACTCTTTAACACATACCTGAATTATCAGGTGAAATGTCAGTTGCCTTCCCCAGATGTAAAAGCCATGTGCGTTTCAAAATTTTAATGTATTTATCAGTGGTAATTTACAACTGGCTCAGCACAAAATAAATATCTTATTTTACACCATCCATTTAATTCCCAAATAAACATTATACAAATAAATAAGTAAAAACTCAAATAGTCATAACCTGTGTCATTATGGGATAGTCCGTTGTGGTGATTAGTGTTTCCTTTGACAGGTACCTTTGAACTTATTAACTTTGAACTAAGGCTATTTTTCCCAGCTGTTGAAATAATTACAGAACATTCTTTTTCAACTGTGCTGCATCTAGTGTATTAAAAAAAAATCCATTACCTGCCTCTTATGTCTGCCTAAAACTTGACATGTGTTTTGTTTAGCAATATTATATGCTGTAAATATTAACATGGTGTATGGTGTCATATCCGCCAGCTGGAGTGCTCTTAATCTCCACTAGAGGGCACTCCTCCCGACTCCTGGGCCTTCCCATTATGGACTTAATTTCGCCAGTATCCCTCGTATAACTACAGTATAATATATATTTTTTCCTCCGTAAGTATGACTTCAGTGCTCCAACACCCCCAAAACATCCCTCAGAAGCACAAATCCAGTGGAGAATTCGGCCGCCCGATGGAAAAAAGGCGATGGGCTTTTAGGGCTACTTTTGTTGCACAGACCTGGCAACCCTGCACACCATCCTTCTTTCCCCGGGCCACGAAGGATAGAACGAATGGATCCTTCACAGCCTTGTCTATCCCGCCCCAGCTACGAAAGGATTTGTATATTTTTTTCAAAGAAAATGGAGGCTGATAGTACTTCTGTGGGGACCTGTGAAGTCTTCTGTGAAGAAATACTGTGGGAAGTATTGTGTTTAAATAACTAGCGAAAAAAAGTGTTAAAAGTCACGGGTCTTTCTTTCTTTAAAACGTGAATTACCACCGTGTTAAGGCAAAACTTGTTCCAATATTTAGTTTTGTTATAGGGAGCAAGTAGCAGACAGCTGAGTTTATTCAAATGAGGGCCGTAAACGAGAATTTATTTAACAGGGCGAAAAACTCGGCCTTTGTGAATTGTAGGTAAGGCAACAACCCATTTGTAATATTTCCATATTACCCCGGTTCGACTCCTGCTCGGAGGACCGTTTATATTCCTTATATGGATTATGATTCTGGATTGTCCCAATAACGCTGTATTGGGATCTTCAACCCAATTCTCTGAGCAGTTGGTAACATAATGAGAACAGTCAATGGATACTGGGAAGTGAAGTCCATAATTGGGAAGGCCCAGGAGTCGGGAGGAGTGCCCTCTGGTGGAGATTAAGAGCACTCCAGCTGGCGGATCTGACACCAGCAGTGTTTTAATCAGATCATCTTTTTTTTTTATCAGATAAGATAAAGTTTTCTGCACCCATATGTTTGAACTGCTTTATCATTTAGACGCACACACAGACATAAAAAAAAAAAAAAATGCAACAACAACATTTGGTGACATCTCAACAACAGTAACAATTTAACAAAGTCGCAGTGCATGATGGGAGCGACCAGTCAAAACTCATCCATGGCTCCCAGCAAGCATTGCGGCATAAATAAATGATGCAGCTGAATTGTCTTAACATTTTCTTTTATTCTTACTGTTTGCTTAAATTTTTTTTCTGTTTGTTGTGACTTTTTAGTAGCTTGTTTTGTGATGTCCAGAATATTTGTCATGTTACTGAATATTTTGTTGATTGTGATATTCATATGCTGCTTCTTGATGGCGGAGTTTGTCCAGCAAATGCCATAGTTACATTTATTTGTGCACAACATGTTTTTAAAATATTTTTTTTTCCTTTTTTTTTTTTTTCTTATTAAAACAATGATAGACCCCCTGCTGTGAAATCACAAGGTTGCTATAATCAATCATGTAAATTTAACACATGATCAGGGGTGTAACAATCACGTCACGATTCGATACGATTTACTATACCGGGGTCCCCAAACTACGGCCCGCCCCCACATTTGGACCGGCCCTCTGAGCAATGCCATCCAGAGATTTACTTTTAAATATATGTTAAAGCTCATGTATAATTATTTCTTACCATTCTAGGAAAAACGCTTAAATATGCAATTTTGGTGATCAAAGATGAGTTTTAAGGGATAAAATAATTGACTACAGGGGAACTTTAAAGCTTTATCCATTGTGCTGTGCGTTGATGACCAACAGAGGGCGCCGACACACATCCTCAAGTCACGTGATCGTTCGTTTTCCGCAACACATGGTGCAGTTCGCGCTCATTTATTTTCCCATCGAAAACTGGATTACAATGAACAACCGCAAAGTCAACATCATCATCATCATCATCATCAACTTTAAAGTAAGACACTTCTAATGCATCTTATGCACGCAAATAATGTTTTATACTGCGGTTGAAGTTTCAATGAGGAGAGAAAGCGCGTAATGAGTTTCTAGGTGTCGTTGTTTCCTTTAAAGTCGTGAATTTAAACTTAATTAAATACAATCTGCGCCGACACTATGCAACTCGTCACAGAGACAAGTATATGTGAGCTTACAAGGCCAAATGAGAGCAGACAAAGTGTCGAAGCTAAAAAGTGGTCTATCAGCTCAGCAGAATACATTTGTACGGCAAACCCAGTTGAAGCAGTCATCCATTCGAGCTAGCTTTCAGGTAGCTAAACTGATTGCAACCAGCGGTAGGCCATTCAGTGATGGTGAGTTCGTCAAGGAATGTATGAATGCTGTTGAGGAGGAGGTGTGTCCCGATAAGAAAGATGTCTTAAATAAGGTGAATCTGTCTGCATGTACAATCAGACAAATTGAAGAAATGGGGTATAATGTATATGCCCAGCTGAAGGAGAAAGTGAAAGAATTAGAATGGTTTGCATTAGCACTGGAAGAGAGCAATGATGTGCATGACGCAGCTTACACAGCTGCTAATTTTTCTTTGCGGAGTTAGCTCAAACTTTGAAGTGTCCGAGGAGAACTGATCGACACAGAATGGAAACGGGACCTAGCCTTTTTAACCGATGTGACAGAAATGTTGAACGGTCTCAACTTGCATATCCAAGGAAAGGGGAAACTAATATGTGACATGTATTCCCACATTAAAGCATTTGAGGTGAAACTAGCACTGCTTGTGGCACAAGAGCAAAAGCAAGACTTCACTCATCTCCCTGTTACCCAAAGCCTCTCAGCTGGGAAACCAGCGGCCCCATTCCCAGCTGAAAAGTCAGTGGAAGCGCTGGAGTTTGACTTGCAAGAAGTTCAAGCCCACGTTAGCCAATCAGAATCCCTAAAATAGCAACAACAGCAACAAATCACTTCCTCCTAAAGTGTTTATTGTATCGATCTCCTTTGAAGCTGTTAGTGGGTCGTTAGCATATATGCAGGTTTAGAAATCAGTGATGACCATTTCATTTGCTTATATTTTATGTAGAGAGTGTGTGTGATTCATTGTTACTGTCACATGCAGTAAAGTGGGTCTTTATTTGGTAATTTTATATATTTTATGTTTTTCTCTCTAAATTGAGATCGTCAGCTGTACCAAAAATAATTCATAGTTAATTCAGTAGTCCATATTGCACTTTAAAAGGAGATTGTTGTAATTAAACCAATTTATAAATTAATATAGGCCATACAGGTATAGCACTTTGAAAGAAGTTTGTCAATTGTTTAAAACTAATTTTTTGGCAGGTGCTTTATCTGCATTAAATATTGTTATTGTCAGTGTTAAAATAATTCATATTCAGGTTTATTACTGTCCAGTAAGGCAAGGTTGTGTCCCACTGTTTATGGTGTAGCCAATTAGATTGCAAATGTGTATTCATTATACGTTTGTTATGGACATTTATATACAATTTGCAGTCAGATGTCTAAAGTTTATTTGTTTGTTTGTTCATAAAATTGTCTTTTATTCAGCTCTTACGGTGTTTTTGGAAATATTTTTTTTTTAGAAACATCAGTTTCTGAGAGTAAATTGCATCTGTTCAGCCGGGAATGCTTCAGTAAGAGCTTTACCCAGAAGAACAACAGCTTCACCTAATCTTTCCTACCGCACATCTGAAAGCTGTCTAATGACAACCAAAAGACTTGATGTGATGATCTAGTCGGTGGCACTCCTGTAAAGAAAATGGACGCTTCTGAAAATAATGACCCAGACCAGCAGGTGGAGGCGCCTCATAATGGAATGGAAGAGGAGGAGCTTCTCGACAACAGAACCCCACGGAGAAGATGCATGCATATAAAAAGGAGGAGGCCCTGAAAAAGGAGAAAATATTGATTCAGCTGTACGAACAATGGAAGGAACGGGCTCACAACACAAGGAAAGTGCTAAAAACAGACATTAGTGAGAGCCAACTGGTAGCACTTATTAACCCTCTGAGGTCTGAGGGGTTTTTGGGGTCCTTGAGATGTTCTGACATGCCCTGACATTTGTGCTTTTTTCAGTTGCTTATAAACATATTAATGGCAAAGGTATAATTACACTCTATTTAGCACAAACAGGGCTACCATAATATGTGAGCAACATGCATGTACATGTTTGTATTTTTGAGAGAATAATGTTTATGCATGGTTATTGAAAAAACTAAAAACTAAAGTTTCTGAAATAAGGCCACAAAACACATAATAAATATGTGACAATAAGACTTTTGACTAATGGATGTCGTTGCCTAGAGTTTTTTCTTCAAAATGATGTGAAAATCATCCTGCCCTTAACACATAACACAATACATTGATTTAAATCTTGTAAAACACTTTTTGTTTGTAAAGGCAATATGCGCAAGGGGCACCAACCATTCAACAGCATCATGCATATGTAGTGATTCACACCTGAGGAGACAATGGGGCCCGCATACTTAATGAGCCATTCATTCAGGTGTGTCACCTATAGCCACAAGAAAGAATGCAAGAGCAATATATATATATATATATATATATATATATATATATATTCTACCAAATTGGTTCACAGTTGGAAGCATTTCAATTTTTTTTTTTTTTTTCACAAATTTTGCTTGCAAATTGTATAATATCCAAGGAAAACATGTCTAGTAATTGTGCAGTTAATTCTCATACTGTATTTTCAGTTTTGGAATATGTATCCTCTCCCCAAATTTGTCAATAATAAAACACAATAAAAATTATTTAAAGAAAAGGCTTATATTTACCTTTTAAAATTTGTTTACATCTACCTTGTAAATATATATTTTTTATTAAAAAGGTTACAATTACAACAACAACTGAAGTGTACTCTTTCTTTGTAAAAACTAAAGTATACATTGTATCATACACATTTCAAAGTTAAGGATTCATTACTTCGAATATAGCCTACATTGACAAAACATACTATATTTAACATATTAGCAAAACATTGGCAAACAAAAGCTTATTTGAGGTGGCAGATATGTTACAGTAAAAATGTGTAATCTATCCAAAACTAATCAACGAAATGTTGTCTTTCATTTGTCTGTAACATAGGTCTTTCGTTTTTATTATAAGGAATATAAATGTTAATTTGCAGTTTAATACGTTGCTTATACAAATACATTTTATTTCAACATATTTCAGTCGATTTTTACTCAGTATAGCAAAATAGTTTGCTAAAAGCAGATCATTCATTCACACACAGAAACGCAATTCAAATTTAAACCGTCTTTTTGCGAGTTGTGGTAAACAGCGCATCTCTCCCGTTCATTCATTCACACAGACAGAAACGCGATTTACTTGAGAATGAAAAAAAAAACTTACTACAGTATTCCATCCGTTGCTCCTCGAAATACCAGCACTTCTGAGGTACATTTTCCATTATTATTATTCCTCACAGCGCTGCGAGACAGTGTAGACAAGTGCAATGATCTGAATAAACTTGATGTGTTTTCTCGAGCTGATATGTGGGCGTTCACAGTTTGTATGGGATCGTCTCAGTCATTTGCGTTTGAATAGCGCGCGCTCTCCGTGGGCGGGGCAGATTAAAACGTAATGAGCTGAGATGAGCTCGACTGGAATCGCTCTCTTTTAATACAGATTTCACAAGATGAGAATATTTGTTTTTTATATAAATTACTTCATTTAAAAGAAGATAATTCAAGCTTCATGCCTGTGTGTCTGTATGCCTGTTTGACTGAGTATTCGCTGAGTTATTGTTCATTTTCGGACGCGTTTCAGAATAGACTTCACTGGCAGAGAGAAGGCAGAACTCGCTTCATGTTTATTTTTCTTTATTTGGCAAAAAGCACAACACTTTGTTTTTATTGTGAGTATACACAAAAATAATACACATTTAACAGAATCGATTGATGTATGAAACTCCTATGGAAAATCAAAGTCAACAGAGTATTTATGAGTTTCTTTTACACTGATAAAAAAAAAGCGAGCTGGTATCGCCGGCGATACAGCCGACCTCAGGGGGTTAATGCACTTGAGAAGGGAAGAGATGATGTCATAAACATCTACCTAGAAATTAGAGATTACATCGCTCCATCCAGTGACACTATATGCAGAATTGATACTTGTGAAGCTGTGACGAAAGATATTTCGAAGATCATTTTTGACAGACTGACATGCCTTGAGGACTTTGACAGAGAAAATGTAAAACAACCTTGTGCTCTGTCTATGGATCCACAGTCTCATGCCCCACATCAAGGTCTACAGTTATGTTCACTGCAGCCAAGCGGGCATATGCAGTAGTGTTGCACGGTGTACCGATACTTCAAAAGTATCGCGATACTCGGAAATTAAAAACGTCACGATACCTAAATTTATCAGTATCGATAAAAAAATTAAATAAAAAAAACCGCCTCCCTATGGACGTCTGTGTTTTTTTCCCGACGCACGCAGCAAAGAACCTGCCGCTGTCAGTGTCATGTGACAAAACACTACAGCGAGATGGCTGCATGTGCGAGCACAAGTGGTCCACGACTCGTAGAAAAAGATGACGCGAGGAGTGACATATGGAAGTACGTTGCCTACCTTGCTCTGTTGCACGGTGCACCGATACTTCAAAAGTAAATCGGAAATTAAAAACGTCACGATTCCTTAATTTATTAGTATCGATACTTCTAAGAATGACCGCGTTCCAGATTTGTAAGGCCGGCGACACACTGGCTGCGTGTCGTGTCCATTTTTATTTCGGCTTAACTGCCTGTGTGACACACGCGTCTGGGCGCAGCTCGAGACGCGCGGAAAACGCGTGCATGCTAGAAATAGAACCGACGCCTATTTTTCACGCGACACGCAAGCGCGTTGGAAGCGTTTCCAGGCAAAATAGAATAGGAAAAGATGTTTCTATGTCATTTTGACACGAATACATATTAATAAATGACATTTTGATGTTTGAAAGTTTTGACATAAATACAATATAAATGTAATTAAAAAAAATATTATCGATTTTCAAATATTGCACCTCTCAATACAGAACGAATTATTCTGTTGACGTTGTCTTTGCTGCTATATATTTATGTTTAACATGAAGTATAGGCCTTCCACAACTCTCTCCCCACATGTCAAATATATCACCAATGAGGCTTATCATATGTTACCAATATTAAACATTGTTTAATATAATCGCTGTTCATATTTTTATTCAAAGTTCAGAATCAAGATAAAGCTCTTATGTTTCTTATGATAAATGAGATAATGCTGCTAAATTTATAAAAAAAAAATGTACCTTGAATGTCATTGCTCTAATTTATTTTTTATATTTTTATATTTCATATTTTGTTCAAATGTTTAATATATCTGCTGTTCATATGTTCATTTATTAGTGTGTTATATGATTAGAATGTTGTCCCGGTTTTAAAATAAAGCACAGCAATGATATTTGAGAGTGTTTCTCCCTTTTCAGGAAAAGTATCGAAAAAGTATCGAAATCGCTGGTATCGGTATCGAAACAATAATTTTGGTATCGTGACAACACTAATATGCAGCAGCTGAATTAGCAGCCAAATAAGCTGAGTACTCAATTATACAATAAACTGAAGCTTGACAGTGTGAATTGGAAAAACTAAAGGCAGAGAAGGATCTAAAAGCATCTAGAGCCAGACTGCAGGCCTATGATCAAGAAATGGCACAAGAAGTCAGCATTCATTATTCAGACAAGAATACAGGGGAACAGCAGTAACCATAACAGCGCAGCAGCATTAGGTTCCATTTCCCATACAATGTCGTACCAACATCACAGCAACATTCTCACCTCCAAAATCTGATATATCTTATCTCGCTCAAGCTGTCCAAGATAGCATAGCCCTAAACAGGCTGCCTACAACAGAACCACCTGTGTTCAATGCTAATCCTATCCAGTTCATTGAGTGGAAGGCTGCATTTGTGTCGCTCATTGATGGAAAGGCCATTTCTTCTGCTGACAAGCTGCACTATTTAAAAAGGTATGTCGGTGGGCCAGATCGTAAGTCTCTTGATGGCATCTTCTACAGGAATGATGATGAGGCCTAGAATGATGCATGGAACAAGCTGAACCAACGGTATGGACAGCCATTTGTCGTACAGAAGGCATTTAGATAAAAACTAGCCAAATGGCCTAAGATTCAGCCTAAAGATGCTGAAGGTTTCAGAGAATTCTCTGACTTCTTGAATGCATGTCATCAAGCTATGCCTCATGTCAAAGGGCTTGAAATACTAAATGATTGTGATGAAAATCAGAAACTGGCACTCAAATTACCAGAGTGGGCAGCAGCACAGTGGAACCGTCAGGTCACGCAGATACTGATTGAGACTCATGACTTTCCAAAGCTTAGATTTTGTGGATTTCATGTCAATGTCATGTCAAAATGACGAAAACAAACAAAAGCCAACAAAATTTATTTTTAAAATGTGTCTCTTCTCCAAATACAGCAAGCATATGATTCACAATTGTACTAAATTTGTGGCAAAATCATTACAAGAGAAATGGAAATACCGGATAAGCGGAAGAAGATGGATGGATGGATGGAAATATGTGAAGGAGAACAAACTCTGCTACGGTTGCATGAAACTGGGCGACAGCGCAAAAGATTGCCGTCACCGTCTATCCTGTGGGACGCGACACTCTCCTTTTGTTGCGCACGATATGAGGTGCATGCCGGCTGGGGCTGCTCACGCCCAGCAGCCCCAGGAGGTTTAGATCGGCGAGGGAGACATTTTTTGAATGCCTCCGAATGTTTTTTAGTCTCCTGAAATCTTTTGACTACTTCATTTACTGCTTCACCGAACAGATCATCGGGAGTTAACGGAGCATCAAGAAGAAAAGATCTATCTTTGTCTTTGATCTCAGATAAATTTAACCAAAGATGTCTTTCAGTAGCTACCAGCGCTGCCATAGACTGCCCAATTGCTCTGGCGGTCTCTTTGGTGGCTCTGAGAGAGAAATCATTAGCATGACAAAGTTCACGAATTTCGTCACTATTAACTCCCCCACTCTTATCTAAATCCCCCAGCAGGTCAGCCTGATATGCTTGAAGCAGCGCCATAGTGTGAAGGCACGCTCCAGCCTGACCTGCTGCCGTATAAGCTTTACCCAATAACGTGGAAGTTGTTTTTAATGGTTTAGTGGGCAAAACTGAAGCCTTCATGGACGATGCTGAACCGGGCGACAGATAGCTTGCGAGCGTCTGTTCTGCCCGGGGCATAGATCCATAACCATACTCTTTCAAACCCTTTATATTTGAATATACATGAACTTGACGCAATCACGCAGGAGACATTCCCAAAGCGTCATCGACGCATCGCGAGTTCCTCGATGGGGGGAACGCTAATAAAGCAGACTGCCGGAGTTATCGTACAGAACATAGGCCTATATGCACTCGAGTCAGCATATGGTTATCGTGTTTATATTGTTTCACGTTCATGTTGAGAAAAACAATAATATCCACATCCTCGGGTGAGAAAACGCACTGCGCTGACAGACATTGCAGAGATACAAAGATAACGGTTTGCTAAGCGAAGTTTCTAAAAGCATTTTGTGTTTTCTGTTCTTAAACCTGTCTCCCTCAACGAAACTTAAAGGAAGTATATGTCTCAAAATCATTTTGCTATCAGAAGATATATCTGATCACTCGCGCTACAGCTGCGCTTACCCACAATTGTTAATTCAGTGATGGACAGCTGTCTTTCCTCAGTCGACTGCTGTTTGGATTTCATGTGATTTCTCATTGTGGTGGTGATATTATGATAACTTAGTTTCATTATTTAATTTGATTAAAAGTACCTCTATTTTGTAATATCATTTTCATCCAAGTAATTCCAAACTTTGCGAGGCAGACGACAACATTATGTGATCAAATACAATCAACTCTTAATGCATTTAATTATAACTGCGAGTTATTTGCTTGGGATTTATCATGGATTCGCTGCATCAATGGCCAGCAAAGCAACGTAGTAGTCTAATAGTATTTTATTTTTCAAATAATAACTATCGAATATTCGAAAATTCAATTTGGACAGTGTCATTTCTTGCCTTTTGTGTTTATATTTAAAGGTCCCAAGACATGCTGCTTTTTGTAGGCTTTAATATAGTCCTTAGTGGTCCTTAGTACTGTATCTGAAATCTCTTTCCAAAAATTCAGCCTCGGTGCAGAATTATAGCCACTACAAGCCAGTCCCAGAATGAGCTTCCTTCAGACGGGCCGTTTCGGTGTCTGTAGCTTTAAATACTAATGAGGAGGAGAAAGGCGGCGCAAGGCGGCGCAAGGTGGAGGGTGGGTGTGGCCTTGACCATCTTGCGCAACGGTACCATGCATGTTTGTTTATGTTGGATATATTGCAATGGCACGAAGACACGCAGTTGTTCAAGCATTTCAGTTTGACCCAGAATCTGATCCAGATGGAGAAGCAACGGATGAAGAAGTTGCAACTCAGCGGCTCCAGCAGGACGTTTCCGAATGGTTAGTTTAAAATATTATGTCTGGATACGGTACTTTATTCGGATGGTTTACAGTTATCATCATGTAGCTAACGCTAACCTACTGTTGCCTTTTCATGAGAGATCTGTAACGTCTGTAATTTATCTTATTACAATTACATCAAGCTCTGCGATCTTGAAATGCGGATATCGCGCGCGCCATATAACCAACAGGAAAACGGTTATCCAAATAACAAAGAAATGTACAACACTCGCGTTACAGTATATGTAACTTACTTGATGCTGTCTACCTTTACATTAGCGCAAGTAACTGCATAGCTAATGTGACAGCCACATTCTACGTGTAAGAAGCTAGGTAACCATAAACAGTAAAGCAACACACTTATATATAATTTGTTGACTTACTTGTCCGACGTTCAGCAAACCCAGCTCTGTAATGACCATTCGATGTTCATTTGTACATCCAATTATTGAGCAATTATTATGCTTCGCTCGCTCAAAAGCCATGATATCTCTCGTGGACAAACTAAAATCGCGCGTGCGCGTTCTACTTCCTAGCTCATTTTCTCATGGGCGAGAAATATTCTCTGGGCGGGCAAAGCAGAGAAAGGGGAGGTAACATTTCTCCTTATGACGTCATAAGGAGGAGATTCAAGATCAGCCCGGTTGAGCTTCCATTTTCTCAAAGGCAGAGAAAGATAGCAAAAGCTCGATTTACACCGATTAAAATTTTTTGAAACTTGGGGACCATATACAGGCTAGGGGAACTCATATTAATGTTAAAAAACCTCAGAAAGTGGAAATTTCATGTCATGGGACCTTTAAGAGCATTACAGTGCCTATTATAAATTAATTGAATCCCCTTTAAAATAAACTTGCAAATAGATGCATATTTGATCTGAGATTTGCTTCATTTCATATGGACCTTTAACTGAGATAATGTTGCCAGTCAGTCAAACATTATACACATTCACCTTTGCGCATGACCTTCTTCATAAAAATAGTCATATGAAACTGTAATGTTCAATTTTATTTTATTTCATATTACAGAGTATTAAAATTACATGAAAGTCAAGCAGTTGCATCTCAATCTGCAGTAATTTATTTGATGTGTTCCATTTCAGTGTCCTTCATTTTGAGGTGTACAGTATGTTGATCTTCACCTTCCCTTTCTAGGAGAGCAACACCTCTACTGTTTTAATGGAAGTTTGTCAGATATTAGCTCAGGTGTTTGTGATTATAAGTGCAACCGTCATTATTTCATTTTGATTTAACTCTAGTAATCATCTTGAACGTAATTGTAGTCTCCCTGGTTCTCGTCCTCGCTGCTATATTGACTGATTTCTTCTCCCAGCTCTTCTCCCAGCTCTTCTCCCAGCTCTTCTCCCAGCTCTTCAAATCTACGGTGAATAGAATCATTTCCCATTTGGTTGTTCTTGTATTGATATTGATTCCCAGCCACCTGGCGAGGTTGACGCACAGTGGGGTGAGACTGATTCCCAGCCACCTGGCGAGGTTGATGCACAGTGGGGTGATACTGATTCCCAGGCACTTGGCGAGGTTGATGCACAGTGGGGTGATACTGATTCCCAGCCACCTGGCGAGGTTGACGCACAGTGGGGTGATACTGATTCCCAGCAGGGTGGTGAGGTTGACGACCAGCCATCATGGGGTATAATGTTTAAGTTACTAGTGAAGTTAGCTGTAAGAACACACACACACACACACTAATTAAATTTCATTACAAATATTAGCAAAGTTGGTTTGGATAAAAAGTAACCATTTGGTTTAATATTTTAGTGTCCAAATGATTTTTGGGGTCACTGTACAGTAAATATAAATTACATTTGCAGAAACACTAGAAACATAGATATTGATAGTTAGCTATAGTAAAATGTAAAGAATACATAATGTGAATACTTACTTTCTTTTTTCCCCTCTCTGAATCCTTTGAGGTTTCTTTTTGCATGAAAAAGCTGTCTTATATACAAGCAGGATACTTTACTTTTGAAAAGACACTCCCACAAACATCCACAACTGGTTAAGAGGTTAACTGGCATATTAATGTGACTAGTTCTCTAGAAGATGATCTGACCTTCAGCTCTGTGTATTAGTTCAGCTATTTGACCTCTGTTATAGAGTATTGAAATTCTTTTTGGAAATGTTATAGTGACCTGACCAAACTAAGCCTGATCAATCAATACCATTTACGAAAATTGGGTTCTCAAACTCATTTACCACATGTACATGTTTTGGATAGTTTGTTTTTAAATAAGTGATATTTCATTGAATGTACTGTTATTTGGAATGTCTTCTTTAGTTACACCTGGGGCAGTTCACTTTTCACCTGCTTCCTGATGAAGAACACCTCCCAGGTATTTCAGTTTGACAGACATGTCCTAGAGCTTTCACAGGAATGAAGGGTTTTGGCTGTCTGTTCTGTCGGTTTACATTTTTTAAATATTTAAGTAGCCTTGAAACTGCTGCATGTGTGAAGAACATATAAATTAACAAGTAGCAGACATATGGGTGGAAAGTTTCAAAATCAGTCACCAAACCTCATTCTGCCTATGAGGGAACAATTCGGCAAAATTATTTTGCCATGGTGCTTTGATTAAGAGGTACCACCAGTAGAAATACACTCCAGTAAACGCTGCTATGTACAGTTATTGATGCACTGTAAAACATTTATTGTAGATTTACAGTATATCCCTGCTAGTAGTTGCATTGTTTTTAACGTAATTTATAGTACTACACTGAACAAAATTATAAATGCAACACTTTTGTTTTTGCCCCCATTTTTCATGAGCTGAACTCAAAGATCTAAGACTTTTTCCATGTACACAAAAGGCCTATTTCTCAAATATTGTTCATAAATCTGTCTAAAACTGTGTTAGTGAGCACTTCTCCTTTGCCGAGATAATCCATCCACCTCACAATAAAAGGCCACTCTAAAATGTGCAGTTTTGTTAACATGTTATTTCCCCTCTACATTGTTCATTACGGTGCTTCTACACTGTTGAATACTGTGGTCAGGGCATGTGTGGGTGATGGGGATGGGAAACTTTCCCATGTTCTGAACAAAGTCGTGTTAGCTATAGGCTAAACGTTGTTTATTTTGAGTAAGATGGTAGCAGAGGATGGTTAAAGGATGGCAGCTAGTTATATAGTTCCGCCGAAGTTTGATGAAGCCAGGCCATACGAGTGTTGGAAGAATGAAATTAATATTTGGATGCGGGTTACCGATCTCGATAAGAAGAAGCAAGCCCTTGCTATCGCCTTGGGGCTTGAAGGGAAAGCCCGTGAAACGGCGATGGAAATACCTGCGGAAGATTTGGACAGTGATAGCGGCATGGAAACGTTGATGGCAAAGCTGGACGGCGTGTTCCTTAAAGAGGAAAAAGATCACGCGTATGAAGCCTATTCATATTTTGATGGCATAACAACGAATATTTCAGTTTCCATGGAGGACTACATAATTGACTTCAAACAGCGATACAACCGGATGAAAAAGTATAGTATGATGCTTCTGTCACCGGGTGACGAAGGCGGAACTAAAAATCAGCGCATGATTCCCTTGGGGAGTACTTCCGGGGTAACACCAGGCCGGTTCCGGTTCGCTGTCATGGCCGACCAGAAAGGTAAACGGGGAAATTAGCGGTAGCTGCATCAAATCGGAGTTGATTATGGTGGCGATTAGGACGCGCATTTCCAGAGGGGATATAAAAGCAGAGATTTGAGAATCTAGAGGGGAGGAAGGACGTGAGGCACGCAGCAGGTGAGGGAGAGAAAGGCTGAGGCCGAGGCGGAGGCGGGAGCCGTGGAGGGAGGCCGCGGGAGAGAGCGAGCGAGGGAGAGAGAGAAAAGACTTCGGCTGGATTGCGAGTGTAAGCCTTGGTTGCACCGTGAGTCTGTTGAATGGCAGTTTTATTGTGGAAATGAGCACGAGTGAAACCTTACAGTGTGTTGGTGAATATACGAGTGTGGGAATTGTGTCCTGCTGTTCACTCGCAGTCACAGCTGTTCATTCCTCTCCCCGCCTGAGTCCAGTGAAGAGCCTGCTGAAGCTGTGAGTTATACGTACCCTCCATTCTCTGTCTGAGTCCAGTGAAGAGCCTGCTGAAGCTGTGAGTTATACGTACCCTCCATTATCTGTCTGAGGCTAGTGAAGAGCCTGCTGAAGCTGTGAGTTATACGTACCCTCCATTATCTGTCTGAGGCTAGTGAAGAGCCTGCTGAAGCTGTGAGTTATACGTACCCTCCATTCTCTGTCTGAGTCCAGTGAAGAGCCTGCTGAAGCTGTGAGTTATACGTACCCTCCATTATCTGTCTGAGGCTAGTGAAGAGCCTGCTAAAGCTGTGAGTTATACGTACCCTCCATTATCTGTCTGAGGCTAGTGAAGAGCCTGCTAAAGCTGTGAGTTATACGTACCCTCCATTCTCTGTCTGAGGCTAGTGAAGAGCCTGCTGAAGCTGTGAGTTATACGTACCCTCCATTATCTGTCTGAGGCTAGTGAAGAGCCTGCTGAAGCTGTGAGTTATACGTACCCTCCATTATCTGTCTGAGTCCAGTGAAGAGCCTGCTAAAGCTGTGAGTTATACGTACCCTCCATTCTCTGTCTGAGTCTAGTGAAGAGCCTGCTAAAGCTGTGAGTTATGCGTACCCTCCATTCTCTGTCTGAGTCCAGTGAAGAGCCTGCTGAAGCTGTGAGTTATACGTACCCTCCATTATCTGTCTGAGGCTAGTGAAGAGCCTGCTAAAGCTGTGAGTTATACGTACCCTCCATTCTCTGTCTGAGTCCAGTGAAGAGCCTGCTGAAGCTTGAAGAGCCTGCTGAAGCTGTGAGTTATACGTACCCTCCATTCTCTGTCTGAGTCCAGTGAAGAACCTGCTAAAGCTTGAAGAGCCTGCTAGAGCTTGAAGAACCTGCTAACCTGCTAAAGCTTGAAGAGCCTGCTAGAGCTTGAAGAACCTGCTAAAGCTTGAAGATCCTGCTAAAGCTGTGAGTGATACGTACCCTCCATTCTCTGTCTGAGTCTAGTGAAGAACCTCCTCCCCGAAAAAGAGAATGCTGAAGAGACTTTTAAGATTGTTTTTATTATGTAATAAAGAACATTTATTTTTAATTCTGTGTCTGCCTCCTTCGCGTCCACGGTCTGCTCCTCAGGGGCGGTGCGCAAGCTAGGGGTGGACGGCCCGCTGGCGCTCGCCCCGGCCTGTGACACTTCCTGATGCTGAAAGAAAACTGAACAAGTAAAAGTAACTGAAGATGCAAATGTAGAGGAATGTAACATTACATTGTTTACAAAGGCCGCCATCTCAGACACAGAGATACTTCCGACTGAATCATTGGGATCAGCGATTATTGACACTGCTTGTACCCATACTGTGTGTGGGGAGAAATGGCTGGAAAGCTATACTGAGGACCCCACCCAAGATGTGAACCAGTTGATGCAAACAGAAACTCCCAGTTGCAGACCATTTCGATTCGGAGATGGGAATTTGGTATGTTCCACAAAAAAATGTGAAACTACCAGCTAAAATAGGACTGACAAAATGCCAAATTGGAATTGAAGTTGTCAGGGTTGACATTCCACTTCTGCTGAGTAAAACATCCCTGAAGGGGGCAGGGACCATTTTGGACATAGAAAAGGACAGTGCTGTGAAACAATCCATTCCTCTTGAATTTACGAGTTCTGGACATTACTGTGTCGATATCAGAGACAGAGAAAACAAAAAAGGTCAAACTGAAGAAGTAGTCCTAACAGTGACAGAAAATATGTCTCCAGATGAGAAACGCAATATCCTTCTGAAGATCCACAAACAGTTTGGTCACGCATCGGCAGACAGGCTACCGAGACTCATTCACAGTTCGGGAAACAACAAAAAAGAATGCTTTACTATTTTACAACAAATAGTATCCAACTGTGAAATACGCCAGAAGTACAAAAAGACAAAGCCAAAGCCTGCTGTGGGGCTGCCCTTAGCTTCGGAATATAACGAGACAGTGGCGGTGGATCTGCATGAGTTGGAGCCAGGTGTGTGGTATCTTCACATTATTGACCACTTCACACGTTTCAGCGCTGGAAACATTGTTAAAACAAAGAAGTCATCTGAAATTGTCAGCTCCTCCAGCAAACAGGAAAACATCAGCGATAATGAGGTGAATACAGGAGAAGTGGTATGACAGAAACTGAAACAGATCACAATGTTTGGGGTAACTCCGTCTCTTCTCCTGGTGTGAAGTTCAGAACAGGACAGACCGTAACATTTATGAAACAGGATGGTGGTGGTCTACAGAAAGCCAAGGTTTTAGGCAGAGCAGGCAAAGCCTCGGGAAAATACAAACACTGGTTTTATTTGCAACATATTGAACCTGATGGCAGTGATGGACAAAAGGAGCCAGTGGATGTGTCATGTGTTGATAATCTTAACATTGCATCAACTGATAGGGGGACTGAAGTACTCATAACAAAAGACATTTAATTTGATGCAGCCAAACAGGATGAAATTATTAATTGGAACAAAAACAATGTTTTTGAGGAAGTTGATGATACAGGTCAAAAGTGTGACTCTACCAGATGGGTCTGTAGTCTCAAAGAAACTCCCAGTGGTATTGTGCCCATAGCATGACTTGTTGCCAGAGGTTTTAAAGAGCTTAATATTCACGAACTGCAGAAAGACTCCCCAACCTGTGCTTCCAACTCTGAGGCTATTATTAGCAGTAATCTGTCAAAAAAAAAAGTGGCATGTCCATTCTATGGACATCAAATCTGCTTTCTTACAGGGTATGCAGTTGTACAGAGGAATCTATGTCAGGCCCCCTCCTGAAGCTGGAAAAGAAGATATTCTATGGAAACTAAACAAGTGTGTTTATGGTCTTGCAGATGCATCACTATATTGGTACAACAAGGTGAAAAAAATCATGCTGAGTACAAGTGGTATAATGTCTCAATTAAATCCAGCAGTATTTTATTGGTTGTATAAACAGTGTAAGGTTACTGGAGTACTGGCATGTCATGTTGATGATTTTCTTTGGGCAGGCTCAGAAAACTTCTCAACAGATGTGATCCCCACACTAAAGTCTGCGTTCCATGTTGGATGTGAAGAACATGAAAATTTCTGCTATGTGGGGATGGACTTTGTCACTATTAAAGGACAATTCCGGCGCAAAATAAACCTTGGGGTTAATAACACATGGGTACCGAGTCGACCGTTCTCTGGGATGTGTTTTCATGCTAATCGAATGTACCCAGATTTAGCTTGAACCACTGACTAGCTTATAACACTAGTATATAAGGCATAGAGTAAGTAAAAAGAAATTGCTAGTTAATACCACTAACAAGGCTCAAAATAGCTGGTGGCATAATGAGGGTCCCTACATGCAAACCGAAGCATTGAGAACTTTGTAAGTGTACAGACAGTTTAATAAGAAGATACTTTATAAAGACAGTACAGTTTACATACATATATTTTAATAAACAGATATAATTCATGCATTTCCATGTGATTAGATTGCACAAACGTAATCCTATCGACCAGCTAACTTAGCATGGTATTCGTGAGGCTTCAAATTGTGGCCAGCCTAAGGCACACCTGTGCAATAATCATGCTGTCTAATCATAACATAGCATAGCATAGCATTCATAACACAAATATGCCACACCTTTGAGGTGGATGGATTATCTCGGCAAAGGAGAAGAGCTCACTAACACAGATTTAGACAGATTTGTGAACAATATTTGACAGAAAAAGGCCTTTTGTGTACATAGAAAAAGTCTTAGATCTTTGAGTTCAGCTCATGAAAAATGGGGGCAAAAACAAAAGTGTTACGTTTATAATTTTGTTCAGTAACACACTTTTTCTTTTTTGCTGATGGCTCAAAAACCGTAAATGATCTGATTCTGAACCGTGAATTTTGTGATCCGTTCCACCACTAGTTGAAAGATATAGTACAACTTACTGAAATGAACCCCGTCTCATATAATTAATCAGTGTTTTATCCGGTGAAAAGACGTCAATACAACTTGTAGGCTATACAATTTCATTTCAAGTTACATTTACCTCCAGAAATCTATACAATATCTATAAACATAGAAAGAGTGAAAAATCATATGAATGCTTTATGATTGACGTTGCATGTCAAGCAAATGAAGGAATTTTACCGGAGGCCTTTGTCTTTTCAGTTTCGGTGTAGTCAGTATGTTATTTATTATGTGTATTTTATAAAAGTTTAAACTAGATATTTGTCCTGATGTACATATTCAAATGTACACATATGACACTGTGATTTATGTACATGATGAAACAAATGAACAAGTGGCAAAAACAAATTATATGTCGCAATGTTCTAAATCTTTGACTGGCTTACCCAGTATTGTTTAACATTAAATGTTCAGAAAACTGCCTGTATGTCTTTTAAAATTAAAAAGGAGGAGATCCAACCAGATATAGGTAATGGTGAAAAATTACAAATTGTGCCAGATTTGAAATATCTTGGAGATATCTTTGACACTCATATAACATTTGAAAAGCATATTTTAAAAAAAGTCTGCACAGCGACACCTCAACTTAGAAATTTTAAATGTATACGGCGTCAACTTTCATTTGAAGCTACAATAATTTTATCGTATGTAGTGATCTTTTGTTATGTAATGTGATTTGGTACTCTCCTGCCCAGGGACAGCAAATTAAACTTAGCTTTGTAGTTAGTTCTGGGGCAGTCTTTTAGTGTCAAAAAAACGTTTCCCTGTCAAAAAAAAATAAAAAAATAAATATATATATTTTATAAAACTTTGTGTTTAATATTCACTTATTTTTTTCACTTTTCAGTTTGTACTGTGAATGATTATTCTTTAATAATAAATTAATAAGTGTAAATTAGTAAATAAAAAAAAAAGTGTTTGTGTGTTATTGGTAGAACAAGCTAATCAATGTCTTCAGGATTACTAAGACTACAGGCAGGTGAGTTTTTTTTCAGGGTTGGAGCTAAACTCTGCAGGACAATCTCTCTCCAGGCTTGACATTGCTCATCCCTGGTATACTAACTGAACACTAATCACCATGAGTGACAAAACCATTTCAGGAAATCAAAATCATATTTTGAAGTCAAAATATGTGATGTTTTCTCAAAATATGCAGTTGTATTATCAACATTCAAGATGACTTTGGAACATGACTGAATGCAACAGAGGAGAAAGATAGATAAGTGGAGGAAATGAGGTAAAAGTATATTAAGAATTGGCCGAGCTTTTTCTTGTTTTTTTTGTTGTTTTTTTTTGACAAAATGATACTCAAACCAATCAACTAATCTTAACTTGGGTTTTCTAAGTAACAAAAGCATAGTATAATTACAGATGACTAGATTTTCACAGTTAAGACATTTGAGTAATGGATGCAGAAGTTCAGGAAATTCCAAGGGTTCACAAACCTTTTCTTGCAACTGTGTAGCAGAAACTCTGTACAGATACATTACACTACCAGTTACTTCCCATGATCTCTTTCATTTGTGTTGAACTTTCTATTACCGAACAGCGCCTGGAGCTCACACAGTATTTACAGTTTTGGGTGACATACTAGCAATTTACATTTTTTAAATGTTTCCAGAGATTGTTTTAATGTTTCCAGGGAACTTCAAAAATACTGCTCTGTTTGTAACATGCAGCTCATGTAACTGTAAAACAGCAGTTTTTGTTAAATTAAAGCATGAAATAAACAAAAGGGCCGGGAAATTTTGTAATATATCCAAATATATTATATTAAAAAATGTTCACTCATAACAGGTTTAGATGTTGATGTTTTATTGAAAATAATAATAGTTTTTTTTAAAGTGCCCCTATTATGCTATTTTAAAGGTTCCTAATTGTGTTTTGGAGTCTCCTACAACAGGTTTACATGCATCAAAGGTGAAAAAATAAATAAATAAAACATACCCATCCATTTTCTCATTATAAACATTGCACATTACCACATTTTTCAATGATTCTCAACCGACTCGTCGGATGACTCAGTCTCTCTAAATCTCTCCTTTCCAAAAGCCTACTCTGTTCTGATTAGTCAGATGGCCCTCTTCTTCTGTGATAGGTCTAACACTTACAACGCTTGTCAGAAGCTAAACACCCAATCCCATAACTGAGCTTATCTCCGGAGGCTTCCTCAGTCCTCAGCGATTGTACACACTGTAAAGACAGTAACAATGACATCGATTTTACCATATCAATCCGAGCGCGAGACCGATAATGAAACATTGGAAGAACTAGTTATTCAACCCAAACCTTCATCTCAAGGGCAACTTGAGCAGGACTTTTTTCAGTGGCTATGTTTATGTGCACAACTTTTGTTTCAACCGAACTGAACTGATTCCAATTGATGAATCTAAATGTAGTGTTTACATGAACGCTAAATGTGATCGGGTTAATGTCACAAGCTTTAAATCGGAATAGATCTTTGGCATGCACACACTGCGCGAATATGCAGTTTCCAGCTGTTTGCGCACAAGTACAATTCTCCTACATTTGTTTGATTTTTGAACAGCAGACTTGATATTTATTTTAAGAATTTAAATACCACCCCTTTCAATCAGATCGAAATTTAATTCGGATTGAGCTCAATCGGATCGATTAAAGTGTTTACATGATGGCTTTTCAGTCTGATTGAGCCATCAATCCGATTACTAACGTAATAACATTATTTGGTTGCATGTAAATGTATGCTTCTCAGTTTGAGGTACATTATGAGACGTTGCAGCTGTAATTCCACACCATCATCGTTGAACTCCGAGATTTGAGAAGCAGTCGTCAGTAAAATTAAGTGTTTGAAGGCGGGTCAAGTTGTTCACAGACGGACAATGTACAACATAGGTGGGCATTAAGCAAATATCTCATCTAGTGACATAGAACCGTAACGCAGTGGGATTCAAACTATAGATGACTCGTTTAGGTGGCTCAGAATCTATTCTTTATTTTGGGAGACAATAACTTTACTAATCGTGCACAGGGATATGATCCATTCTATCAACCCCAAGTACACCCCCCGATGGCAAAGATTGTTCTGCGAGAGAAGCAAGATCTCCTCAGTAAGAAGCACTGAATTTGTCTCATTTGACCACTGTGAATGCTATATAATTAAAATGCCTTTTTTAGTAACGTAAATTTTGCATGCATTTAATTTGTTCAAATAGTACAACAATAGCTGATGTCTGAATGTAACTAAATCACATAAATGTTGTATGATGTTATATAATATCATTTGTTTCTCTGTATTTGTGATTTTATTGTTTGTGTCACAGCTGCCGCAACAATCACTCACACTTGATGTGAGAACTCGATTGGACTCTCTCTACCTTATGATGAAGAGATTCCTAGAGCAATACCCTGCAATTCAAGCAGCCAGCTTGGATCAACGTCTGAGAAAGAATATGGAGAGGGACAGGTAGAGCTAGATAGCAGAGAGGACAATCTGGGTATCCTACTCAACGTATACAGCACAGCACCAATACACAAGATGAATAAAACACTAAGTAGCTCAAGTTTCAGTCAACTTCAAGGGAGAGTCTAATGTTAGATAATTAAAAATAAAAAGTGTAAGCAAGAATAACTATTCCTTTTATATTAATTGTCACACACAGACTTGCCTGGCGGAGTGATGAAGACTTCAGGAAGGCAGAGGACTTCATCAACTTGATGAGAGTTCTTTACACTTCCACGCTTTGCGTTTCAACTGAAAATAACCCCACATGTGGTCAGATCCTTTACTGTTGTTGAGAGAGACACAGTATTTGTATCCAATCTCAAGAAGCAAGTTTGGGCAAACTTGTCCAAGCGATATCAGGAAAAAATTAGGTGGACTTTCTTTAAAAAACAATACATTAAATAATTGTATTCCAGTGACTTAATTGTATTCCTGTGACTTAATTGTATATTTAAATAACATTTTTATTTTATAGAGCGAGGACATCAGGAACTTTCTTGAAGTGGCAACAGCATTAGACCCACGCTTCAAACAAAATATGGATGGTGATGATGACGCTGTCGGTGTCTGGGACCGAATCAAGAGAGACATGATGACAGACTCTGAGCGCGAGCAGGTTATATAATGTCATTGAAGCTCAAACATTTAATGTCTCCAATTCAGTCATTAAAATGTTTGGTCTATAAATGCCAATTATGTTATTTGCAGTCAACAGAGGACGATTGTGGAGAAGGTAGTGATGTCAGAACAATGTGGTCAGAGAAAAGACATGAGAATAATGAAGTGGAGGAGGAAGATGAGAATGTAAGCACTGAAATGCTGAAATTATATTTAGGATCTTAGCCTCTGCCTTTAGTACAGGGGCGAATCAATCAGGGCTGACTTTGGCTGGAGAATGGCTTTGTTGGAGAGCCGCTATAAAGCCAAAACAATCTCTGTTACCTTAAATTATACGTTTATCTCTGTAAAGCTGCTTTGAAACAATCTACATTGTTAAAAGCGCTATATAAATGAAGATGACTTGACTTGACTAGTAGATGTTTTTCTTTTAGCAAATAAGTCTATTCTTTTTATTTGCAGTAACAATCTCCAAGCAAACATCCAAGAAAGTCTCCATTGGAGGAGCTTTTTGTTGATGAGGATGCAGAAAAGATCCATGGATCCAGAAAAGGACCATGTCCATCCAGAACCATGCGGAGAAGGAGATGCAGATGTATAAGGAGACACCACCAACCTTTCATCTGATGACCCTGCTTGCCTGGTGGTGGAACCAGCGCATGACTTATCCTTTAATGTCAAACATGGCCTTTTCGTATTTGTGTGTTCAGGCCTCCTCTACACCTAGTGAAGGGGTGTTATCAACTGCCGGTGACACAATCTGTGCTGAACGTTCACGGATACTGCCTGAGAAGGCAGACATGCTCATATTTCTGAACAAGAACTGTTTTTAATGCATTGAGTTAGTTTATACATGTCCAGAGAGTCCAGACTCCAGACCAGGGTGCAAGTTCTGCATAAATCTTTTTTTTTTGGTCTGGTGCAGAGGAATTCCTAATTGTCTCCCACATGGGCTGCAGCTCCCAAAACTAAAACTCATTATTGAATCAAAATAAAATTTTCCTCTGTGAAATGAGCCTGTGACATGTTTTGACTCCACCCCTCAAAGAATCGGAATCGAGAATCGAATAGAACCGAAATCGAAAGGAAGAATCGGAATCGGAATCAGAATCGTTCAAATCAAAACGATGCCCAACCTTAAGCATAAGCCATCAGGCAAGTGTTATTTAAATAAACTCCTGATGTACTTACAAACTTTCCAATGCCTCGTTTTAAGAGTACAGAACCTATTTGTACTTCTGTAGAAGTTCGGTGCCATTCTGGGCATTATTAGTGGGGTAATTTACAAGATACATCATAGGATACATTAGCGCCTGCACTAAACCTGATATCTCTAAATAAGCTCTAACTTTAATATTGTTCGACCAAGGGAATAAAGGCTTCTGGGGGGGTATTTGGCTCGAGGTCATGGTGCAAAGGACCCTAGGTTGATTTTACTCCGAACCATCCCTTTAATATATCTTATCAGAATCCTGAATTTAAATGCATGATTTTTAAGGTCTACTGTGCAGAAAATATCAAGGTATTTTCACATTACTGTTGTAGATTTAATAAAATGTATTAAATAAACTATTATATTATTGAATAAACTGGCAGAATGGCTTGAGTGTTTAATATATAATGATGTAATACATTTTTTTCTTTTTCTTTTTTCTTCGGGCAACGTGGAATAAACAATACAGTAAAGTTGCTTTACTAATATAAATTTTACCAATATACATTTTTGGTTTAGGTAAAACTAAAAAATAATGCTACTACAATTTCAAATATATAATTGGGCCAATAACATGAATTGGTAAACTTATTTTTTTTTTCAGTTGGTCCAACGTATTATGTCTCATTGAGCCAATGTTAACTAGGGTTGGGCCGATAGACGATGCCATTGTCCATCGCGATGGCTGACAGACATCCGTCACTGTACATTCGCTCCTTAGTCGTCAGCTGATGCAGAGCGTGCCAAAATCGAAATTGCTGATGAGATGTAGAGAAAAATATCTAGTGGAAAATGATAATGTTATTTTTTAGATTCTAGGTAGTTTCCACTTCCCGATGTCATCGTCCATCACAATGTTTCACTGTAGACATCGCCTGATTCCAAATTGGTAGACATCGCCCAGCCCTAATGTTAACAGACTATTGCAACAATTGATAAAATGAAATTTACAGAATTTCAATTAGGCCAATTGAAAAATTTGATGTGACCAGTCACCAGAAAATGTGTACTTTCTACATTTTTCTATTTGGATAAAGAAAATCTGTATTTATTTAAAGAAAAATTATTTCACATCCTGCCCACTGATATCCTACTACTGCGGCGGCGCTCATTCACGAAAGCTTGAATTTTAGCGGAGATTCACTTGCAGAAGGCTCGTCCTTTCCTGAAAGTGAAATGGACATATTTGTTTGACTTTCTAACATTTGCAGATGGAGAATATACCTGTGAAATATAAGTTAAGCACTGAGGAAAGCACCACATCTCAAACGCAGTAAACAGCGCAAGTATGTATCTGTCAGTCAGCAACAGTATCTGTCAGAGCATCTGACAGGGCAAGCTGCTTAAAGCTTGTTAACTATATCTTACCAGTTATTTTAAAGCCCTTTATATAAGATTGTGTCATGTTTAGGTCAAACTGTACTATATAATTTCACTGAAGGAGCTCCTCGGCTATTTTTCAGATGTGCTCGCTCATTTCAAACTACTGTATCGATATAAACATATTGCCTCATTCCATATCGTTTAAAAACATATATATCGATATATCGTACAAACTCGATATACCGCCCAGTCCTAAAGGATACTTAAATGAGCTGTATGTAACCGGCAGAGCAGCCGAGTCAAGTTCTCAGGAAAGTTCTCAGAAAAATGTAAAGCAAAAACCCCCAAAACCCTTCCTTCCAGTGAGAGCTCTAGGACATGTCTGTCAAACTAAAATACCTGGGTGGTGTGACATATTTGATCAGGCTCAGTTCTGTCAGGTGTTTACAGCATTTCCAAAAAGAATTCCAGTCCTCTCTAACATAAGTCAAATAGCTGTCAAATACACAGTGCTGAAGGTCAGATCATCTTCTAGAGAACAAGTCACATTTGTTTTGGTTTTGGATGTTTGTGGGAGTGTCTTTTCAAAAGTAAAGTATCCTGCTTGTATATAAGACAGCTTTTCCACGCAAAAAGAAAGATTCTGGGTGAGAAAAAAAGGTAAGTGTACACATTATGTACTCTTTACTAGAGGTCGACCGATAGTGGATTTGACAGATACCAATAAGTAGGTTGGGCCATAATTGCCGATAACCGATTCATCAAACGATAGTTTTTAAAATGGATACTGGACACAAAACAAACACTCCAAGTAAAACAGTGCTGAACTTTTTTAAACATTTTTAGAAAATTTTTAAAGCATGTAATAATATTTGATCAATACAAATGTACCTCGATCATTCATGTTAATTATTAGTGCATGCATAGGTTAACAGATCAAATAAAGTCTCGCTCATTATTTGCTTTATTTTAGAACAATCCCAATCAAAATAACAAAATATGTAGGCTATTACTCTGACAAAAAAGAACTGAAATCTAATGCATTTCTGATGTGTTTATGTTTCTGTCAGCTGCATGAACTTATAATTTGCTTTCTCACGTCACTAGCTTTAAAAATGCTACTTCGCCGGCTAATGAATGAATAAAAGTGTCCAGCTGGATATAAACTACTGCAAATAGATGGTAAAAATTAGAGATCGACCGATAGTGGATTTTATCGATAGCAATATTTAGATTTGTCCGTACATGCCAATAACTTTTAATCAACCGATATTTTTTAAATGGATACTGGATAAAAAAATTAAAAAAACATAACACTCCAAGTAAAACAGTGCTAGCTGACATGTGCTAAATTAAATAAATATATTGATATTAATTCCGCGTTCCAGGCAACCTGTAACCCGTGTTTCCCTTACGAGAACGTTCTCTCGTACTGCGTTGCAAACGCTGTGGGGAAAACTCCTTTTCTCAAGAATATTGAAGCCTTTATTTTAAAACGCATTGCTGCAGTACAGGCGAGAGCATCATGCTCGCGCGCTGATAGGCTGTGCTGAGGCAACTGCACGAACCAATGGCGAGAAGGCAGAGGCGCGCGAACCAATCAGAGCGCTTGGCGCCCTGCCAGACTCGAGCGCGCCAAACAGGGTGACAGAAGAGTATAAATACAGAGAAAACTCGCCATATGACAGATCTATCTCCTTCAGCTCTGAGACTCACCTCGTCGCTGATTTCTCCGGATAGGAAGCCGCTCGCCGTAGAAAAGCCTCTCAGCGGAACAGCTTCGCGTCTCGGCAGATCGCCAGCCAAGCGTTTCCCTGTGGCATCCGACGAGTATCCTTTCTCTATTATTCTAAAAGAGCAAATCGCTGTTTTCACAGCGCTCGGTGTTGTTTCAAATGCCGCTTCCCATCGGTGATTCCTGCGGGGTTCCCCTGCACGTGTCTGATAGACACACACAGTGCGCTGCCTGTCTCGGTCCTGAGCACGCCGAGGCAGCGCTCACTAAAGGCGGCTGTCTACATTGCGACGGCATGCCTGTGGCAGTCCTCCGATCAAGACTCGCTCTCGCTACTTCAGAGAGTGAACCCGCCCATCTTCCGTCTTCGGCGCCCCGCGAGCCCCGTAGGAAGCAACGGCGCGATCAGAGGATCCCTGAAAGCGGTGATTTCGGCGAATGCACGCCGGGTCCTTCCCCGCGTGCTTCGCCCACACCCCCATTTCCAGTTCTGTTCGCTCAAAGCGACCAACGCCCCTCACGTGAAGCGGCGGGACTCGTTTCGTTCGGCGGATCTGCTGAAGATATGGATGACGCAGTTTCTGTGGCGGCATCTGAGAGCGAGGATTGGTCGGGCTCCGCGGACCCCGCCCCCTCCTCTCAGTTTGATCGTCTCGACACTAGAGCGAGTGTTGACGCCGAAATTCTCCGTGTCATGTCTCGTGCTGTCGACGAGCTGGGACTCGACTGGCTTTCCCCAGCTGAACCCGCCAGAAGCCGCCTCGACGAGTGGTACCTGCCGGGGCGCCAACAGGCCCCTCGCCAGCGCGCCGCTCCATTTCTACCTGAGGTCCACGAAGAGCTCACTAAAAGCTGGCGCGCGCCCTTTTCAGCGCGAACGCGCTCCTCTTCCTCTTCCACGCTCTCCACTGTTGACGGCGCTGAGGAAAAGGGCTATGTGTCTCTCCCACCACTTGAAGAAGCGGTCGCCGCGCATTTGTGCCCTCCCACTGCAGGTAGTTGGAGGTCAAAGACGGTGCACCCATCTAAACCGTGCAGGACTACTTCGGCTATAGCCAGCCGCGCCTATGCTGCCGCCGGTCAAGCCGCCTCCGCACTACACGCCATGGCGACTCTTCAAGTGTTCCAGGCTAAGCTCCTCCGCTCTATGGATGAGTCAGGACCTGACCCGGACGCTTTTAAGGACCTCCGAAGTGCTACGGATTTGGCGCTACGGGCTACAAAGACCACTGCTCAAGCCCTCGGCCGCAATATGGCCAGCCTGGTGGTTTTGGAGCGCCATTTATGGCTAAATTTAACTGAAATCAGGGACGCAGACAAAACCGCCTTCCTCGATTCTCCGGTCTCCACAACTGGTCTCTTTGGCCCATCTGTCAGCGGCTTCGCAGAGCGTTTTACCGAGGCTCAGAAAGCTTCAAGTGCAATGAAGCACTTTCTTCCTAAACGCTCCAGCTCGGCTTCACGGCGCCCCAAGAGCACGCCGTGGCCGGAAAAGTCAGTGCCACAGGTTCACCAGCCCCGCCCAGCGGCTGAAACCAGCCAGCACCTGAAGCCCGCGAAACGGTACCCGTTCCCTAAGCGCCAGGGGCCCCGGCCGAAGCTCACGCTCGACCATGAGCCCAAAAAGCCGTCCTAGCTGGCAGAAAGAGGGGTCTATGTCCCGCCGCTGCTTCAGCTCAGGCGGCTGGAGCAGTTTTAAATGCAGAACATGGGCCCGTCATCTGTCACGCACCCCTGCACCCAAACGCTGTTTTAACAGCGACCCACAAAAAGCACAAATCGAGCAAAATTTCTCTCTTAAGTTCATGTCAGGTCGAACCCCCGAATCTGGGCGTTCCGTCATCAGATATGATCGTACCGCTGGCTCATCGGGCTCTGGCTTGGCAGGCAATCCCCGGAGTTTCAGAATGGGTGATGAACATTATAAAGCGCGGTTACTCGCTTCAGTTCGCCCGCAGACCTCCGCGCTTTCGCGCTGTTATCCAAACCTCAGTAAAGAGCACGTTGACTCGCGTCCTCCGCACCGAAGTGTTATGTCTGCTGGCGAAAGGGGCTATCGAGACAGTCCCCGCGTCAAAAGGGAGTCAGGGTTTTACAGCCGTTATTTTCTCGTTCCGAAGAAAGACGGCGGCCTGAGACCCATTTCACACATCTGAACAAGGCCCTCATGTCACGGCCATTCAGAATGCTTGCGACCAGACACATCCTGGCGCAGATTCGCCCAGGTTCTTTTCAGTAGATCTGAAAGACGCGTATTTTCACATCCAAGTGAACCCCCACCACAGGCCATTCTTGAGATTCGCCTTCGAGGGGCAGACATACCAGTACACAGTTCTACCATTTGGACTGGCACTGGCGCTTCGTACATTCACGAAGTGCATGGATGCAGCTCTCTCCCCCCTAAGACAGCGGGGAATGTGCATTCTGAACTACCTCGGCGACTGGCTCATACTGACTCAGTCAGAGGCGGAGTCCCATACTCACAAAACCTGGCTCCTCAGCCATCTGGAATGCCTAGGGCTCAGGGTGATTTTTTCCAAGAGTATTCTGTTGCCCAGCCAACGTATCACGTTCCTGGGAACAGTTCTCGACTCCGTATTTATGAGAGCATGGCCCACCTCGGCCCGTGCTCTATCGATTCAGCAGCTCGCCGCGTTGTTCGTAGAGGGCTCCTATGTACCCCTCCGAACGTTTCAGAGGATCTTGGGCCTGATGGCCTCAGCATCATCAGTACTCCAACTAGGCCTACTGCGTATGCGTCCTCTTCAGCTGTGGCTAGCACCTCAGGTACCACCCCACGCCTGGCGCTTAGGCCTCTTGAATATCAGGGTGGACCAGCGCTGTATTCGAGCTCTGGCCCCCTGGAAAGATGCCAGATGTTACCAGCAGGGCGTAAGCATGGGGGTGGTCTCAGAGAGGAGGGTCATTTCGACAGATGCTTCCAGCTCCGGTTGGGGAGCCCTATACGAGGGCAGGCCTGCCTCCGGCCTCTGGTCGAGCTCGGAGAAACGCCTACACATCAACTGCCTCGAGATGAGAGCGGTTTTTCTAGCCCTAAAAACCTTCCTTCCATACCTGGCAGGACACCACGTCTTGGTCCGGACGGACAATATGTCAGTGGTCTCTTACATAAATCGCCAGGGCGGCCTCAGGTCCCGCAACCTGTTTGCCATAGCCACACAGCTACTGCTATGGGCTCACACCAACCTGCGCTCGCTCAGGGCAGCTCACGTGCCGGGCACGATGAACACAGGAGCAGACATGCTTTCTCGGGGCAACGTTCCCCCAGAAGAATGGTCACTCCACCCCCAGACGGTTCTCCTACTATGGGAGGTCTTCGGGAAGGCAGAGGTAGACCTCTTCGCCTCAGAAGACAACTGTCACCAATCTTCTTTTCAAAGAACAGGGATGCGTTGGCCCACGAGTGGCCCAACCTTCCCCTTTATGCGTTTCCTCCGGTCTCGATGCTCCCTCAGGTCATCGAACGGATCAGAAACACGAAGTGCGCAGTCCTCTTGGTAGCCCCCCTCTGGCGAACCCAGACTTGGTTCCCAGAGCTGATGCAACTGTCTGTAATAGACCCGTGGCCTATTCCACTGAGGAGCGACCTCCTGGCTCAGGCGAACAGGACTATCTGGCACCCCCGTCCCGACTTGTGGGCCCTACATGTGTGGCCTCTCAACGGGTACCCCAGGACCTCCCAGAGGGTGTCCTAAATACTATTATGGAGGCTAGAGCTCCGTCTACTAGACGTCTCTACCACCTTAAATGGTCAGTGTTCTCCAGCTGGTGTCTAGCTCGGAACCTCGACCCACACACTTGTGAAGTACCGATGGTACTATCCTTTCTCCAGGAGATGCTGGACGCGGGACGCTCCCCCTCCACGCTCAAGGTGTACGTGGCAGCCATTGCGGCATTTCACGTACTGGTAGCCAGATCTTCTTTAGGTAAAAGCGACCTTATAGTTCGCTTCCTTAAAGGTGCTAGAAGGCTTAACCCGCCTCGGCCACCTTCAGTGCCGGCCTGGGACCTTTCCCTGGTTCTACGGGCTCTTAAGGGACCCCCCCTTTGAACCACTTCAGTCGGCTGATCTAAAACCCTCAGCCGCAAAGCTGAGCTCCTATGTTCATGCGAGCTGCACAGAGCGGCTGAAATGATAGTGACAAAAACAATTGTCTAAATTATGTTGCATATTCCTCAAAAGTTCTTGTGATTGACAACATAGTACTATTTTCGGAAATCATAGGCTCTGATATTGCGCAGGTGCATGTGATGCAACGCTGTCAGAGCCGACAGACTCGTGTGTCAGACTCATTTCAGTGCAAAATAATTAGGTCAAAAACAATTTAATATACTGCAAATAAATAGCCTACTAGTTTTTTATGTTTATTTATAATTCATTTAGGTGGACAACAAGGCTACCAAGTACTGTGCACAGTGCGCAGCTAATTAATTTAACGTTTTTTTTTTCCCTAACGTCATTTTTAGTCGATTTTTAGTCGAAAATTTCAGGACTTCAGTCGACCAAGATTTTCTTTGGTTGATTACAGCCCTAATAAATTTCATAGGTAACACTTTGCAAGTCCCATTTGTTAACAAGGATGTGTTAGCTAGCTTTCATGATTTTTTTTTTACAGTATGTATTAATATTTGAGCAAGACAATTGTACCTTGATCATTCATGTTAGTTCATAGTACATGATAGTACTAAGGTTATAGCCTGGAAATCCAGACCTAAATCTGAAAGATTAATGATCTGGCATCGACTGATGAAAATCGGCCAGCTCGAGGGGCGGCACCAAGCATGCATTTGAAAATCTCACTGCACGCAACTGGATAACACTACGACCAATCACAACAAGCCCCATACGCTTAGCTACCAGCGGAGCTAACTGGTAGATTAGACTCTTGCCGTATCCGGTCGGCAAAACAGCAAAAACGCCCTTCTTGCAAAGGAACGATTCGAGCGCCGTCTTCTGTTCCTCTTTTAAAGAAAAAGGCAAGTCTAACTCATTCATTGTAGTGGCCAAAGCCATTTCAAACAACTGGTGTTCATCCATAGCCATCTTACAATGTTTACTAATGACTTCGACGTCACAGCGCTGTCGTCTTCTGTTTAGCTCGCCTCTGGCCCGCCTATATCAGATAACCCGATGTGATTGGTGCAGCTCGGATACAAGGGCATATTTAATGAGCATCATTACTCGACGCCAGAGTAACTCGCTGAGCAAATTCAACTTGTGCTCTCAAGAGAAGTCTGGATTTCCAGGGTACTAAGGTTAACAGATAAAATAAAAACTCTATTTAAAATGTATTAGTAAATGTTGAAATTAACAAACAATGGACAATACTACAACATTTATTAACCTTAGTCAGGGTCCGAAATTAACACCCGCCAAGCGCCAAATGCGGGTAGATTTTCAGTTTGAAGAGTAAATCTCAAAAGGCTATCCGCCACAGTGGCGGGTGAATGTTCATACCAAAATAATAAAATTTTCAGCGCGCACGCGCTCTTCTGCCTCTGAGAGAGAGAGAGAGCGCGCGCCCCCCGGCACTCACTCACTATTCAGAGCGGCCAAGCGTCAAGCTTCCCCGTACTTTTTCACAAGCGTCCTTGACAGGGCGGCCAGAGCTTCTTTGCAGCTCAAGTCGGCGGCGGTGTGTACGTACAGTTAACGCTCTATCTGTTGACGGCGCTGAGGAAAAAGGATATGTGAAGCTCCCGCCACTGGAAGCGGTCGCCGCCCATTTGTGTCCTGCTCATCAAAGCCGTGCTGAACGTCTTCAGCACTTGCGGATCATGCATACCCCGCCGCTGGCCAGGCTGCTTCTGCTTTACACACCATGGCCGTTCTTTTCTCGATAAAATTCGTTTTCTCATAGTGTTTGCAACGCAATACTCGTTCCCTTATCTCTCAGGGAACCGAGGTTACGCAAGTAACCGAGTACGTTCTGCCTTCCCTTCCACATGAGTCAGGTAACAAAACTGACAAAAATAAATAAAAATAAAACTTTATATATATATATATATATTTCACCCCAATGATAGTAATATTTCATATATTTCTCTCATTTTGATCAATATATATAGTTTTTTATTTATATTCAAATTTTGCTCTGGACAATTTTGAATGTTTGTATTCAACATAATAGGCCTACCTTATTATCTCAATTAAAAGTACCGGAATGAATGTATATGTGACAAAAAAAAGACTGTTTATTATTTTGGCCGGTAAAAAATATGCTTGGCTGGTGGATTTTTTCATCTACCAGTCCCCGTGGCAGGTGAGCCAAAAAGTTAATTTCGGACCCTGACCTTAGTTAATGAAAAAAAAAAAAAAAATTGTTTATCTTATTTTAAAGTGTTACCATTTCATATAAATCCAAAGAGTCTGTTATGCTTAAAGATGACCATCTCATTTGTTTAATTAATAATATATATTAAAAGTAAATTCACTATGAATCATTACAAATACTTTGCCTTAAAAGTACCAAGTAGTCATACAGTGAAAAAAACTAAAAAAACAAATCTATATATAAAAAACAAAAACAAAGATAGATCGATAATCGTTTTATCATCGCAGCCCTCTGAATCGTAATTTAATTGAATCGTTAGGTGCCTAGACATTCCCACCCCTAGTTCTCAGCCTCTCCAGTAATGGACGCAACCCAGAAAAACTATCGGTATGGATTTTTCCAGATAGGCCTAAATGATTGTTCCACCAATCAGCACTGATTAATTGGCAAAACGGATGAATCGATCGACCTCTATTCTTTACATTTTACTGTAGCTTATTATAAAGATCTATGTTTCTAGTGTTTCTACATATTGAATTGATATTTACTGTAGTGACCCCAAAAAAGCATTTGGACTAGTTTTGGGTGTAGTTTATCATATTAACTATATGATTTGTTTCACTATAATACATATCAAACTCTGGTCCTGGAGGGCCACTCTCCTGCAGTGTAGCTCCAGTCCAACCAGCTCGAAAACATCTTCCTGGAAGTTTCTAGTAATCCTGAAGAGCTTGATTATCTGGATCAGGTGTGTTTAATTAGGGCTGGAGCTAAACTCCGCAGGACAGTTGCCCTCCAGGAACTGAATTTGACAGCCTTCACACTATAGAATTTGATATCCACAGTGTCAAATTACATTTCAATCCTAATTTTGTAATATACTATATTGCTGAATGGATGTCCCAACAAAATGTTTAGGTCTTCTTACCTGTCAGGGATCACTGGTGATCCCGGATTATTGTAGTTCAAAATATGTTTGAGCTTATATATATCTCAATATTAATAACAGTCTGGTTAATTTTGAGTCTTGAACTATAAACTCTCAAGGGTTGGCTTTCTAAATGTATGTGTGTTATGTTTCTATTCAGAATTACTTATGAGCAGTAACCTTTTTATTTTGGGAATGTCATGTATGCAGCACTTGCCAAAATTGGGGGTGATGAGGAAGGGGTTTTAAACAGTATTTGTGAACGTGTTGAATCTGAGATTGTAAATGGACAAAACATACTATTAAATGTGTGTGCGTTCACATGTACTTACAGCTAACTTCACTGGCAACTTAAACATTATTCCCTATGATGGCTGGGCGTCAACCTCGTCGCGCGCCTGGGAATCAGTATCCCAACACTGAGCCTCAACCTCGTCGCGCGGCTGGGAATCAGTATCCCAACACTGAGCCTCAGCCTCGTCGCACGCCTGGGAATCAGTATCCCAACACTGAGCCTCAGCCTCGTCGCGCGCCTGGGAATCAGTATCCCAACACTTATGGTGCCTTCACGTGCTATGGTAATTATGGTAAATACCAAAAGCCGACGTGGAAAATGCACATGAACACCCACTCATGTGGTATTTTCCACTGGGCAACTCGTAGAATATTTTGATGCACGAGTTGCCGAGATGAGATAACCTTTGACCTTTTCAACATGGCGGAGAGCAACGCAAGCGTCGTGAATGGTAAGCATTGTACACAACTAAACGTTTTTTGCTACTGTTAGCGGATAGTTTTTGTAGCCTATACAATGTTGTGTCATTAACAATTGTAATATAATGCGTTAACACTCAGTGTCAGTTTTAAAAATACTGTTATGTTTGGTGTTACCTACCCAGAGCAGATGCTAGCTAGCAGTCAATAGGAGCCTCCTAGTAATGAGCGGCCAGGCAATTTACTCACGTGAATGTATTTTGTCTGTAGTATATGCCAGCGACACCATGCTTTACTGGGATCAGGAGATGACCCAGCCCATAACCCAAACGCTCTATCAACGGGAAGGGGAAAGTACCCTTTACATGGACCATGATTTCACCACTGCTCTGCAAATAGTTCCCCCCGTTTCTGTTTCTGAAACAGGTGAGTGCCCGCTCACATAACGAAATGCAGTTATATTCCCTTGGTTAATCTATTGCATTAGGCTATGTTGAAATACACCAACCCGTTAAATATGAATAAAACACAAAATGGTTAGTATGCTTGGTAATTGCAGACATGCTTGAAAAAATAACTTGCATGTAATTGCCAAGCATAAATCTAACCATTTTGTGTTTTATTCGTAGGCTCTGTCTGTCTGTCTGTCTTGTCTGTCTGTCTGTCTATCTATCTGTCTGTCTGTCTGTCTGTCTGTCTGAATTATCTATCTATCTGTCTGTCTGTCTGAATTATCTATCTATTTGTCTGTCTCTCTGTCTGTCTGATCTATCTATCTATCTATCTATCTATCTATCTATCTATCTATCTATCTATCTATCTATCTATCTATCTATCTATCTATCTGTCTGTCTGTCTGTCTGTCTGTCTGTCTGTCTGTCTATCTATCTAGATGAGAACACTACAGCAGAGCTGCCCCAGAACCAGGGTTTCACCAGGGACCAGACCCTTTTTTTGATTGACCTGATGCGCCAACATCTAATGAAAGATGACAGTGAACTTCCTCGCAACCTCGCTGAACTAAACTCTAGGATCAAAATGTCCAGGGGGAAGAAGCGATCCTTCTGGCAGGAAATTGCGGCGAAGTTGAAAAGTCAGTTCAACCAGCATTTTGATGTAGACAAGGTGTCCAGAAAGTGGACCACCCTGGAAGATGCATACAAGAAGGCAGTAGACAACAATGCATCCACAGGGAAAGCTCCTACCAAGTTCCAGTTTTTTAAAGAAATGGGGGAACTTATTGGGGGGCATCATGACGTAGATTTCCCGGTAATCGGGACAGCAAAGGGGGTTACTGTTAGGCGGCCAGAGGCCTTCAAGCAACCCTTGATGTTCGGCAACTCTTCTACTGAGGAAGAATTGTCTTCACCCTCCATTGCACATTCCTCAGATTCTGAGAGCACAGGGCCTTCAACCTTATCACCTCCTCACACCAGTGCTTTGGCACGGAAGAGGAAGCGTCGTGAAGACATAACGCAGGTGATGTCCCGTGTCATTAAAGAGTGCGAGGAAGCCACGCAGCGCCGACACGAAGAAATCATGGGGGAAATTAAAACCACTAATGCTTTATTCAAGCAGATGCTGCAGCAGTCCCATGAGCAACAATAGATAAAAGATATGTTGATTTTTTTATTTTATTTGTTTACTGTTTATGTTTTAGGCCTGTTTTTAATGAAGCCTACACCTCTGTACAGTATATGTTATGTTATTTTAAAGGTGCTGCACATATTTTTTACAAGAGTTTATGTTTACAGAAAATGAGTTATGTTTACAAATGAGATTTTATTTATTTTTTCAAAGGTTATTTTATTTTTACAGAACAAATTGTTTACAAAAAAGATTCATAAAGAATTTCAAAAAAATACAAAAATATAGTATATGTTCAAATAATATACTACGTTGAAATCAAACAGCATCAAAGTAGATAGTGTTATGAGTTGTTGTGGAAAAAAGTCATTAAATTAAACGATTATAAGGAACCAAACCACTGTCTGATTTGTTTTCTTTTTACATCTGAACATAATGTCTTTAACTTGTTAATCAGAATTTTTCACATGTTAGGCATTGCTTTAACTTGCTTGGATGATAGTAAAAGTGTAAGGGGACGAAATAGAATGCCTATGATAAAAATGAGTTTGGATAGGCTAGTAGCATATTCATATTCAAATACTGTAGCATACAGTAATGTTCATTCATTCTCATCCTCTTCACGAGGGCACCTGATTGGGTGCTCATCACATGTACTTTCAGACTCCCCAATACACATATTGTGAAGCACACAAGCTGCTACAATGACTTTCACAACTACATCTACACGATAGTTTTGTAGTTCACGGAGCCGTCTCCATTTACACTTTAAGCGGCCAAACGCCTGTTCCACTATTACTCTCCCACTGCATATCATTGCATTTCTGCGCAAGTCATCTTCACCCAAGGCTCCATTGTCTCGTTTTGGAGTGACAATGAATGGGAAGCTGTTGCAGACATATGCACCATCCCCGAGTAGTTTGTAGCCTCCCAACTTCTGTTCATGGGTATTGAAGAATGGGGATAGCCTAAGCATGCGTGCATCATGTACTCTACCGGGAGGCCCAGCAAAAATATCTGTGAACCTTCCTAGGTCGTCTACAATACCCTGCAGCAGCACAGAATAGTAGGCCTTCCTGTTTAAATAATCCCCCCCCCTAACAGGTGGCCGCTGGATTCTGAAATGGCATCCATCAATTGCACCAACTATCCCATCAATTCCGCACGACCTTCTGAACAGAGCTGCTTGGATGGTCTTTTGACAGTCATTTGGCCAGACAATGTAGTGTTCTGCAATGGCACATGTACGGTCAAGCATTTCAATGATGACATTATGCGCTGCTCCTTGACTGACATCAAATTTATCAGAGATCTCACGAAATGAGTTCTGATTTGCGAGATACCAAAGCAGCATCACCACCTTTTTCTCTACAGGAATTCTTGCAGGACCTCCTGGTGAGTGATCATCAGTCATCCCATGTTGCCTTAATTTATTGCAGAATAGGTGGAATTGCTTTCTGGTGAGCCTCAGATGACTCTTAAATGTGCTGTCCTGCATGTCTAGAACAGTCATCCAGGCAGTTCCGGTTTTTAAGACCGCCGGATTGTCTTGCTCCAGGCAGTGTAGAATGACAAGTCTTTAGAAAAAAAACCCGGGGTCAGTTATTCATTTTATGTATGCGTGTATGTATGGTAGGCCTTATTACAACAACACTGTTTTTTAACTGGTAGGAAATGTTAGGTTAGTAGCTATGCTTCACATAAGGGCAGACCTAGCATTTGCAGCTAAAACAGAAATATTAGCTCTATTAACTCCCTTGTCCTTTAAAAAAAAATATTCATGATCTAGAAAGTATACAGCATTAGCATATTATTTACCGTTTGAGTTTTGACAAATCATCTTCTTGCTGAAGCAGATGACTTAAGCAATCTACAATCGTTTTAGGCAGATAACAAGTCTGGATCTGTGAGTCCATCTTTTTCCTACATTACGACAACAAAAGCACTTGAACACAACACACTGGTAAATACCAGTTCACAAGTGGAAAATATCATAAAAGCACTTGAACACAACACACTGGTAAATACCAGTTCACAAGTGGAAAATATCATCTTTTCCACAGCACGTGAAGGCACCATAAGCCTCAGCCTCGTCGCCCGCCTGGGAATCAGTATCCCAACACTGAGCCTCAACCTTACCAGGTGGCTGGGAATCAGTATCCCTACACTGAGCCTCAACCTTACCAGGTGGCTGGGAATCAGTATGCCTACACTGAGCCTCAACCTTACCAGGTGGCTGGGAATCAGTATGCCTACACTGAGCCTCAACCTTACCAGGTGGCTGGGAATCAGTATGCCTACACTGAGCCTCAACCTTACCAGGTGGATCATTCACATTCTGGAAAAAAGCATAGAAAAAAACACAGAGAAGGAGATCAAAGTGGCAGCAGCAATTCCTCTTCTGATTCCTCTTCTGATGAATATAGTTGAATCAAAATGAAATACCGATGGTTGCACTGATGAACACAGACCCCTGAACTAAGCAAAATGTATCTTACAAACTTCCATTCAAACAGCAGAGGTGTTGCTCTCCTAGAAAGGGAAGGTGAAGATCAACATTCACCTCACAATGAAGGACACTGAAATGGAACACATCAAATAAATTACTGCAGATTGAGATGCAACTGATTGACTTTAATGTCATCTTAATACAATGTAATATGAAATCAAATAAAATGTAACCATTACAGTTCATATGACTTTTGTTTTGTTGCATGTGTATAATGTTTGGCTGATTGGCATTGTCATCTCAGTGAAAGATCCATATGGAATGAAGCAAATCTCAGATCAAATATGCATCTATTTAATTGCAAGTTTATTTTAAAGGGGAGTCAATGCATTTCTTATAGGCAGTTTCATTCCCATTTTAATCCATTTCTTCTGCAAAAAAAAAAATATTTTTTATAATCATAATCTGATGTCAGACATTGAAACATATCAACTGCAAATACATTTTTCAGGATCTCTGCAGAGGATGACTGAACAACTCCAAAAACAGCATTACAATCTCCATTTATTACAAACCAGTTTGACTTTCTTTTAGGAGTACTCCAATTGATTTGCTACCTATGGCAAATGGCTGATAATATAATCGCTTCTAAAGGCTCGATAGGTAATCTCTCAATTTGCAGACCGCAGAACTCATGCTGATGCACAAAAAGACGCACCTGCCATGAAAGGTATGGCATGACATGCTTGCAGCAATGCTGTCAAACGCTCTCTGTCAAAATGCGCAAATTGCTTCACATCACCACATCATGTCTGTAGTAGTGTTGTCAAAAGTACTGACTTAGGTACCAAGTTGGTACTGAAATTTTTAAATTGTGACGCTTTGAGTGCTGTTGAGCGGAATCGTAAATACCTCTGATTGGCCATTCCCGTGCTCATCGGAAATGTCTAGGTTTGGCTACAATGATCAACGCACAGGAGTGTTTGAGAACACGGAAGTGTTTGAAAGTGTTTTGAAAGCGGGAGTGGGAGCGTTTGAAAGCACAAGCAGGCGTCTATCAGTGTACTGGACCGATAGACTGCTTTCAAATGCTCCCGTGTGTATCTGTGCAAGCGCTTTTTATAGCATTTTTTATAGTAATAAAAATCATTTAGTTCAGTTAGAGAACAGACACTACAATTAAAAACTGTACGCGTCTGCTCAATTAAGCGTGAGTCGCTCAAGAGTCGCAGCACAGATCAGCAGCAGGAGTCAGATTTCATTCATCACGAGAGTGAGGAGCTTACTGATGATGGCAGAAGATTTGAAATGTGAAAGCATCTATTTGGCAATAATATTTTAGATTTAAATCCAATGCTAATAGGGAACCTGCAAATGATTAGTAGCATTTTACAATTAAGAATAATAATGAACCCACCATTCAAGCAAATTCAAAAGAAAAAGTAAAATGCACACAGCCGCACAGGCAATCATAACGGTGCATAATCCAATTTGTCCTAAACATGAGCCATACTTTATATTAAGGGCTTCAATATAACTGGTAAGGATTAGAGATGCAGCCAGTGACCGGAATCAACTGATTTTCCACATGATAGTGCTTGTATTGTGCACAATTTTACTAATTCCCGCAGGTTTTACACTCACACTAAAAGTCCACAGAACCACTGATCTATATAAGTCACAACACACAAAATTATGTCAAAATGTATTTGACGAGTATTCAGTTAAACAGTCAGTTTTGGGTGACTGAGATGATGAACGGGACCATGGTTTGTGTTACATTAGTAACACATTATTAGCGGTTCAATAATGTAGTAATCATATTCATTACCGCTATGTGTCCGACATTGTAGAGAGAGACACATACAATGCATTACCATTCTGATACATCGACTTGTAGATGTGCCTGTATAATTCATTCTTCCACTTCTTCTGAACCAGTTTCTGGTTCAAACATATAGCCTTTGGTTGATTTGAGTGATGAGTGATGAAACTGAGTTTGGCGATCAAAGATGAGTTTTAAGGGATACAACAATTGACTATAGGGGGACTTTAACTAATGAAACCTTATTGTAAAGTGAATGTTCTTTATAGATCTTTTGCACTTTAATCTGTTTGAAACATTTGTTTGCTTTATAAATTTGTGTATTGTTTTATTGTATTTAAATATTCGGAGCAGTTTTAGTAGTCAGAAAAAAATATGTAACGACAATGACTATGACATGCGGTCACATGCTGTTCAAATTAGTAAATCCTGATCTCCAAGTCTGCTTGAACGGTCAAAATTGCATCTTTGTGGCTCCCCCGAGGGACATTTGAGTCACATAAGGAAACCCTGTTTTCTTAGAATCCCCTCTAAAACCCCCATTTCAGCTCTGGACTCCCTGTGACTTTTACAACCTCACAGACTCGTGACATTCCAGAACACACACACACGTACACACACACACACACACACACACACACACACACACACACACCAACATCCTTTTGTGTTTAACTTAAAATGTGTGTAACTCAGACTGGTATCTGAACTTCCTGAATGTATGTGTGATTAATGTTGTTTTGATCATATAGTTCTGATCTTCGAGTGTTTGGATCTGAAATGTATTTTTGAAGGATGTTCTCCCAGTAGAATCGCATTCCGTAACCCGAGCTCATTGGCAGGTCATAAAATTTGACCACAGAGCTATCCAGCCCTATGCATGAGATAACAGGGTCGCAACATTCCAACACACACACATACAAACACACTCTGGACTGTGAAACAGAAACCCCCTACAGAAAAGGACTTTTACCCATAAAGTCACTCTTAAAGGTACTAAATATATAAATTTGTGTGTTAAGAGGTGTGTGTAAACCATAGGAAAGCATATGTCCTATTTGTGACCTTAATAGAACTGCTATTGCCTATACAAATGCATAATAATGTATCGTTGCATGGCTACAACGCCTAGATTCTATTTTTGATATCTCTGTAATCCTCTCCAGCTAACGGAGTTGAATTCCAATAACAGAATTCAGTGATGCGCATTGTTTTATAAGTTCATATGTCTGGAGAAAATCCTCTCCAGTTAAAGTCAATCATGACTCATTCGAGTGGGCGTGTCTAACCGGACAAAGGAATCTTCCCGCTCGAAAAAATCTCGACAGCTGATTCGTCCTACACGAAGGAGGGGACGGCACCTGGGACACTGATAAAAGTCCAAAACCTTCTCTCATCTCTCTCTCATCCTTCCGCTTCCAACTCATCCAACTTCTCTTGATCCTCTCCCCGGCGCAGCGTTTCTCCAAGGAACATCTGAAGGAGGCCCTGGCCTTCTCCATCGAACGAACCCATGTTCGAGTCGTAGCTGCCGGTCTTTGCAACTAAGATTTCCAGCCTCTCCCATCCCGGGAGACGAATCTGAACTTTCTCGGTAACATCACATTCAGTGAGCCTTTCAAGCTTCCCGCGACACCGGAAGACGCAGCAGAAACAGGACACCATCCTCGCTTCTTGCATCAGCTTCAGCCTGACCAAAAAGAGCACTCGCAAGTATATTGATTCCTATAAAAGCTGTTCCAGGTGTCTAGGTCTTAGGTCTGTGGACTAAGTTACCCTCTATCTTCCCTCTATATCTTTCTTCCTTTCATTTCATTTCATTCTGATCACGCTTTGTTTTATGTTTTTGTTCGGTTAAATGTTTGTCTGTTTTATCGTTTGCATTTTACGTACGTTTATATTTGTAGCTTATAATCTCTAGCGTGTGCCATTTTATTAATAAACCCATTTATACTTTTAACTGTCTCTGTGTTTGAAAACCCACTTTTTATAAAGTCAATGAAACAAAAGATCTATAAAGCTACAGGCTCTATATTATAAAACTACTTTGAATAGTTTTAAATTATAAACCCAAAGAGGTTTTGTCTTCGTGGCCAGAAGACAAACTTTCTTGGAGTTTTGTAAACAGGAATACTTCTTCTTAACTGTAATGATCAGACAGTACAGAACGAGGCATTTCCTATAATTGATAAAGTAAATGCATATGCGATTTATGAATTATGACCATGCGTTATAAATATTAATATTGCCAAAATTCCCTATATTCTTGAGCTAATTCGCATTAACCCAGAGGCATTTACGTTACAAATTATTGTTATTAAATGTCTTTTGTAGGACAAGAGGTTATTAAATGCTTCTCATGCTTGGAAAGCTTGTGTTGCTTTTTCAAAAGCATGTTAAAAGTGATTTAAACTCACAGTGCTTTCAGATGGAGCAGCGTTTACAGAGCTGATAATTAATGACAAGCTGCACATAACAAATAATCACAGCCTTTGCGATTTCATAATCGTGATAAGCCATCTCGATTTAAGTGCGATTACATGGAAATTGTGATTAATCGTGCAGCCCTAATGCCTAATATATACAGTTTAAAGTAGGACTATAAATAATTACGTAATAATTAAAAACAGATTGAAGCTGAAATATTTAAAAACATCCTGGTTGCGTATGCAACCCACCGATCCCTGAAGGAGGGAACGGAAGACGTAGTCGACGTCGACTGAATGGGGATCACGCTTAGGGAGCCTGACTTATTCATACTACTATTTAAGCCAATTCAACATTGGCGTGCATGATTACACACTCCGTCCCGCAGCATGGGTATAAACATGGAAGTGGACGCACGCACCAGTTGCTTTTTCGCTGAGGAGCCGAGTGGCTTCTGGAGTCAGCGGTGGTCCAGCAGTAGTGGCGAGGGGACTTTGTCCTCCGTGCCCTCTTTCAGGGAACGGTGGGTTGCATATGCAACCAGGACGTTCCCTTTGAGTCAAGAACGTCAAACGTAGTCGACATCGACTGAATAGGGATCTATTGAAAACGCCACTAGTGCTGCCACCTTCCAATGCGTAGACAGAAGCCTCCTGATCCCCCCGCGATTAAGGCGGAGAAAGGACAGGGCTTTAGGCCAGGGAAGTCACTGCTGTTCCTACAGGACCACTGGGGAAGCGTTCCCTGTACATGGAAGGAAGGGACGCTGCGGAAGCCACATCCTGCCCACAGGGAGGTAACGTGGAGAATACACATGGATTGGGTGAATTGACGGGCAGTACAACATATGGAATGCCACTGGGGAGGCTACAGCCTATCACAGGGGGGAGCTACTAACCAGACAGTGACGGCAGAAAGCTCTGCCAAGGGAAGACACCACCTAGGTGGACACGTGCAGCTTGGGATTTTCACCAAAATGAAGGCAGCCACCATTTCAGTGGGCCAAGCTCGCCTGGAAACAGCCTTCCCTTTCTGCTGATTTCCTTACCAGTCAAGAGCTGATCTGAGGTCATAAGGCTTGCATTCTGTGCACGTATAACCACAATGAAGCGGGCGGACAGAGAAAGCCAGGGCTGGGTCGGCTCACCACCTGGTCCCACCTTTAGAGAGAGGTAGGAACCTTGGACACATATCCAGGCCGGGGTCTCAGCTCGTGAGAGTTAGCCGGCCCGAATTCCAGGCACAACTCGTTGACCGAAAGCGAGCAAGTCCCTACCCTCTAGTAGAGACCATGCGAGCAGGAGAACGGTTTCTTTAAAAAAAATGTTTTACCTCACTGCCTGCAGTGGCTCAGGGGTGGTCTCTGCAGTGCAGTAGCACCAGAGATAAGGCCCAAGAGGATAAAGAGGGGCGCAAGGCAGATTCGTTTTCCTTGCTCCCTCAGGAACCTGACGATCATTCCCATGCTACTGCATCTTGATGTGCGTCAAAAAATAGAGGCAACCTCATTTTGAGGGTGGAGGACACAGCCCTCATTCCAACCCATCTTGCAGGAAAGAGAGCACTGAAATGACTGAACGCCTATCTCCTCATGGATATAAGACTAACTCAACGAATAGATTTCACTTCTATTTGGCGTAAGCAAACTTCCTCTTAGGGGGTGCTCTCGCAGAAGTGATGGTGACTACCACATAATCCTGCGGTAGCTACCTGAACCTCCGCGTCCCTCCAGGGGTCTGAACCATCATGGTGCCATCATGCCCCGTCCCTGAGAATGTATTCAGGGGAAAGTCAGGAAGGGCTGTCGAGGGGAGCATGTTCAAGAGAACTAGGTCTGGTTGGGCCAAAAAGGGCCAACTATCAAGACCTACTCCAGTCCTGACCTAGCACAGTACGTGCAAGTGACATGCGCGCACAAGACAGGAGCACTGCTCAACACTAGGTGTGAAGAAAATCACTGAGCTTCAGGAGCATCTCTGCTCAACACCTGAGTGTGATGAAAATCACTGAACTTGAGCGGGCGCCAAGTGACAATGAGTCGCACAGCCGCTTTTTTAGAAGGCTCACTGGGGAACACATTTCTGTGGGGCCCCGGGGACAGCTGAGAGCCAGTGTCTGTCCAAGGGATGTCCGCTCGGACACAACTGGCAGAGGAATGAATCCGGAGAGGGGTGCACAGTGTTTCCCACACATAGACTAATTCGTGGTGGTGTGCCACAGAATCAACACCGGCCGCCACATATTGCATTTCGTTATTCATTTCACCAAAAGTTGGTATCTCGTGAACACCTTTACACAATCACACATTAAAAAGTGAAGTCGCCTTGGCTACGGCAGTTCATTGGAACGAAACCGTAGCCAAGGCGACATCTAGTGTATATATCTATACCCGCCCGCGCTCTCAGATCACTTGGACGTGGCTGTGTACAAGAGGTAAAAACGATATAAATACTGTTCGTTTTCTCACACAAACCGCTCGTTTCGTGTCTTAGGCCATCAATGTGTACTTACGATGGGGAATTGTTTAATTTGGACGATGGGGAATTGTTTAATTTGGACGATGGGGAATTGTTTTAATTTGGACTCTGTGCATGCTCTTTGAGGTGGTGACCATCGACCTGCATTATATGACTGACAGACAAGAACGGTTTGACCTAAAAATATCAAAATTGAAACTACTGCGGAAAAAAAGACACCTACATCTTGGATGCCCTTGAGGTAAGCTAAAACATACCAAAATTTAATTTCAAAGTGAACTATCCCTTTAAAGGGGTGGTATAATGCCCTTTTCACAAGATGTAAAATAAATCTCTGATGTCCCCAGAGTGTGCGTGTGAAGTTTAAATTTTAAATGCAAATTAGCTGCTGCTCCTTACACAGAGGGCGGGGTTTCAAGAGCTCCTGTGTGTTAGCAGCTCCGATTACCTCAGGCAGACACACACTAAAATGAAAGCAACTGCTCTGTTGCTAAGGTGTTTTTGGGGTCCTTGATGTTCTGACATGCTCTTACATTTGTGCTTTTTTCAGTTGCTTATAAACATATTAATGGCAAAGGTATAATTACACTCTATTTAGCACAAACAGGGCTACCATAATATGTGAGCAACATGTATCCCCTTTTGGGGATTCCCTTTTGTTGCGTGAAAGGGGTTTTCCCGGTCCGTTCGTTGGCTGGTCTCCTCGTGCCTGATGTCTGGGGCGGCCAGTCACGTGGTGTGCTGGCGGAATGAAAGTCTTTGTTTGAAGCTGGCTTTGCAGAAGAAACGTGGCTCGAAATCTTGTCGCAAAACTTAACTTAGAACCCGTTCTTCTGATCTTAATTTGGGTTCTTTGTCTCTGCGTTTACATGGTTACTGGTCTGATTGAGATCTTCATCTTTTTCTGCCCATCTCTCTTGAGAGTGGTAGCAGAGCGTTTCTTGAGGGTGAACCCAGAGAGCGAGAGCACAGAGATAGAGCGCAGAGTTAGAGAGTTAGAGAGCGAGCTTTGTTTCGGGTCTAAGATTTTAAACTCAAAGTTTGTCCAACCTCCAGGATGAGTTCTGGCCAATTAGACACTGGCTAAATTTAGGAGGTGGCATTCTTTTCAGTTCTGATCGTAAATTATCTTATCTGGGGGGTTGTCTGTTCTCTCGCTCTTAAGCAGAGAGAACAGAGGCCACAGTTTAGACATGATTTCTAATTAAAAGAAGATCAAAACATATTACACAGATTTCATTCCAGCCAACTTACTAGTGGTGTTCGTAAGATAGCATTGATATGAAACAGTACACACTTTCAGTCACACACCTATAATAATTATAACAATTACATGAATTATATGGGATCAAGGCATATTAAATGGACACATATATCGTAGAAACACATAGAATGATGTATGATGTTTATAAGTCCATTGAAAATTGTTACTGAATGAGTTTTATGTATACTGTAGGAAGAATCTCAGTTTTCTGGTTTAGAGAGAAAATAATTCTGGTTTGTTCATTCAGAGGTCCTTAAGGAGGAGGGGGTCTGGAATGCTGAGGGGGTTTAACAACATCTGCTGGTATCGATCCGTCTTGCAAACTATCGAAGTTGACCAGTTCTTCCTTCAGTTAACCAATAAAAGTCTTTGGTTACAGACTCTCTGGAGCCTGGGTGATTTATGGCTCTGGTTTGTGATTTGAGTCTGGGATGTGAAGACTCTAGTGTCAGACCTTGGTCTCTGTCTTTCTCTTAACCAATCAGTAATTTGGCAACAAAGCTAGCATTGACCAGTTATGTGTTAGTGCTGGGGGCTCTTGTAATTAGTCAGACCGGTCGGCGCCTGGATCCCGTGACAAGATGGATGAGGATACTAAGTCCTGACCAAATCTTCCTCTTTGTTCACAGAGAGTTTGAATTAATATTCTGGAAGAAGATTAGTTTGTGGTTGGTTCCTTCTCATTGTCGCTACAATATATATATATATATATATATATATAATTGGTTCACAGTTGTTGTTGTTTTTTCCACAAATTGTGCTTGCAAATTGTATAATATCCAAGGTAAACATTTCTAGTAATTGTGCAGTTAATTGTTCTCATACTGTATTTTCAGATTTAGAATATATTCTCTCCCCAAATGTGTCACTAATAAAGCATAATAAAATTATTTAAAGAGAAGGCTTATATTGACCTTTTAAGATTTTGTTTACATCTATCCTTGTATATATATATATATATATATATATATATACATATATATATATATATATATATATATATATATATATATATATTTATTTTTTTTTATTAAAAAGGTTATACAATTACAACAATTAAAATTGTAACAATATTTCCAGTGTAATCTTTCTTTGTAAAAACTAAAATATACATTTTATTATACGTAATTCATTTAATATGAGCAGAAATTGGCAACATTATAAGCTTATTTGATGTGGCAGTATTTTACAGTAAAAACGTTATAATCTATCCGATTTTGTAGTCGATTTTTACTCATCTCAGTATAGCAATAGAGTTTGGTAAAAGCGGTTCATTCATTCACACACAGAAACGCGATTCATTTTGAAACAGTATTTTTTCAATAGGGGTGGTGGTGGCGCAATGGATAAGACACATGCCTTTGGTGTGAGAGACCCGGGTTCAAATCCACTGTGAGACACCAATGTGTCCCTGAGCAAGACACTTAACCCCTAGTTGCTCCAGAGGCGTGCGACCTCTGACATATATAGCAATTGTAAGTCGCTTTGGATAAAAGCGTCAGCTAAATGAATAAATGTAAATGTAAATGTATTTTTGCCAGCTGTAGTAGCTACACAACAGCACGCATCTGTGCGTTCGTTCATTCACACTCAGAAACGCGATTCATAAAACAGTCTTTTGCGTGTACAGACAGTTTGCGATTAGAACAAAGCAAATAGAACTGACCTATTCCTCAGCCGGATCCGTCGCTCCTCGAAATGAAACTTCCAGAACTTCTGAGGTAAATTTTCCAGGATTATTATCAAGATAGTATTATTCCTCACAGCGTCGTAAAGTACATGAGTCTGAAAGTGAACTCGCGGTGTGTGTTATCCAGCTGATGTGGGCGTTTCACAGGTCTGTATGGATCGCCTCAGATAATTTGCGTTTGAATAGCGTGCGCTCTCCGTGGGCGGGGTCACATTAAAACTTCATGAGCTGAGATGAGAACGACTGACATCTCTTTCTTTTCATACATATTACATAAACTGTGAATATTTTTTTTTTATAAAAATTACTTCATTTAAAAGAAGAGAATTCAAGCTTCATGTGTCTGTATATGGGGCGCCGTTTGTAAAGCGGCTCACGCTGAAAATAACAGCAACATTTTGTCACATTTAGCTTCAAACAATGTTTAAAAAACTGGTATGAATTTTTGATGGTCACTTTTTACCACATTTACAACAATATTTGTCAGTGGCGGTTCTACATTGAATTACACCCTGGGCGAGACCCCCTTCGAGCGCCCACCCCCCCATAAGAAATTTTTCTTACACCATTGGCAGATCATGTTTTGCTTGTTTTAAGCAAAAACTCAATTTTTATTTATTTCCCCGGAAAACAAGACTTAATATCTTATGTCATTTTACTACTTTAGTAAAATAACGTTATGCATCTTTATTTAAGAAATGTTTGATATTTGGACTGGAAACAAGACAAAAATACTAAGTAAGAAAAGCATTTTTTGCAGTGTAATAACTGAACTTGTAACAGTTTTGTTGCAAAGCACAATATTATGGTGAAATTAGATCTCGTGTTTGACTTAAAACCGAATTATTGTTAAGCATAGAAAGAATCATAGCAAAAAGGCTAACAAATAAGAGTTATACCCACCAATTAATATTGCCCCTTCATTCATGACATGGATTCATACAGAGAAACATAGTTGCATACCTTTATCTTTCGCTCGTTTCTAAATTGGGCACCGGATGGCTTTGACCTTTCTTGTCCATCTCTTATTTGGCACTCGACATCGACAATCAACAGATTTCCCCTGATCCCCCCCATACCAACTGTCACTCACGACGAGTCACGACCAGAAGTCAAGACTAAACCAATTCACCTTGGTGGTGGTGACCAAGTAATCATTTTGTATGACCTATTTTTATTAGCCATTCAGACAATTCAGAAAAACAAAAATGTGCAGGAAATATAGAGGCCTGTATTCATAATATTATGAATGAAATGTGCGTTATTTGGAAGAAAGTCGAGGTGTGACTGACTTAGATAACTATATGGATCCCCGTCCCCCCCCCCCCCTTGTCCGTTCCATTTGGGAGAGACCCAGAGGTGAACTTTCATCCGCGCCCGCGCCCCCTCCCCTTTCCCCTTCTCAAACAAACAGCTTCTGTGCACGGCATCTTCTCAGCAAGCAGGAGCGCCTGCAGCTGCAGGGGGCGCAAATTTGCCAATTCCCCACACAGTGAAATGATAGATAATAGAAAACCGCTTCGTGGCCATGTTCGCGGCGCAGTTTATTTATTTTATTTATTTATTTTGCTCGTGCCGGCGGCGCCGCCCCCCCAAAAATGCCGCCCCGGGCGATTGCCCGGTTCGCCCGTGCCAAAAACCGCTACTGATATTTGTCAACTTAGAGATATTTTAAATAGTTAAATCTAAATATTAAATGTTACACCTAAATGCTAAATCTAAATCTAAATGTTAAATCTAAATCTAAATGTTAAATATAAATATAAATGTTAAATATAAATGTTAAATCTAAATGTTAAATCTAAATCTAAATGTTAAATCTAAACGTTAAATCTAAATGTTAAATCTAAATATTAAATCTAAATCTAAATGTTAAATCTAAATCTAAATCTAAATGTTAAATCTAAATGTTAAATCTAAATCTAAATGTTAAATCTAAATCTAAATCTAAATGTTGAATCTAAATGTTTCGGGTGAAACTAAATATTTAACTAATATGCAAATTCAAAATGCCGGTAACCGGAAGTGCCAAAATAAAAGCTTGAGTGTGTGTTTATAGCATGGTTTATAGTGTCAAATAACGAATAAAAACCATCTCATAATAATAACTATAATATAACGATAATAACTACCTAAAATAATAAACACGTTTGGAGAAACTGTAGAGTTTCGTGATGAGAGTGATGACATGACATTCAGTCAAAGTGAGCCCCCTCGTGGCTGGCTATTATGGCTGCAGGTCATAAGTCCCGCACTTTTCATAAAAGTGACGCTAGCCTACTCTTCAAATACAGTTTCTCCAAATGTGTTTATTATTTTAGGTAGTTATTATCACGATAATCCATGTCCAAGAGTCCATTTCCTCGGATGAGATGGTTTTTATTCGTTATTTGACACTATAAACCATGCTATAAACACACACTGACCTCCTCGAGCTTTTATTTTGGCACTTCCGGTTACCGGCATTTTGATTTTGCATATTAGTTAAATATTTAGTTTCACCCTAAACATTTAGATTCAATATTTAGATTTAGATTTAACATTTAGATTTAGATTCAACATTTAGATTTAGATTTAACATTTACATTTAACATCTAGATTTAGATTTAACATTTAGATTTAACATTTAGATTTAGATTTAATATTTAGATTTAACATTTAGATTTAGATTTAGATTTAACATTTAGATTTAACATTTAGATTTAGATTTAACATTTAGATTTAGATTTAGCATTTAGATTTAACATTTAACATTTAGGTGTAACATTTAATATTTAGATTTAACTATTTAAAATATCTCTAAGTTGACAAATATTGTTGTAAATGTGGTAAAAAGTGACCGTCAAAAATTCATGCCAGTTTTTTAAACATTGTTTGAAGCTAAATGTGACAAAATGTTGCTGTTATTTTCAGCATGAGACACTTTACAAACGGCGCCCCATATCTGTATGCCTGTTTGACTGAGTATTCGCTGAGTTACAGTTCATTTTCGGACGCGTTTCAGAATGGACTTCACTGACAGAGAGAAAGCAGAACTCGCATCATGTTTATTTTTCTTTATTTGGCAAAAAGCACAACACTTTGTTTTTATTGTGAGTATACACAAAAATAATACACACTTAACAGGATCGATTGATGTATGAAACGTGTATGGAAGATCAAAGTCAACAGAGTATTTAGAGTCTTTATTGCACTGATAAGGAAAAACGCGAGCTGGTATCGCCGGCCATACCGCCGACCCCAGGGGGTTAAACAGAGTCAGACAAAGATGGAGAGACTCAAGAAGAAGTGACAACACATAGAATGCAACAGGACATCTCTAAATGGTTAGTTGAGGAATTTATGTTGCTGATGTAGAGTTAACTATCTTCAATTAGCATATTCTGTCATGATAATCTATAAATAGCTTGTATTGGAACTGTGAGATGCACACAGAGTGACTTTCTATTGCATGTGAAAAGACAGATGCTACAGTTTGAGCTGACACACAAATGTGCTCGACTACAACTCTTCCTCTTCTCAATCCGGACTGTGTGTTCCCGGGGGAGGGGTTTATGTAAATTTCAGGGTTGGTGATGTCACTAACCCGTGAGGAATGTCGTGTAGTCCATACCAGCCGTTTGTTGTAGTCCTTAAAGAACGATTTATTTAAAAGCAAATATCTCCCTTTACTTTAAACTTTGAGCATTGTAACTTTGCAGATGTTGTTTATGCTCAAACAGCAACATTACACACTAACTAAAGTTAGAAAAGTGAAATCATACTCAACCACCCCTTTAACTAGTCACAAGTTTGCGGTAAAATGCAGTTGTCGGGGTCAAAACACTATATAATCTGTGAATCTTTTCACGATAAAGCAACGCTGATGAACCATCGCTTGGATGCGTGTTAATTAATATCATCCTTTACAGGTAACAAATGTATAAAATGCAAACCATCATTGTTCTTATAGCTTCATAATTAGGACTGTTCACTGTATTGCAGCGTTTATACGCCCACGTATAAATCTAATTAATTATTATTCATAACGAATTATGATCAATAATTAATAATTCAATTATTTTTAATTATCTTCAGAATTTACCGTAGCAGAATCAATAGTATGATCATTTTATCAGTTCATCCAATGAACAGAAAGCATAAACAAGTATTAACTCTAGGAAATATAATATCTTCCTGGCCAAGAAAGAATTAATCCCCAGCTAACAATAAATTAAGAAATAATCACGGGTAAAAGCATCGGTAGCTTAGATCGAAGTTTAAGACAATAAGATGTATAAGCAGATTAACACAAGTAATCTCTCTGTTAAAATACGAACAATACTTTATTGATTATATACTAACACATAAAAACTAATATCTAACACAAACACACATTCACACATTCATACGAGTTGCAGAAGGAAAAAGAGTAAGGAAAGATTGAGTTTTAAGAGTGAGTTTAAGAGTGAGATGATGAAATCTCAAGTTTATGCACTTATAAGACTTGACCTGGAACGAACCATCAAATCATTAATTTAACCCTTCTATCGTTTCTTAGACAGGTTATTAAATTTATATCAGTAGCCTACACCAGTTCAGCTTTTAGTCTGGAGATACTTGCTTGTCTTTGCTTTTGGGGATTCCCTTTTGTTGCATGAAAGGGGTTTTCCCGGTCCGTTCGTTGGCTGGTGTCCTTGTGCCTGGGTCTGGGGCGGCCAGTCACGTGGTGTGCTGGCGGAATGAAAGTCTTTGTTTGAAGCTGGCTTTGCAGAAGAAACGTGGCTCGAAATCTTGTTGCAAAACTTAACTTAGAACCGAGACTCACAACGGAAAATAAAGGAAAACTTTAGAAAAGAAAAGACAACTTAGACGAGAGTAGTAAGATGGCTTGAATAAAGCTGTTGAACCCGTTCTTCTGATCTTAATTTGGGTTCTTTGTCTCTGCGTTTACATGGTTACTCGTCTGATTGAGATCTTCATCCTTTTTCTGCCCATCTCTCTTGAGAGTGGTAGCAGAGCGTTTCTTGGGGGTGAACCCAGAGAGCAAGAGTTAGAGAGCCGATCGAAGAGAGAAGTTAAGAGCGAAGTTTGTTTTGGGTCTAAGATTTTAAACTCAAAGTTGTCCAACCTCCAAGGATGAGTTCTGGCCAATTAGACACTGGCTAACTTTAGGAGGTGGCGTTCTTTTCAGTTCTGATCGTAAATTATCTTATCTGGGGGGTTTTCTTGCTAACAGAGAGAACAGATGCCACAGTTTAGACATGATCAGTATTATAAGAATACGAAACATTTTACACAGATTTCAATCAAGCCATCTTTTGAATCAAGAGCATAGGATCATACTGATATGAAACACAACACACTTTCATTCAAACATCTAACAGTTATAACATTACATGAGTTATATGGTATCTAAGCATATTAAACACACATATAAGTTGCAGACACAAAATAGAGTTATGTAGTTGCATGATGTTTGATTGTAAGTCCATTGAAAATTGTTCTTGAATGAGTTTTATGTATACTGTAGGAAAAATCTCAGTTTTCTGGTTTAGAGAGAAACGGACTCTGTTTGTTCGTTCAGAGGTCTTAAGGGGGAAGGGGTCAGGAATGTTGTGGGGGAAAACAACATCTGCTGGTATCGATCCGTCTTGCAAACTATCGAAGTTGACCAGTTCTGCCTTCAGTTAACCAATAAAAGTCTTTGGTTACAGACTCTCTGGAGCCTGTGTGTGTTATGGCTCTGGGATGTGAGATTTGAATCTGGAATGTGAAGACACTTGTGTGATGCCTTGGTCTCTGTCTTTCTCTTAACCAATCAGTAATTTGGCAACAAAGCTAGTCATTGACCAGTTATGTGTTAGTGCTGGGGGCTCTTTTAAATAGCCCGACTGGTTGGCGCCTGGACCCCATGACAAGATTGATGAGGATGGAGAAGTCCTGACCAAATCTTCCTCTTTGTTCGGCAGGAAGTGGAAAGTTTGAATTAATCTTCTGGAAGAAGATTAGTCTGCGTTTGGTTCATACCCATTGTCGCTACAGTATTAATTGTTTTCCGATGTATATGAGAGTGCTAGTATGTCTGTAAACTCTGTTTAGTGTTAACGATTGGTGCTGCGCACATGATTAGTAAACGTGCCGCGATTAGAGTAGTGTTATTGTATGTTTCATGTTTTCCTATATTCATTAATTTTGTGTTATGAGTTTATTTCGTGCTGTTTCACTGATAGTGTGAGTATGTATATGACGTCATGAGTATGTTGTCGAGTGAACTTGGATGAACATACATGGCATGAATGGAATTTGAGTGTTTACATTACCAGCATGTAATTTAAAGCTGTGTGTGAAAGTATGAGACTATGCACACGCACTAATCAATTTTTCAACTTACGAGTATACATGAGCTTCTTGGGGGAATAAATGTAAGCATCAAGCCCTAGGCATCAACATAATGTGTTCAAAAGAGATTTAAAAAAAAGGATAGAAAATAGCTTATTACTTCTAAATTAAGATGTTTTTTGATGAAAAAATCTTGATAACATTATAAGTGCACTTCAGAGTACATAAAAAATAAAAATATAAACACATGCAGTTCATGACCCCCAGGGCCGGCGGTGAGTGGCCCCCGGGGACCAAACGAAATTTTTCCGTAGAAGTCTAGTGGGGCTACATGCCCACCAAATTTCATGTTCCCCGGTGTTTCGGTGTCCCTGGTATCGTTGACGAAAAATTTACGGGGGCCCCAGCGCAGGGGGGGGAAGTGGCCCCCGGGGACCAAACGAAATTTTTCCGTAAAAGTCTAGTAGACCAACATACCATAAAAATTTCTTCATCCTCGGTGCCACGGTTCAGGTAGTTATTTAGGAAAAACTGCATTTTTTTGGGTTTGGGGGGGCCCAGCGCGGGGGGGGAGTGGCCCCCGGGGACCAAACGAAATTTTTCCGTAGAAGTGTAGTGGGGCTACATGCCCACCAAATTTCATGTTCCCCGGTGCTTCGGTGTCCCTGGTATCGTTGACGAAAAATTTACGGGGGCCCCAGTGCGGGGGGGGAAGTGGCCCCCGGGGACCAAACGAAATTTTTCCGTAAAAGTCTAGTAGACCAACATACCATAAAAATTTCTTCATCCTCGGTGCCACGGTTCAGGTAGTTATTTAGGAAAAACTGCATTTTTTTGGTTTTGGGGGGGCCCAGCGCGGGGGGGGGAGTGGCCCCCGGGGACCAAACGAAATTTTTCCGTAGAAGTCTAGTGGGGCTACATGCCCACCAAATTTCATGTTCCCCGGTGCTTCGGTGTCCCTGGTATCGTTGACGAAAAATTTACGGGGGCCCCAGCGCGGGGAGGGGGGAGTGGCCCCCGGGGACCAAACGAAATTTTTCCGTAAAAGTCTAGTAGACGAACATACCATAAAAATTTCTTCATCCTCGGTGCCACGGTTCAGGTAGTTATTTAGGAAAAACTGCATTTTTTGGGGTTTGGGGGGGCCCAGCGCGGGGGGGGAGTGGCCCCCGGGGACCAAACGAAATTTTTCCGTAGAAGTCTAGTGGGGCTACATGCCCACCAAATTTCATGTTCCCCGGTGCTTCGGTGTCCCTGGTATCGTTGACGAAAAATTTACGGGGCCCCAGCGCGGGGGGGGAAGTGGCCCCCGGGGACCAAACGAAATTTTTCCGTAAAAGTCTAGTAGACCAACATACCATAAAAATTTCTTCATCCTCGGTGCCACGGTTCAGGTAGTTATTTAGGAAAAACTGCATTTTTGGGGGTTTGGGGGGGCCCAGCGCGGGGGGGGAGTGGCCCCCGGGGACCAAACGAAATTTTTCCTTAGAAGTCTAGTGGGGCTACATGCCCACCAAATTTCATGTTCCCCGGTGCTTCGGTGTCCCTGGTATCGTTGACGAAAAATTCAGTAAGGTGACGAAAAAAAAAAAGAAAAAAAAACTTTGACAATCCCTATATGACCGCTTTCGCTAGCTACGCTAGCGGCGGTCATAATAAGTATAAAAATCTATAAGCAACTGCCAAAATACAGTTTTTATCATTTAATAAAACAGCCACAATACCTTAATTTACACAATTTTTTTTCTCCACTAAGTTTGTAAAGACACTATCAGAATGTCATATATTCACAAATATTTTATTTATTTAAAAGATAAAACTAAGATTTAAGGTTTGATACAGTAAAACATTTCTAAAAGTGCAATTAGTGACAATTGACAGAAAAAGATATTTGTTCAGTAATTTTATATGGATTTGCTTGTTAATTTACTTAAATTGCCAATTTTACATTTTGTATTACATTATAGTAGTATATATTATTAATTTATGTTAGAATCTACACTGAAAAAATAAAAACCTTGGATCAACTTTCAAAAAATTAAAGTAATCGTCGATCACACGAAATATTTGACATTGACTCAAAGTAAATCATTTAATTTAGTTTAACCTGAAAAGTTTAAATCCATGCAACCACTTTTTAAAGGTTGATCAAACTAATAATTTTAGGTTAGAACAAACTAATTATTTTAAGTTAGAAACCAACTAAATTAATATGTATAGGTTAAATAAAATAAATTATTTTAGGTTGTCTTAATACATTTTTATCAATGACTACTTATAACACTTTCCTTTAGAACACATTTATATTTATTGTTCAATAGCCCACAAATGTGTTACATTATTCAAATCATCAATTGATCTTGATGACATCACATTAGTCTTAGTAGTAATATTAAATTAGGAAGGTTTGTCCTGACAACACATTTCACCATAAAACATCCTAAAATACAATTACATGTTATGACAATATTGTATATCTGTCTCAAATGTATATGATGAACAGTCTCTTTCAGCTGAACACTAAAGGCAAATCCTGGAAATAGAAAGTTTTCTGACAGGAAACATTATCCAAATGATTTTCTTCAATGACTTGTGTGAATCTCCCCAGTTCTCAATATAGCAAGCTCCTGGCCATAAAAACACCATAAAATTTAACCACAAATGGAAAATAAAATCAAGCAAGTCTGTGCAATTCAGCTCTGCCTACTCTGTGCTGTACAGCTGCGTGGTCAGTCTAGTGACTTTTGGGGTCATCTTTTGTCCATCAAGCTCCATCTGGATCTTTTGCACAAATTCAAAGTGAACTGAAGCCTTATCGCATATTTAAGGTTAAGTGTGTATATGAGTCCAAAGGCCATGGCAAAAGCGGTTGCAACCGAGGGCAAATCTTTCAGGACCTCTGTTCCTTCGATGACAATTTTAATGTCTTTGGGTGGATAGAGAGGATCCTCTTTCCCAGTTATAAAGATCACCATGATTGTCTGCTCCAGTTCTTCAACCTCATTTTCCTGCAAAAAAAAAGAAAGAGAAAATAAGCATGTAGGGGTGTCCATGGTTAACCGATTAACCGTTAAAAATTGCGTAACCGAGTGAAACATTTTGCTCGGTTAAGTGGCGTCAATGGCGTGCATTGAATTTAGTTGTAATACATTTTTGCACCACCAGAGACCGCTAGACTAGTTTTATAATATGAAGCGAGCAAAGAAAGCGCGCGTCCGAGAGTGAAGGCTGTGCGCGAGCCAGAAACAAACACAGTATCCGCGCCACTGATCGTAGCACAATAATATCTGTCTGCAGAGCCGCAGAGCCACAGTTTTACCCCAGCAGTTTTACCCCGCACATGCGCAGTTTCATCACAACAGCTTTACCCGCAGAGTCCGTTTACCGTTACATTAACTCGTACAATTTGTATTATGCATTTCCTAAACATGTACTTACTAATCAAACACTTTATATGAACAAACTACTAATCAATAAAACACAATCGGTCTTCCGACCTTTTACTATTGTGTTGATATGCGCGAGGGAGAGAGAGCAATACAGCGCTCGTGTTGTTTGAAGGCGGTGAGAGTGCACGCGCGCGCGGCCGGGGCTCTCTCACTGTTTGTTCTTATGCGCCCTGTCCACTGATCAGAGGTGGAAGTAACGAATTACAACTACTCACGTTACTGTAATTAAGTCGTTTTTTTGGGTACTTGTACTTTGAGTATATTTTTAAATCTGTAATTTTACTTGTACTCAAGTACATATTAAGCTAAGTAATCTACTTCGCTACTTGTAAAATCACATTTCGTTACTGAGTACAATTTGAATTGATATTCAAATCTTTGAATGGCATTTCGGTAGCCAATAAAAATATTCGATAGTAAATGGACCAATAAAAACCCTGATATTTGGACTAAATGAAAGCCGCCGCAGTTGCAGCAGGTTTTGAAGAGCTGATCATGAAGGAGGCGAGGAGCTCAGAGTGATTAATGGCTGGACTGAAAGTTTGGAACAACAAACTACATAGTAGTATTGTCAAAATATCTATATTATGATACATATCAATACTGAAATATCTGTCAATACTCATTTTGGCCTATACACCGATACGATGGCAGCTGCGCGTTCTCATTCTCTCATCTCAACGACAACACCGCCTCCTCTCAGCGCGGGATTGCAGGTAGGCCTATAACGCATAATTTGATTAATACCTGCAAGTTTCTATGGCATATTTTAATGGCAAATGTCACGAAGAATATTATAACGCGAGGGCACATTCATGTAATCGCAGAAAACTGGACGCGAGCTCTCAAATGTAGGCTACGAATGAACTGGACTCGGATATTGAGTGTGTGCTCTCGGACTGTGTGTCATATCATGTGCAATCGCGAATCTCTCCAAGTGGTACTCACTGCAGACTCAAATGACGTCCAGCTCCAATCTCTCCATGCTCTTGAATTAAACGCTGTCAAAAGTTATGAAAAATCTAGTCTTTTTGCAAATTAAATTCAGTTTGAATTGAAATCAAGCTTCCTTGTGCTGTGTGTGAGCTATTGCAACAGTTCACATTACCCTATTGTAAAGACAAATACACGGAGTGAGTAGTTATTAGATTATTGTAATGGTTATTGATCAATGTTTAAATATGTAAACAAAAGCCTGAATTAAAATCTCACCTTATAAAGTGGACGTGTCTCTTCAGAAGACTTGAATTAAACTTTTCCATTGAAATAGCTTACTGTTACAATGAGTGTTGTGCTTTTCAATGCTTGAAAATAATGATTGCCTTGACAAAATGGATGGACAAAAATGTAGATATTAAAATATTTAGTATGTAGTAGTTTTCCCGATGGTATTAAAAATGATAGGCTAGGCCTACTGAATATTGACATATTTCAAGGTGTCATATTGAAGTTAGAAATTCCAGTATCCACTAATTAATTTCCTTCGACAATAAGGTAAAAACGTGTTAAAAGTAGCTATTTTCTACATAAATCTATGATTTGGTTGAATATTTATTGGTAATGCATTAACTATCACCAGCTAAAAAGTAATTAGTAACTAGTACTCTGAGTAGTTTTTGAGAAAAGTAATTTGCACTTTTACTTAATAATTTTTTTGACACCAGTACTTTTACTTGTAATTGAGTATTATTTCAGCAATGTAACGGTACTTGTACTTGAGTACAAATTTTCAGTACTCTTTCCACCTCTGCCACTGATCTAAATAATTAGTTGTTACGACGACTTATTTATTCCCTCGTTTTAATAAATCGTGGACACGTTGAACTAATTCCCTCCCTCATTTTGATTTAACGAATTACAACGTGGCCAAAAACAGTTTGATACTATTAGTGAATGCTAAAGTCCTATTTTTTGTGAATTGGTGAATATTCAGGTGAATTATTTCGTGGCCACGAATTAATAATAATTATTAAACTGTTTTTCTTACCTGTGAAGATAGCTCTTCAGTGAAGGCAGACTATTGTATATAAATAATTGTAAATGTAATGTAAATGTATTCTCGTACAGCTTTTTATTTCTTTTTTGTGTGTGAATTGGTGAATATTCAGGTGAATTGTTTCGTGGCCACGAATTAATAATACCTCAGCACGTTTTACAAGACCCTTCAATTCAACTGCTCTATTTGAAAATAATTTTGCCATTCTTGAGCCTGATTGACTAATTATCAACAAACTGTGTGCATCTAAGAACTCTTAAATCGGAGTAAAAGTAAATCAGTGGTGAAAGTAATAGTAACACAGATATGTAAGAGAGAGATTCTGAATGTGATTTCGCTGATGTTATAGATGGCAGACAGAATTACAAAATAAAAAGCAATCCAACAGCACATTATACAATGTAAACAAAGACATGTTTTCTTGCGGCGGCCTTTATAAAATTAGCAGTGACTACCAACTGAATATTACTTTCTAGCTCCTCCCATTCCAAAGGCGTTTTAACTCCTACGGTGGCCGTATTATTTCAAATCTGCCGGCAGTCGCGAGTAATCTCCCTCTCACATTCGTCACTGTGCCACTGCGTGTAAAAACGCGAAAGGCGAAGCTTGTATGTCCCTCTTTGGCCAATGTAGTTTCAAGATGGAGGGGCAACATGGTGACCGGCATTTGAACCCCTTACCCGTATGTACTTTCAATGGCAGATTATAAACTTACGAGAATACTTTATTACTTGAAAGAAGTAATTATACATTAATGAGCACATATATTTTTGAAAGAACTAAGTGTTTTTTGCTAAGAATCAACTAAAAAAGTTACACAGTGTAGCTTTAAGAACGGGAGTGGAATTGACTGAAGGCTGTGCTCTTCTCCGTTTTTGGTTAATTTTTGTAGCAGAAAGAACGCCACATATAGGCCTGTAATATGAAGTAGCGTGTGCATATAGGTGTTAAGTCATTTGCAAATGGATTCTTTGGACGCACTTTTTTGACACTGTTCCAGGGAAGGCAGGGAAGAAAAAAAAGATTGTTTTGGTACGTCTGGATGTGGTCTGGAATAGGGTTGGGCCGATAGACGATGATATCGGCCCAGACAGCTGAACAGACATCACGATGTTGAGCCGGCGTTTTGTTATAACCCTCACCCACCCGATATCATCGTCCATCGCGATATTTCACTGTAGACATCGTCCGATGCCAAATTGGTAGACATCGCCCAACCCTAGTCTGGAAGTGTTTACTGCTCAAAATTCAGTCATAATTTAGCATCAAAGATTTAAATAGTGTTAAAATCTTATCTTGTGAGCCGAGTTTCTCGTCACACCCCTATTTATTAAATATGGCTAGGAAAACCAAGACTATAGATGTAAGATGTAGTTAGTCTGTAGATGTAAACTGTGAGAGAGATGCCCTTACCTGGAATTCTTTGATAAGGTGCTCAACAGGTTTCCGAGGTAGATCAGAGATTTGAGGATGCATTCTCTTCTGATGGTGATGTCCACAGTCTGAGTAAAAACAGTTACTATGAATTAAAATTAAACATAAAAAAAATAAAAATAAACTATTCAGACTATTCAGTGTACCAAACTATGATTCGCATGAACTCGTCATTGATCTAAAAAGTAGGGCATACAAAAATAAGTTTTTAAGATGAACAGAAAACGGCCCGGTCCATAATGCAGATGATCAAGTTTATAGTGTTTCAAAAGTTCAGATCTTCTTGAATAAATTGTCACAGTCTTTACATTGCCACATGTGCGGATAACTGAAGAAACATGAGATAGAAAATATACCTTTAGGCAACTGAGCAGACCACATCTAGTTTTACTTAGTAGATCTGATAGACAACTTCACAGATGAGAGAAACTACACTAGGATGCACAAATGCCTAATTACCACAAATGCCCTTATTACATTGTAAATAGACCTTACCACAAGCAATGATCACTGGCAGGAGCCCAACAGATTGGTGGCTTCTTCCCTTAAGTTGAAAGTGAAAACATGATTAAGTTTTAGCTGTTAGCCATCAGAGTTTGTTAACTACTAACATCACGCACAAATTAAGAATACCCAACATTTAACATAAATAGATATATTTACTTTAATTTAATTTAATGTTTTTTAGGTAAGCTGGCTAACATTTTGGTACATTTCTACCACATGTAACCTTAAATGCTGTTAACAGTGTAGCAAACTAACTTTACCAGCTAGAAATAGCTGGGCCTTGTAATATTATGGCTGATAAATACTTAACACAAGATAATTAGGAGTGTAAATAAAAGATTAACCCTTGTGTGGTGTTCATATTTTTGTTACTCAGCCAGTGTTCGTGGGTCTGGTGGACCCGCTGCATTTTTGGGGTTTTAATTCAACACAATCAAAAATGTTATGTTAAAATACTCAACAGATGTTTACTTCATCCCAATTACAAGCAATATAAACAGCATATATGGTTAATATTTTCTCTTTACCTTTGTTAGATCACATTTAAGAATTGCAACCTCGTGTGGGAATGGCAGGAGTAGAAACAAAACTCACTTTTGCACTCTCTCACACTTACACACAATCTCTCTCTCACACGCACGCACGCACACACTCATGCACACACATACACACACCCACAACACACACACACAAAGACACACACACACAAAACACCCCCCCCACACACACACACACACATGCACACGCACACACACACACACATTCACTTGGATATGTGGTGTACGGTCACTCTCCATAGGCATAATGGTTTTTCTAATGTACAAACTGTATAATCTGTCCCCCTACACTAACCCTACCCCTAAACCTACCAATCACAGAAAACTTTTGGCATTTTTTGTTTCAAAAAACACCATTTAGTATGTTTTAGTATGAGGACACAGATGTCGTCATAAAACATGTTTACATTGTAATACCTATGTCATTATACACATTTGTGTCCTCATAAACCATATACAAGAACATACACACAGGACCTATAATTTCCACACTTTTATTAGCCCTGGGTCCAGTGGACCCGAACATCCTGTGTGTAATATAAATTGTGTAGGGGGGGTGTACAGTGTGTTTTCATTGAAAATGTGTTCTGATATATATTCCTCACAGAAAATGAGCCAAGGCCAATGAGTCTCAGTTTGAAAAAATAATAAATTGTATAATTTTTCTTTTGATAAAAAATGAAAACGGGTCCAACAGACCCGAACACCATACAAGGGTTAAACATGACCTTATGCTATTGACAGCAGAAGTAAACATAAGTCAAGTTTGCAGCTTGAACCTGGTGATTAACTAACGTTACCACGTTTCAAGTGTAAAAAAGAGAGCATTATTTACCCACCTTCATGACAAGCTAGCTAACGTTAGCATGACATGCCTATTAATCGTCACTAGCTAGCTTTAAAACAGAGCACGCAGAGCTCTTAAAAGTCAATAATCTCTGCAAATAAACATTTTCTAGACTCTTCACGCCACTGTTAAATATTAAAAACACTCAGCAGAACAAATGCATTTGAATTCATGAACATAAAATTAGCTGTAATGCACTAACTTACACGTGGTAACTTTAGCTAACGTCATTGTTAACCGTGTGCTCTCAATGTGTATTATGTTTTTTTTTTTTTGTCTCTTTATTGATTGATATTTATGTCTGAGTTGATTGAGTTGAATGAAATGTCACGTGATGAGTAATGAGAGTGTGTATATTTGTGATTGGTTGTTTAATTAATAAAAATCACCTTGAGTGAGCACAGCTGCTGCTGTGTGTGTGTTGCAAGTCAGATACGTTGTTGCGTTTACTCTGTGAACAGGTTATGGGCCCAGAAAGTCAAGAAGTCAAGCGTTTGTCTAAGTAGAGCCATGAGTAGGCCTAATGCCAGAAAAACGGAACATAGCGGTCGCTGGTCGCGGCTACTGTTCGATGGGGATGAAAAGAATTATGAACTTTGGGAGGTTAAGTTTTTGGGCCACCTCCGGCTGCAAGGCCTGAAAGAGATAATTATTACGGAATCAGCGGGTGTGGAGACACCGGAAGAAGCGGCTTCAAATGCCGAGGCATATGCAGAGTTAATCCAGTTCTTGGACGATAAAAGTTTGTCGCTTGTAATGCGAGAAGCAGCCGACGATGGGCGCGCAGCGCTAAAGATTTTGAGAGACTACTACGCAGGTAAAGGAAAGCCACGAGTAATAAGCCTGTATACTGAGCTAACCTCGCTTCAAAAATCAAGCAGCGAGAGTGTGACTGAATATGTTATTCATGCTGAAACTGCTATCACGGCTTTACGAAATGCTGGAGAGACTTTGAGTGACGGACTGCTGGTGGCTATGGTTCTAAAGGGGCTTCCTGAGACTTTTAAACAGTTCGCCATCCATATAACGCAATCGGATGACAGGATAACGTTTGCTGAATTTAAAACAAAACTTCGGAGCTACGAGGACATCGAAAAGATGCGTGCTCCAGCTGCAGAGGATAATGTAATGGCTGTGCGGACAAAACAGTGGCCTGCGGGACCCACCAGTGCTGACTCAACTGAACGGGCTGCAGCGGATGTGGTGTGCTACAGATGCGGTCTGAAGGGACACATTGCCCGCGCTTGCCGGCGCAAACTGTGGTGCAGCCACTGCAAGAGTAATACTCATCGCGACGTAACCTGCAGGAGGAGACGGCGCCAGGACGCAACATGCAGGGTCACCGAGGAAGCGACCGACGAGTATGTTTTCAGGGTGACCGATGGAGCGGCAGGATCCCAGCCAAGCAACCAGGGTGTCGACGTGAGGGGCCTGATGGTCGACTGCGGGGCAACCTCGCATATCGTCACCGACATCTCCAAGTTCAAGAGGTTCGATGATGAGTTCCAGGCAGGGACTCATTACATGGAGCTAGCTGATGGCACAAGGTGTAAGGGAGTAGCAGAGCGCAGAGGTGATGCTGAGGTATGCTTGGTGGACATTCGCGGACGCCACCTAAAAACAATGCTGAGACGGGCGCTGTACATTCCCTCATACCCACAGGACATATTTTCGGTGCAAGCAGCGGCTTCCAGTGGAGCAAGCGTGACGTTCAGGAAAGATGAGGACATTCTGGTGCACAAAGACGGTACAAAATTTCCCATTCGTTTACATGATAGATTATATTATTTGCATACAGTACCTGATGGATGTGATGACCAAGTGAATGGATGTTATGATTTAAAAACATGGCATGAGATACTGGGACACTGTAATTTTGATGATGTGCAGAGATTAGAAGGTGTTGTTGATGGTATGAAAATTGAAGGTTCAACAAACAAACCTATAACTTGTGAAGTGTGCACCCGAGGCAAGTTTACACAAACCAGAAACAGAAAGCCTGATGTAAGAGCTAAAAGGCCTCTAGAGCTAGTGCACACAGATTTGGCCGGTCCAATTCACCCAGAGTCCAGAGAGGGGTATAAATATGTTTTGTCATTCACTGATGATTTTACCAGTGCCGTGTTTGTATATAGTCTTAAAAGTAAAAGTGACACACTACAAGCAACGGAGAGGTTTCTTGCTGATATGGCCCCATATGGTAAAATTCAGCGTCTTCGATCAGATAATGGCACTGAGTTTACTGCAAAGCAATACAAAACCCTGTTGGTTAAGAATGGTATTAGACACGAGACTTCTGCGCCATATTCTCCCCACCAAAATGGTACAGCAGAGCGAAATTGGCGTACACTTTTTGACATGGCACGGTGCATGCTAATAGAGAGTGAGTTACCTAAAGATTTATGGCCTTATGCAGTGCAGACCGCAGCCATAATCAGGAACAGGTGCTTTAACAGACGCACCAAACATACACCAGTTCAGATGCTAACAGGGAGACGGCCCAATCTTGCCAGGATGCAAAAGTTTGGTTCAGAGTGTTTTGTTTATAAACAAGATAAAAGAAAGCTGGATCCAAGAAGTGAAAAGGGTGTTTTTATTGGTTATGATAAAAGCAGTCCAGCATACATTGTCTATTTCCCTGACAGCAGGAAAGTACAAAAGCACAGGTTAGTTAAGTTTCTTTCTAAAACCCGTGTTGAGCAACAGACTCAGACTAGCATTGTTGATGATGATGATGATGATAATGTTCTGAAGCAGAAAGCCAATAGAACTAGGCAGGATGTAAATTCAAGTCTAGCAAGTGACCAGGTTTCAGTCAAAGAGGAGGAACTGAGTAGTATTCCTCAGACCCAAACAGTTGAAGCTATGCCTGAGTCTCCAAGATACCCTTCTAGAGTGAGGAAGAAGCCAGACTATCTCCATGACTATGTTTCTCAACAGGCATCTGATGAGGAAACTGATCAGGTGCAGATCAACATAGATTACTGTTATAGAGTGACATGTAATATACCTGTAACTTTCACAGAAGCTGTAACCTCGGACAGATCAAAAGAGTGGGTCACTGCAATGGATGAGGAGATGCAGTCACTTAGAGAAAACCACACATTTACCCTAAGTAGTTTGCCTGAAGGTAAGAAAGCAGTGGGGGGTAGATGGGTTTATGCGATTAAGAATAACATAGATGGATCTGAAAAGTGCAAAGCACGTTATGTAGCCAAAGGATACAGTCAGAAGAGAGGTGTCGATTATGAAGATACTTTTTCCCCTACGGCTAACTTGACAAGTATCCGTGTGATAATACAAAAAGCAGTACAAGAAAATTTGATTTTGCACCATATGGATGTAAAAACTGCCTACCTGAACGCACCAATAGATCACGAAATTTACATGGAACAGCCAGAGGGTTATGAAGTAAAATCTGGTACAAATGAAAAATTGGTTTGTAAATTGGAAAGGTCATTGTATGGGTTAAAACAATCGGGCAGAAACTGGAACAAGGTACTACATGAGTACTTGACCAAAAATCACTTTGTGCAGAATCAAGCTGACTATTGTGTGTATACATGGGAAACAGCCAATGAAAAAGTGATCATTGTAATATGGGTTGATGATTTGTTGATTGTGTCAAGTGATGTTCTTAGACGTGTGAAGGACATGCTTACTGAAAGATTCCAAATGAAAGACTTGGGCAAATTAAGGCATTTTTTAGGTGTTGATTTTAACCAGAGTGACAACTGTGTGAGAATGTCACAAGCAAAATATGTGACAAAAATATTGCAAAGGTTTAACATGCAGGATTGCAAACCTAGATCGACTCCTTGTGAACAAAAACTTGACTACACTAATGATGCCGAAAAGATGATTGATGTGAAAAAATATAGAGAGGCAGTGGGAAGCCTCATTTATTTGTCCATCTGTACTAGAGCTGATATAAGTTTTGTTGTAAGCAAACTGTCACAATATTTCACAGAGCCAACTGTTGAGCAATGGTCCACAGTTAAACATGTATTGAGGTATCTTAAAGGTACACTTGACAAAGAACTGTGTTACAGAAAATGTAATGAGACACTGGGAATAAGAGCATACAGTGATGCAGACTGGGCGGCTAGTAATGACAGACGTAGTACAACAGGCTATTGTGTAAGTCTAACTGAATGTGGTGCTTTGATTTCATGGAAAACAAAGAAACAGCCAACTGTCGCACTGTCCACCTGTGAGGCAGAGTATATAGCCCTAGCCACAACCATACAGGAGTGTCTCTATCTTAAACAACTGTTGGAAAATCTTGATACATGTCAGTACTCGCAACCTAAGGTATATGAAGATAATCAAGGTACAATCGCCTTAGCGAAAAATCCCGTGAGCAGGCAAAGATGCAAACATGTAGACATCAAGTACCATTTTATTAGGTCTTCTGTAAATAATGGTGACATTACATTAGTGTATTGTCCCACTAATGAGATGATAGCAGATGTGTTGACAAAGCCTGTAACCAAGTATAAGTTGATGAAGTTTGATGCATTGATTTTTGGAAAATGATGCGTTATACTCTGTTAACAATGTGAGAGCAAGTGGGGGTGTTAACCGTGTGCTCTCAATGTGTATTATGTTTTTTTTTTTTTGTCTCTTTATTGATTGATATTTATGTCTGAGTTGATTGAGTTGAATGAAATGTCACGTGATGAGTAATGAGAGTGTGTATATTTGTGATTGGTTGTTTAATTAATAAAAATCACCTTGAGTGAGCACAGCTGCTGCTGTGTGTGTGTTGCAAGTCAGATACGTTGTTGCGTTTACTCTGTGAACAGTCATGACCCCACAAAATGAATTTAGAAATGATATTAGTGCTGGGGGGGAGTAGGTGTTTTTACCTTACCAGTATCAATGTTGCTCGGAGTTCTTCTGTGTTGCAGACTGGCTGGAGGGATCTGTTGAAGTGTATCACGGCCGCTGGCCGCTCGCAGTCGCAGATTCAATGTGTGTGTTCTTCACAGACAGTTCAACGGACGATTTTTTTTTTTTTTAACAGGTCAGGTGGTCAGAGAGCGGGATCGCCAACTCAACAATGCGCATGTGCAAATCATGCTTAATCTAATAAAAATGCTCTGATCAAATGAATAAATTCAGTTTAATATCCCGCTGCCAAATTATATGTATCAATGTAAAAAAAAAAATGGATTCAACCATAAATATAAACTAAAACGTTTACTTTAAATGATAAAACTAATAATTTTAAACTATTTCAATGACAAAATACACATTAAACTAACAACAGCAGTTAGACTTTTTTCAGTGTACCAGAAACCCCTTTTACGTTATACTATTTGTTAAAGGAGACCTATTAGGCTTTTCTGTGTTTTCTGTCATATCTATGATGTTACAATGTCAGATGTTCATGCTAAACATGGCCAAAGTGTATAATAAAGTCCTCTGGCAGCTCTGCCTCAACTCTTTATGAAGTTTCCTGATGGACAGATAGCTTTACTTATTGTGAATGCTAGCTGTTGCTAAAGATAGCTTGCAGCAGCTGCTGTTATAATCTTTACAGTCTATGGTTATAATCTGGCTCTGAAACAGCAGTCCAAAGCATCTGTACTAATGTTAATGTTTACATCTTTAACACCCCATACCCCCGGAGCATTAAGCTTACTAGCTAACTAGCTAGCAGAAGCTACAATACAGGGATCACAGAACTACAATAAAGGGCTTGAAATGCAGCATCATACAGCCCCTTTTAGTCAAACATTTCAGCTTACAGAATTGCGAAACGTGCAGAAACGTGGCCACAGTTACCCAGCAGACCGGGGTAATTTGAACTTGAAGTTGCTCATTTAATTGTATATACCGGTATATCCAAGCATTATTGTCATTATTTTGTATATAAAGTGATATACAAATAAAGATTGATTGATTGAATATTGATGCCATCCAATAAAGCACTTCACACATTATGTTGCTTTTCTCTTTTCAAGCAAATCAAAATAAACTTTTAGATATATTGTGTGTATAAACTGACAAAAGCATAAAAGCACTGCAGTAAATATTGAATATTTATTACCAGTATTTCACCAGGTTATCATTAAATATTTCTGGCTACTGTGTTTTAGTAACTGTGCACAAACTCAATAAAGGCACATGCCTTTGGTCTGAGAAACGGGAGCGTGCCTATGCTCCCACAGCCCTATGTTCCCACAGCTATTTGTTCCCAGAGAGGGTTAAGGTTACCCTAAACCCAACCCTAACCCTAACCCTAAACCTAACCCTAACCCTAACTAGCTGTAGTAGTGTAGAATAGCTGTAGTGTAGACTAGCTGTAGTGTAGACTAGCTGCTGTAGTGTAGACTAGCTGTAGTGTAGACTAGCTGCTGTAGTGTAGACTAGCTGTAGTGTAGACTAGCTGCTGTAGTGTAGACTAGCTGCTGTAGTGTAGAATAGCTGTAGTGTAGACTAGCTGCTGTAGTGTAGAATAGCTGTAGTGTAGACTAGCTGCTGTAGTGTAGACTAGCTGCTGTAGTGTAGAATAGCTGTAGTGTAGACTAGCTGCTGCAGTGTAGAATAGCTGTAGTGTAGACTAGCTGCTGTAGTGTAGACTAGCTGTAGTGTAGACTAGCTGCTGTAGTGTAGACTAGCTGTAGTGTAGACTAGCTGCTGTAGTGTAGACTAGCTGCTGTAGTGTAGAATAGCTGTAGTGTAGACTAGCTGCTGTAGTGTAGAATAGCTGTAGTGTAGACTAGCTGCTGTAGTGTAGACTAGCTGTAGTGTAGACTAGCTGCTGTAGTGTAGACTAGCTGTAGTGTAGACTAGCTGTAGTGTAGACTAGCTGCTGCAGTGTAGAATAGCTGTAGTGTAGACTAGCTGCTGCAGTGTAGAATAGCTGTAGTGTAGACTAGCTGCTGTAGTGTAGACTAGCTGTAGTGTAGACTAGCTGCTGTAGTGTAGACTAGCTGTAGTGTAGACTAGCTGCTGTAGTGTAGACTAGCTGCTGTAGTGTAGAATAGCTGTAGTGTAGACTAGCTGCTGTAGTGTAGACTAGCTGTAGTGTAGACTAGCTGCTGTAGTGTAGACTAGCTGTAGTGTAGACTAGCTGCTGCAGTGTAGACTAGCTGTAGTGTAGACTAGCTGCTGTAGTGTAGAATAGCTGTAGTGTAGACTAGCTGCTGTAGTGTAGACTAGCTGTAGTGTAGACTAGCTGCTGTAGTGTAGACTAGCTGTAGTGTAGACTAGCTGCTGCAGTGTAGACTAGCTGTAGTGTAGACTAGCTGCTGCAGTGTAGACTAGCTGTAGTGTAGACTAGCTGTAGTGTAGACTAGCTGCTGCAGTGTAGACTAGCTGTAGTGTAGACTAGCTGCTGCAGTGTAGAATAGCTGTAGTGTAGACTAGCCGCTGTAGTGTAGACTAGCTGTAGTGTAGACTAGCTGCTGTAGTGTAGACTAGCTGTAGTGTAGACTAGCTGCTGCAGTGTAGACTAGCTGTAGTGTAGACTAGCTGCTGTAGTGTAGAATAGCTGTAGTGTAGACTAGCTGCTGTAGTGTAGAATAGCTGTAGTGTAGACTAGCTGCTGTAGTGTAGACTAGCTGTAGTGTAGACTAGCTGCTGTAGTGTAGACTAGCTGTAGTGTAGACTAGCTGCTGCAGTGTAGACTAGCTGCAGTGTAGACTAGCTGCTGTAGTGTAGACTAGCTGTAGTGTAGACTAGCTGTAGTGTAGACTAGCTGCTGTAGTGTAGACTAGCTGTAGTGTAGACTAGCTGCTGCAGTGTAGAATAGCTGTAGTGTAGACTAGCTGCTGCAGTGTAGACTAGCTGTAGTGTAGACTAGCTGCTGCAGTGTAGACTAGCTGTAGTGTAGACTAGCTGTAGTGTAGACTAGCTGCTGTAGTGTAGACTAGCTGTAGTGTAGACTAGCTGCTGCAGTGTAGACTAGCTGTAGTGTAGACTAGCTGCTGCAGTGTAGAATAGCTGTAGTGTAGACTAGCTGCTGTAGTGTAGACTAGCTGTAGTGTAGACTAGCTGCTGCAGTGTAGACTAGCTGCTGCAGTGTAGACTAGCTGTAGTGTAGACTAGCTGCTGCAGTGTAGACTAGCTGTAGTGTAGACTAGCTGCTGCAGTGTAGAATAGCTGTAGTGTAGACTAGCTGCTGTAGTGTAGACTAGCTGCTGCAGTGTAGAATAGCTGTAGTGTAGACTAGCTGCTGTAGTGTAGACTAGCTGCTGCAGTGTAGAATAGCTGTAGTGTAGACTAGCTGCTGTAGTGTAGACGAGCTGCTGAAATTATAGGGAAATGTATGAACACTACTCAATTTTGAAAATGTCCTAGAAATGTGGGATCATAGAGTTCCTGGCAGATTTCTCCCGACCTTTTGGTGAACATAGGGCTGTGGAAACATATGGTTGTGGGAACATAGGGCCTAATTTTCTAAATTTTCTTAAAAAAAAAAAAAAAGATTCTTAGAAATGTGGGAACATAGGGCCGTGGGAAAGATCCCTGAGAGACCTGGGTTCAAATCTCACTGTGATATTATGCCCTGAACAAAATGGGTTACCTAGTTTCTCCAGAGATGTGACCTCTGATATATAACAATTGTAAGTCACTTTGGATAAAAGCGTAAGCTAAATAAGTAAAATGTCAAATATATTTATGTACAATTTCTGTGCACTTTTGAAGTGTGTTTTGCATCTGGCATTTCCTCTGAACTCTGACTTGACTGCTTATTATCGCAAAGCTCTGGTAGCTCTGATTAAATGGAGATACTTTTACCTGACAGAAACAAATTTATACAGGTCTTGATTTTCTAGATTATTTCCATACGTATTTCCTGTTTTCCTACATAGCATGATTACTTTCATTAAAACATCAACTCTTGAAAGGTAGTTGTGATGGGACAATATGACTTGATATGATGGCAAGCCCTGCTGGTTTGTTGTTTGGGCATTATGTGGACATGGATGCATCAGTCAAGCACTGTTGTGGTGTTAAAAAATAAAATAAAAAAAAATAAAAAAGAAAAAAAGAAAAGAAAACTGTTAAACTACATTCACACTACAGGCTTTGTTTATTTCCCATATCCAGAGGCGGACAGAGTACACAGCTTAATTACCTGAGTAAAAGTACAGATACCCCTTGCTAAATTTTACTCAAGTACAAGTAAAAGTACTACAGTCAGATGTCTACTTAAGTAAAAGTACTAAAGTACTTGTTTTTAAAAGTACTTGAGTATCAAGAGTACATTTTCTAAATATTGCATTACTACTGCCACAGTGCTTACATACATTGGTAAACACAGCAAACACTTGAAGCGAAAACTATCATTAACTTGTTCAGAAAATTGAAATAGTCTGGCGAGGTGGGGCACAGGTTGGCACATTTCCGGGATGTGATATTTTTTTTCCCAGGATGGTAGGGGAAGACTCATGAATATTCATTAGGGAAGTCATCCCTGATTGGTCTGATGACCTAACCCCACCCCTAAACCTACCCGTCACTGGGGGTCTTATGACCTCCATAACCCCGCCCCTAAACCTACCCGTCACTGGGGTTAAGACCAATCAGGGATGACTTCCCTAATGAATATTCATCAGTCTTCCCCTACCATCTTGAAAAAAAATAAATATCGCTCCCGGGATGGACCTGCTGCGTCTTCATCCATTGTTTCGTCCATGGTTTCGTCTCTTATCTAAATCTGACCATGGAGTTGACTTTGGCGGAAAGCTGAAGGTGATTGCTGATAGGCTGTCCCAATCAGTGGCGCCTGCACAATCCAATCACATTTGAGAGGGAAACAACAAATTGAGGGTTTCCGAGATGTTTCTTTTTTCCTTTTTTTTTAGAAGAAGTAACGGGTACTCACAGTTATGGATAGAAATGTAGTGGAGTAAAGAGTACAATATTTGCCTTTCAAATGTACTTGAGTAAAGTCATGAGTACTCCCCAAAAATGATACTCGAGTAAAGTACAGATCCCTCAAAATTGTACTTAAGTACTGTACTCAAGTAAATGTACTCCGTTACTGTCCGGCTCTGCCCATATCACGTGTAAACTGGCAAACTGCAAAGTCAGGAGCAGGAGATTTTGGGACACGTGACACTAAACGTGTGAAACGCAAAAAAATAGGTGAAACGTCCAATAATTTTAACGAACAACGGCAACGTTTGAGTGGGAGGGGTTACGTTAGAAAGCGCGAAACAGCCCAGAGAGACCGTTACAGACACATTTGTGAGCCAGAGAGGAGCGCGGCTGTTTTTATGTTTTCATAGTGTTTGATTGAGACAGTTTGGAAGAGAGCGACTTTTATGTGCAACGCGTTGTGCCATATTCAGGATGCAAAAGATACCATTCACAGTCTGCAAGTAAACAAGAACTACAAGGTACGTAAGCCCGAAATATAAACTGTATAACTAACGTTAACATTACCAACTCAAGCATGGTAACTTTAGTTAGCATAAATGTTAGCTTGTTAATCATTTACCATCTTTGACTTTACTCCAGCTTTGCAAACGTGCTAATTCTATAACTTGTGTTGTGACCTGAAAGTCGACGTTAACGTGTTAGTGTAACGTTAAACAGTGCCAATGTTATGAGTGAAGTGTTGGCTCACTAACGTTAGTACGTTATAATGTAACGTTAGGTTGAGATAGTGTTAACTGTTTTACATATTTAACTAACGTTACTTGCACACAATAGTTTCCAATATAAGTTATTTGTATTTTTTTTTCTCAATTAAGATTGCCTATGCACTCAAATATTGTTTTTTTCTGTCTCTCAACAGATTTTGCTGACCTCAAAGTAATCTGAAGAGGTGAGTGTTTTGCCATGGTCCAAGAATACACTTGTCACAGGTGTGGTGTTTCTGTGAAAACCTTAAAAGGTTATGTTCAACATCAAGAGCTACACAGAAATGAGGCTCATTACCAGTATGCATGTTGTATAACAGGTTGCAAGTCTCACTTTAGAAATTATAATGCATTTAAATGCCATGTTTACCGTCATCATAAGCAGGCATCTTCTGTGTCACAGTGTGAGACTTTGCAGGGACCATTTAAATGTGAACTTACTCACTGTAAGAAAGAGTTGATTGATCTGAAAGATCTTTTGTGTCACCTGAAATCTCATGCTTCAAAAAGAGAGGAGGTGCAATGCCCATTCAAAAACTGTGATAAGACTTTTTCAGTGAAATCATCTTTAACGTCCCACCTATCTAGAAAGCACAAACATTCCACAGCTCTTCATGTCTCTGGTGCATACTGTCTTCCTTCAGCTCCTAGTGAGCCTCAGTTTTCTGTTGTTGAAAGCCAGTCAGATGAAGGGGCAGTTGATGATGGGCCTGGTGAGATTACACTGGATCCTGCACAAATGAAGAGCTTATACATGAGAAATCTATGCATGTTTTACATGAAGTTGCAGGCAAAGCACCTCATCCCCTCCTCTACAATACAGTTGATTGTAGAAGAAATTAATAGTCTCAGTGGTGTTTGCCAGCAACACACAAAGAATCAACTTAAAGTATCTCTTCATGCAAAAACTAAACTAACTGAGACAGAAATTAAAGATGTTTTGACGACCCTAGATGACATAGATATGCATTCATCCTGTAGCTCTGCACTTTCTACAGAGTACAAGAGAAAGCAGTATTTTGAGGAGAATTTTGCCTATGTGCATCCACAGACAGTTTTTTTGGGGTTTGATGAAAACAGAAAAGAGCGAAATGCTCAGTACATTCCCATAAAAGATACATTAACAGCTCTGTTAAAAGATCCTGCTGTGTGGGAAGAATGTTCTACAACTGGGAATGAGAGTGCACCTCGTATTTTTAACGATGTGTGTGATGGATCTGTATTCAAATCCAATCCTCTGTTTTCAGAGTCACGTCTCACTTTAAAGGTGATACTGTATCAAGATGCTTTCGAGGTGGTTAATCCCATTGGCTCTGCAAAGAAAAAACACAAAATGCTTGGGGTCTACTTCACTCTTGCAAACTTTGATCCTTTTCATCGATCCACCGTTGATAACATGCAGCTTTTGCTCTTGTGTCGAGAGGCTGATTTCAAGCATTTTGGCCATGAGAAAGTGTTCTCTCAATTGTTATCAGATCTCAGAGAACTGGAGACAAATGGTCTGAATATACATGGAAACACTGTGAAAGCAACACTCTATTGCATTGCTGGGGATAACTTGGGTTCGCATAATATCGGTGGCTTCACAGAAAACTTCAGTACATCGCGCTATTTCTGCCGGTATTGTCACATTACCAGAGATAAGCTAGACGACTTTGAACACAATGCATCCATCCGCACAGTACAAGACTACAATGACACTATTAGGGATGGGTACCGAAACCCGGTATTAAACGGGCCCCGGTGCTGAATTATGGAAGACCGCTGGATCGATAAGCTCGGACGTTATCGGTTCTGCTGTCGGTACTGGAGAAATTAAGAAAGTACACGTGCCATTTATTATTGCTATTAAGAAATTATTATCTTGCTAATTTAATCTCGCCAGCCACTTCTATATATAATAATATTGAACCATTATTGTCTGTGATGCATTTTTGCTAAAGAGAGAGAGTGTGTGTGAGAGAGAAAGCGATCTTTCACGCGGAGCCACGGCGCGCGCAACACAACAGCCCTGCTTAACCCTCTGGGGACCAAAAACGCGCCCGCGCGTTTTGCTCGTTTTTTTTTTTTAGCAATGAAAATAAACACTAAATGCTCTGTTAATTTTGATCTTTCATTTTCGTGTAATACATCAATCGATCCTGTTCAGTTTCTATTTTTTTTCTGTATATTCACAATAAAAATAAAGTGTTTTGCTTTTTGACAAATAAAGAAACTTTAACATGATGCGATTTCTGCCTTCTCTCTGTCAGTGAACTCCCGTTTGAAACGCGTTCGAAAATGATCTATAACTCTGCGAAAATTCAGTCAAACAGGCAAACAGACCCACGGGCATAAAGCTTGAGATCGCAGCTTTTAAATGAAGTAATTTATATAAAAAACAAATATTATCAGCTTCTGTAATCTGTATAAAAAGAGAGCGACTCCAGTCGAGCTCATTACGAGCCATTCAAAAGTAATTTGACCACGCCCCGGAGAGCGCGTGCTATTCAAACGCAAATTCTGAGAACCATTTCAGTCTGTGAAACGCCCCCACATCAGCTGTAAACAAAGAGGCATAATATAGCCTACCTTATGGAGAAAATTTTCCGTGCTGATATGAGGAGCAGATCCCGCTGAGGAGTGAGGTAGGCTAAGTTATCCTTTCTCAAGTGTTAATGTGGAATAACGTTATGGAATAACGTTGTAGGCTTATGTAAACAAAAAGATGAATCGCATTTCTATAATATGAATCGCGTTTCTGTGAGATGAATGAAGGGTACATATTTGTAAAGACTGTTTAGCCTAAATATGAATCGCGTTTCTGTGAGATGAATGAAGGGTACATATTTGTAAAGACTGTTTAGCCTAAAATGAATCGCGTTTCTGTGAGATGAATGAAGGGTACATATTTGTAAAGAGTGTTTAGCCTAAATATGAATCGCGCGTCTGTGTGTGAAAGAATAAACTGCTTTTACAGTTACAGTTACTGCGTTACAGTCAGGCGAAGTATGAAAGACAACATTTTGTTGACTAGATTTGGGTACAGTTTTTACTGTAGAATATACTGTCACATCAAATAAGCTTTTCTGCTCATATATATAAAATACTATTTTGTCAAAAATAAAGTCATAGACTAAGATGTTCCAATGTTGGCTATATTCAAACTAATGAATACATATGATAAAATGTAGGCCTATAATCTTTTTTTTTTTTTTTTTACAAAGAAAGAGTACTTTTTTGCAGAAATATTGCTGAAATTGTAATTATTGTTGTAATTGTAACCTTTTTAATAAAATAGCAAAACATATTTACAAGATAGATGTAAGCAAAATCTTAAATGGTCAATATAAGTCTTCTTCAAAATATATATTTTGTCCTTGCATTGTGGCTCAGTCAGTGTCACACCTGAATGAATGGCTAATTATGCAGAGTCATTATGCAGAGTGGGTGGGACTAAGGTGTAAACTACTCCTCCCCCTCGCATATTGGCTTTCCAAGCAAAACCTGTTTTACACCATTTAAATCAATGTTTTTTTTTTTGTGAACGATAAAGCAAGACTATTTTCACATAATTTTGAAGCTAGAACTGAAAGGGACAACATCCATTAGTCAAAAGTCTTGTGGGCACATATTTTGTATGAGTTTTGTGGTCTTATTTCAGCAACTTTCATTTTTATTTTTTTAAATAACCACGCATAAACATTATTCTCTTAAAAATACAAACATCTACATACATGTTGCTCGCATATTATGGTAGGCCTGTTTGTGCTATATAGAGTGAATTTACACCTTTGCCATTAACCCCCTGAGGTCTACGGTATCGCCGGCGATACCAGCTCGCTTTTTTTTTATCAATGTAAAAGAAACTCATAAATACTCTGTTGACTTTGATTTTCCATAGGAGTTTCATACATCAATCGATTCTGTTAAATGTGTATTATTTTTGTGTATACTCACAATAAAAACAAAGTGTTGTGCTTTTTGCCAAATAAAGAAAAATAAACACGAAGCGAGTTCTGCCTTCTCTCTGCCAGTGTAGTCCATTCTGAAACGCGTCCGAAAATGAACAATAACTGAGCGAATACTCAGTCAAACAGGCATACAGACACACAGGCATGAAGCTTGAATTCTCTTCTCTTAAATGAAGTAATTTATATGAAAAACAAATATTCTCATCTTGTGAAATCTGTATTAAAAGAGAGCGATTCCAGTCGAGCTCATCTCATCTCATTACGTTATAATCGGCCACGCCCATGGAGAGCGCGCGCTATTCAAACGCAAATGACTGAGACGATCCCATACAAACTGTGAACGCCCACATATCAGCTTGAGAAAACACATCAAGTTTATTCAGATAAGTGTACTTGTCTACACTGTCTCGCAGCGCTGTGAGGAATAATAATAATGGAAAACTTACCTCAGAAGTGCTGGTATTTCGAGGAGCAACGGATGGAATAATGTAGTAAGTTTTTTTTTTCATTCTCAAGTAAATCGCGTTTCTGTGTGAATGAATGAACGTCAGAGATGCGCTGTTTACCACAACTCGCAAAAAGACGGTTTAAATTTGAATTGCGTTTCTGTGTGTGAATAAATGATCTGCTTTTAGCAAACTATTTTGCTATACTGAGTAAAATCGATTGAAATATGTTGAAATAAAATGTATTTGTATAAGCAACGTATTAAACTGCAAATTAACATTTATATTCCTTATAATAAAAACGAAAGACCTATGTTACAGACAAATGAAAGACAACATTTCGTTGATTAGTTTTGGATAGATTACACATTTTTACTGTAAAATATCTGCCACCTCAAATAAGCTTTTGTTTGCCAATTTTTGCTAATATGTTAAATATAGTATGTTTTGTCAATGTAGGCTATATTCGAAGTTTGAAATATGTATGATAAAATGTATACTTTAGTTTTTACAAAGAAAGATTACACTTCAATTGTTGTTGTAATTGTAACCTTTTTAATAAAAAATATATATATTTACAAGGTAGATGTAAACAAATTTTAAAAGGTAAATATAAGCATTTTCTTTAAATAATTTTTATTGTGTTTTATTATTGACAAATTTGGGGAGAGGATACATATTCCAAAACTGAAAATACAGTATGAGAATTAACTGCACAATTAATAGACATGTTTTCCTTGGATATTATACAATTTGCAAGCAAAATTTGTGAAAAAAAAAAAAATTGACATGCTTCCAACTGTGAACCAATTTGGTAGAATATATATATATATATATATATATATATATATACTGTATATATATTGCTCTTGCATTCTTTCTTGTGGCTATAGGTGACACACCTGAATGAATGGCTCATTAAGTATGCGGGCCCCATTGTCTCCTGAGGTGTGAACCACTACATATGCATGATGCTGTTGAATGGTTGACGCCCCTTGCGCATATTGCCTTTACAAACAAAAAGTGTTTTACAAGATTTAAATCAATGTATTGTGTTATGTGAATGATAAGGGCAGGATGATTTTCACATCATTTTGAAGAAAAAACTCTAGGCAAAGACATCAATTAGTCAAAAGTCTTATTGACACGTATTTAGTATGTGTTTTGTGGCCTTATTTCAGAAACTTTAGTTTTTATTTTTTTCAATAACCATGCATAAACATTATTCTCTCAAAAATACAAACATGTACATGCATGTTGCTCACATATTATGGTAGCCCTGTTTGTGCTAAATAGAGTGTAATTATACCTTTGCCATTAATATGTTTATAAGCAACTGAAAAAAGCACAAATGTCAGGGCATGTCAGAACATCTCAAGGACCCCAAAAACCCCTCAGACCTCAGAGGGTTAACATGTTTATAAATAACTGAAAAAAGCACAAATGTCAGAGCATGTCAGAACATCTCAAGGGCCCCAAAAACAGCTTGGTCCCCAGAGGGTTAATGAGTGACGATGAGGACAGAACTAAACATTCAAACGGTTACACTTTAGATGTTTGATATTAAACTAATTTTATTTTAGATTTAGATTTTGGCTTCCAATGATTATAAAAAAAAGATGATATTTGAGGTATAACCATTAAAAACTAAAGCCACATTCTCTCCAGCGCAACTTACTTCCCTTCACAGCGGTGCGCTGTCATTTCTCCCTAAAACCCAAACGTAACGTCAGAATTTGCACGATCGTGATTGTTGTAAAATATAGTCTATACTGATGCTAAACTGCGGGACGCGTTTGATAATAAAAGGCTATTAAAAGTACCAAAATTGACGCAATAGACGCTGTTCCAAAGGCGGCGCGCGCTCCGAAACACACCGCAACGAGACAAGCAGCAACGTAGGCTATATTTTGGGCTTCGTGTGCACATCTAAACAATCAAATTTACACACAAATATGTCAAAATGGCCTTCTTGGAGATTCACGTAAACAGTTTATTCACTTAACTACAGTTTATGTCTTAAATGGGCGTAAATAGTTTTGAGAAAATGATGCGTCATAATGATTAGATCTGCATTTGGTCTTAAAGAGGCAGCAGTCTAATAATCCTGCTGACGATTGCTCCATTAATGTGAATCAAACAACAAAAGGCAAAGAGAAAATCAGCGCAGCTCTTGAATGAATAATTTTGGCTTTTATAAGCTTTAATCTATCTATGATAAACTATGCAGTGTTATTTTACATCTGACTTTATTAGATGTCTTTTTAGCCCATATTACTCCTGAACAGTAATCTCAGTAGACATTACTGAAATTAAAGCACTGGGTATATAATTTGTATATTTGTTTTATTGTATAGGCCTACTTTTCTTTTTTTTTTTTTTTTTTTTACCATGTGTTTGTACTTTGTTTTTGGTGTCCTAAACACAAAACCCTGCACCCTTCTACATAACATACATGTTTTATTTGTTTTGTTAAAGCATTGCTTTTATATATTTAACGTTTCAGAATATAAAGCAATATTAATTATGTTCTAAATAATTTTTCCCCTTTTTTTTTTAAATAACAAAAAGAACCGATAAGAATACCGTTAAAGTACCGGATCGATAAGGAGTATCGGTAAGAGTAGTAATACCGTTAAAACCTTAACGATACCCATCCCTAGACACTATACAAGAGCTGCACAATGATGATGTAAGTGAAGTCAGAGGTTTGAAATTTGACTCGATCTTTAACTCTCTGGCTTTTTTCCATGTCTGCCAGCCAGGCCTCCCACCCTGTATTGGCCATGATTTGTTTGAGGGTGTTGTGGCATACGACCTTGCCATTTACATCAACTATTTTGTCAAGGTGAAGAAATTCTTCACATATTCCCAACTTAATCGTAGGATTAGGCAGTTTGGCTATCAGGGATCTGATGGTAATTCTACACCCTCAGAAGTTTCTGAAAAGGGTGTAAAACTAGGTGGCCAGGCAGCAGAAAACTGGTCTTTGCTGAGACTTCTCCCTCTTATAATCGGGGATAGGATCACAGATACAGAGAATCCAGTATGGCAGCTGACTGTCCAACTGAAAGAGGTAGTGGAATTAATTTGTGCCCCTAAAATATCAGCACCACAGATTGCTCTGCTCAATGTTCAGATACGTGACTATCTAGAGGCAAGGAAAGAAATGTTTCCTGCGCACAAATTGAAACCAAAGCACCATTACCTCACTCACTACCCTGCACTGATACTGAAATTTGGCCCTCTCATGCGGTTGTGGACAATGAGGTTCGAAAGCAAGCATTCATACTTCAAAAGATGTGTGCGAAGAACACAAAATTTCAAAAATGTATGTCAAACACTTGCCAGAAACCACCAGCTACTACAAGCCTACTTACATGCAGGCTCTTTTTTTGCACCTTCATTGGTGGTGAAGAACTCCACTCCTTTCCATGCTGAACTGTACAGCAATGCAGTGCGCACTGCTGTAGGAGAAACTTTGGTCAAGGAAACCAATGTTGTGGCAAGTACAGAGGTACAGTGGAAAGGCACTCAATACAGAAAGGGGTTCTTTCTTTGTCTGAGCCACGGTGAGTCAACCGAATTCGGACAAATTCAGCTTATACTGGTGAAGGAGGAGAAGCATGTGTACTTTATTGTTACACCTCATAATGTGTCATATTTAGCGGAGTTTGGACTTTATGAAGTGAAAGAGGCAAGGCAGACCATGAAGTGTATGAAAGGAGAGCTCAAACTGGATTATTATCCATTGCCTGAGTACAAGCTTTTTGGGACAAGAGTCATTTCACTGAAACACAGCGTTGTTGATACAGAGTAAAGAAAACTATCAATGTGTCTTTTCTCTCCTGTATAGTTATGGATACACAGAGTGCTCTTTCCTCTTTCCTTACCTCAACACTCCCAAAACTAAGGGAACTTGACCCTTTGCTCGAGGCTCTTCAAGAATTAGGAGTTCACGACCTTGAAGACTTGAACTACATTCAAGAAAGTGACCTTCTTCATGTCCTGAAGCCAGTGGAAGCAAGGAAACTTATTTCCCATTTTAAAACCACAAGTATGTGTTTGTACTTAATGCAACTTTTAATATTAAGAACATTAGATATATGCTAATGTATATATGATATATGCTTTTTCTGGTGTTCTTATTATCTCCAAATAAAGGTTTATGTTGTTACTGTGGCAAAAAAAAATAAACAAGACATAACTCCACTATTGTGTGTCCTTTAAGGCCAAAGAGATGCGTTGGACAGTCTTCCCAGCAACCAACAGTCCTGTGACAGTCCTCATACACAGCCTGATGAGATGTTCCCTTCTGGTGAGTCCATGCCTATTGCACAGAATGTGACTTTTTTGGTCTTTGCACTTATCATTAGTCTTGTCTGAAGTTTCACTATTTGGCAAGTATGTATCTTCTCTACATATGGCCATTAACTATTCTAAAAATAAAAGGGCACCATGTCTGTGTTGCTCCACTACATAACTAAACAGAACATAATTTTGTGTAATTTACTGTGATTGTTTAAAAAACAAACTAAGCCCCCAAAAATTGGTATGAAATTGTTTGGCTTTGCAGTGCATGTTGTATCATCATATTTTCATCTGTAACCTTTCAGGTGGCTACAGCTCAGCAAGTTCAAATTCACCAAGGTCAACATCTAGTTCAAGTATAGGTTGCACACCTCGTCGACCGTCTGACAACAGCTGGCATTTCAATTTTGAAATTCCATGGAAGAAGTTGCCATCTGAGCTCATCAGAAAATTAGAAGAAGGGAAGCGACCAACAAAGAGTGACAGACTTGAAATGATACGGCTGATTATCAGTGAAATCTTAACAATATGCCCAACACCCGCGAAGAAACACCTCAGTGAGATTGCAAGAAAGATGGCAAAGGTGTATCCTGTGGCATTCACTGATGTCATTGAAGGTGAAATTGTGGGCAGTGGATATGACTCACTCACAAAACAGATGCTCAGCAGGGTGGATAACTTGAAGAGAGGAAACACTCCACTTTCCTTAAAAAGACAACTTATTAGCACCAGTGAAGGAGAGGATACCCCACCCAGGAAGAGAAGACTAGACACCTATGGATGCATTAATTGGCAACCAATGCGTCTACCAACTGATGAAACACTGGAATCCCAGAAGCAAGCACAAGAACAGTTAAAGAAAATGTACAAAGAAAGATGCCGTGACACGAAATGTATTGAGAAAATGATGAGGACCACCTTCTTCACTCAGAGAAAAGACATTATCAATGGAATTGAGACCTCTGATTTGATAAATGATTGGCCATATTTATTTGAAATAACTGGCATGAAGACTCATTTCAAGGCATGGACATTGATAACAAAGCCATGGAAAACAAATATGCCAGGGTTATTTCATACCTCAAGACCAGTGACAAGACAGGGAAGATGGAGACCATCTTCAGAGAAATGGAAGCATCAAGCAAGAATGTTGCAGATGTCAGTGCTGCTGGGTTTCTTCAACTACTTGTTAGATATTTCAATGAGGAAGAAGACCAGATGTTCCATAAACTGGATCAAACAATCCTGCCCTCTGAAGTGAACTGTGCGGAACTTCCAAGTACGCCATGCATTGTTGTGTGTGGTAAGTTTGAATATTTTCTTTTTCTAACATAGTTATGTTATTATATTATTATTATAATTTACTATTGGTTATTAAAGGTGTAGTTATTCTTTTTTGCCTTCTTCCTTTACCTGTGAAGTAGAGCTGTCCTCGATTGAAGAAATTCAAGGTCAACAAATAATCATTCAGTTGTATCGACTAATCGATTAGTTGATTTAATCGAGTTTCTCCGCAAAGAGTCATGCAAAAGCACCACTTTAATTCGTGTTTACCAGAGATGTGCACGCACGTTTCTTGGAAATAAGTCATTCAGCATGAAAAAAGCATAAAACATGCCTAATCAACTGAAGAGATCTTAGTTGACTTCTGCAACATTACCTACCCCAGATTTATACGTAATGATAATATCGTATTGTTTGTCTGGTGATTTCCACCCCTACCAATTGTGTGATGGATGTTTTTTTCATGTTTCGTGTGTTTTAGTTAAATATAATTTAACTTTACAAACGTATTGAATAATTACTGGACTTTATGGTCTTTGAGCACAGTTTGTCACAAAAATACAGATCCCCTGCCTGTCTTTTGTGTGTTTACAACAGGAAATTCTCCATTGGCAGCAGAGTACTTCATGCTTTCTGTGGACCAGACCATTGTGAATGGTCACATCAATGCCTTCACTGATGCTCTTGTATTGATGTTTGCCACGTACTACTGCCTGAACATATCTTACCCAGAAGGCCAAGGAGCAACATTGGAGTTCTTGCAGAGGTGAGAAAAAAGTCATTTAAAAAAAAAAAAGTTTTATTGATTTTTGGTATAAAGAACACAGCACAGGGTCAGTGGAGTACATGTTCTTAGTAATAATACTCAAATGTCTCTGACATCAAAGTTTTCGGTGGTGACTTTGCATTATGATATTCTGTCCATTTTTCGCATTTCTTCAGACGTCCATTTTAAATATCCAAACAGATATAGAATGACTAGAAAAAATAGTTACCCCTTTAAAATCGAATGCAATTTAATAAAAGAGCCTTGCACAGGACAGGATTTCACAACTTTCCCTTGCTGTCTTTTTCACTACATTTTCTCAACCGTAGAGAGTGTATTAAAGGGATACTCCACTGTCTTTTCATATTAAACTATGTTATTCCCTTAACTAAGACGAGTTGATACATGCCTCTCTCGTCTCAGTGCGTGCACTCAATCGCTCTGGCGCGCGGCGAAACTTTGTTCACTCAGTTCATTCAATATGGGCCAAGCAGAGAAGCTACCAAACACCTCCACGTTTTCCCTATTTAAATACAGTTACTCGCGTAGTGCAACTCGACCTAGGACGGTGACACAAAACAAAACGTTGCGCTTTTCTAAGTGTGTAAAATGGATAACTATGTTGTATGGCGGAATACCACAGCAAGTGCTTATGAGCACTTCGACCTGGCGGAGTAATATCTTCACTAGAGGGAGCGGGGGCCGGTGAGAGGATTTTTCTCGAGTGAAGATATTACTCCGCCAAGTCGAAGTGCTCATAAGCACTTGCTGTGGTATTCCGCCATACAACATAGTTATCCATTTTACACACTTAGAAAAGCGCAACGTTTTGTTTTGTGTCACCGTCCTAGGTCGAGTTGCACTACGCGAGTAACTGTATTTAAATAGGGAAAACGTGGAGGTGTTTGGTAGCTTCTCTGCTTGGCCCATATTGAATGAACTGAGTTAACAAAGTTTCGCCGTGCGCCAGAGCGATTGAGTGCACGCACTGAGACGAGAGAGGTATGTATCAACTCGTCTTAGTTAAGGGAATAACATAGTTTAATATGAAAAGACGGTGGAGTATCCTTTTAATAGACTTCTTAAAAGGTACTATGTGTCATGACAAAGACATGACATCATTAACAGCATGCTAACAAGCTTAACCCCGACACATTCTGTGTGGTTATTCTACTTTTTATCTCAAGAGGCGATAGTCCGATAGTATAGCTTGTGCCTCCTCCCCTCTAGTTTCAGTTGAGATGTATATGATGCAACAGCTGTGTGTGTGGGCCTTGTGTGCCTCAGCAGCACAGTGAGCAGCAAGTCCACATTAAGCCACTTTATATTATATTTCTTTAAGTTACAGTGCCCAGTATTGTGCCAATATGCCTCCACGCTGTGCTGTGTGAAATATATGGAAAGGGCGGGTCAGATCTGAGCAGGAAATGGTTGATAGTAACAGAGGCGGAACAGTGCCTGTGTGAAAAGCCATACACAGTGTGCCAGCACAGCGCATATTGTGCTATACTTTACAGTCTGCCTCACGTCTTGGATTGATATGTGAAAGTACATACAGCAGTGGAATTATGCCTTAACATTTTTTTTCAGTTGGACACTAATTCAATATCAATATATTTTTGATATATCATTACGTTACAGCATTTGTCACTGAACGACGTTCAGGGCACAGCCGTCAGTTTATTTTTATTCAAAGTCGAGCAGTTTAGAACACAATTGGCTGTGTTCTAAACTGCTTGTGTATAATGCCAGGACATAAAAACTACACTGCACTTTTGTTCCCATCTATATGCTGATACTGTCTGTGTTTTATCTCCTGCTGCTGTTTTTGCACAAATTTCTTACTTCAGTGAGGAATTTTCAGCAGCTACATGCGTGCTGCATGGAGGATTTTTTTTTAAATATAGTTTTTGAAAAAGTGAGTGAAGTAACATACTCGATAATGTCTGCTCATTGTTAAAACAATAATTAAGATATTACCGTAGACGATACATATCTCACACTTGGGTTAGTCTATGTTAAGCGCTGTCGCGTTTCCATTACAGATTCGCACAAAACTTTTGTGTTTTTTTTTCTTCTAAATATCGATAAACTACTATTGCGAAATGACGGCGTTTCCATTAACCGATGTTATGCGACTAAAACATCATTTTTTTCCTCTCGCGATCAGTCATTCCAAAAATCATGGCAACGGACGTTGGTAGGTTTATATCACAGCCACCACCAGACTAGACATTATAATATTATTATATCCAGGTTCAGGTTGGTGTGTGTTGGTTTTTGTCCACCTCAATCTCCAGGTGTGTGTGTGTGTGTGTGTGTGTGTGTGTGAGAGTCTTTTTGAATGTTTGAGTGTGTGAGCCTGTGTTTGAGTGTGTCAGTAAGTTTGTAAGTTTGTGAGTTTGTGTGTGTGTGTGTGTGTGTGTTTTTTTGTGCGTGTGTGTGTGTGTGTGTGTGTGTGTGTGTGTGTGTGTGTGTGTGTGTGTGTGTGTGTGTGTGTGTGTGTGTGTGTGTGTGTGTGTGTGTGTCCATCTCCAGGTCCAGGTTTGTGTGTGAGAAAAATTTGCAACAAGAAGTCTGTGGAGCAGTCATAGCATAGAAAGTGTAGCAATGGCATAGCAATGTCTTTAAAGGGATAGTTCACCCAAAAATGAAAATTCTATCATCGTTTACTCACCCTCAAGTTGTTCCAAACCTGTATGAGTTTCTTTGTTCTGTTGAACACAAAGGAAGATATTTGGAAGAGTGTTTGTAACCAAACAGATCTCGGTCCCCATTGACTACCATAGTATATATTTTTTCCTACTATGGTAGTCAATGGGGACCGAGATCTGTTTGATTCTGTCATTCTTCCAAATATCTTCCTTTGTGTTCAACAGAACAAAGAAACTCATACAGGTTTGGAACAACTTGAGGGTGAGTAAACGATGATAGAATTTTCATTTTTGGGTGAACTATCCCTTTAAGGTATCTGACACTAAGTGTTGGCAATGGAAATGTGTACTTGTCACTAAAAATATATGATATATATATATATATATATGATATATTTAACTTAATCCCCACCCCGGTCCCCAAACACCACACCACCGCAAATAGAATCTAATTCTGTGGGAAACACTGCGTACATACAGTATGTTTTCCAATTTATTCCTGATTCGTCCTCATGTCAAGATATAAGGTATATTTTGCAGGAGTCCACATTTTATTACTAAAATTGTTTGATGTCTTTCACTTGACAGATGCCTTTTTAAGATCAACCCAGACAAGGGATCGAAAGTGGAGAAGAATTCTACCAAAAGGCAGCTGGCGGTCAGTCCGAAGGTTCTTTCCCTGATAACAAAAATATCGGACCATGAATGGAGGGAGTAAAAAAAAAAAAAAACACTTTTCAGAAGGGAGACTATTGCAATCGAATGTCCCTAGTTCTTTCTCATGCACAGTTCATGTTGTTCTCACTACTGTATTCTTGAGTGTTCTTTAATTGTTGTCAGATAGTACCACTGCGACCCAGATGAATACTGGGTACACATTGTAACCATATTTTAAGTATAGAATTGGTTCACAGTACTGGACAAAGTTATTATAGTTATTAGTTTATAGTGGATAAACTCAGTACCTTCAGTTAAGTTACTGCAATAACAGTGGAAGCAAGCATTACACTGCACCTAGATTGACTTTTATCTTATCTGAAGTACCAGACAGACTTTTAAATTGTATTGCTTGTTTTTTTTGTTTCAAGTGTTTTTATTTCACTGTGAATATTGGCTGAACCTATTGTAAACTGTTCTTGAACTTTCGCCTACAAGCAGCCAATTGTTGGACTGCTAGCAGTATGTAGCTATGCCGTTAAGCTATGTAAGCAAGTATGTTGCTAGAGCAGCAACTGTTTTCTATTCTGATCTGTTGGTCAACAGAATAAAATAATGTTGAACAGTAGTTAGTGTGTTCTGGTTCTTATTGTTAAGCTAAATCATTTGTCATTTAAGTACTGTTATAGCTTGATATTTTTTAATTTGTCCATTACATTTGAAGGTTGAATGTGTATAAATATACGTTTAGTTATCATTATCATAGTGTTATGATATTTGACAAAATTATTTCTTTGGACATTTAAAACAAAGGTAAATCCATTGTAGCCAATGTTGTATAAATTAAATATACATTATTTCTATGTAAAATTTCCTACAAAAAGTAATTATACTTAATATGCTCTAAAATTAATGGTAGATTGCTCTAATTGTACTCACACATACTTGTTTAATAACAGTATTTGCTTTTCTTTTTAAAGGCGAATCCATTGTTTTTATGGCAAAGTATGCTTATTTAACATTGAAGATTAATTAAATATACATTATCTTTATGTAAAATTACATATAAAGAATTCTAAAATGAATGGTAGATTGCTGTAATTGTACCTAAATTCATTGTATTTATGGCAGAGTATGCTTTTTTTCCACATTAAAAATCAATTAAATACATGGGATTTATATGTAAAGTTCCATGTAAAAACTTGTAAAAAAAAACCTTGATATGATCTAAAATTAAGGGTAGATTGTTGTAAAAAAAAAAGCTTATTATCTGTTTTACAAAAGTATTTTGACTTTTTTTTAAAGTTAAATCAAATTTTTTTGTGGGTGATATATCACTTTATTACATTAAATATTTATTAAATAAACAAAATTTTTACATAATAATATATTATAAAACTCAAATAATAGTGGCACTTTTCTGTATTATAGCAGTGTTTAACTGTATTTATAGGTAATTTAATTGTTTTTAAAGGTGTATATGCCTTTTTTAAACATTAAAAATCCCAATAATTACATGAGATTTAATGTAATATTAAAGATACAATCTGTTATTTAATTATGGAAAATTACTGTATTTTAACGTGATTGTTTTTTGCTGTTATTTTACGGTAATTTTTTGGCGCCCCAGCTGCCGGAATAATACCGTTTTTTTACGTTTTTTTTTTTTACAGTGTATGTACGCAGAAATAAATATGAGTATGTGTTTATAATTTAGCAAGTGTGCAATCCCAAACCCTCACGGCCATAAGTGTGTTAATGTTCTCCACAACGTATGCTGATTATCCACCAGCCATGTAGTTGACATACACTAACTGGCTCCGCGGACGGCGCCGTCTTTGATTTAAAACAAGTACTCGCTGTCTCGCTGCCATAGCTATAAAGTTTGTGTAAACTCATCTTTCTTTATATAGACTCCTAAGCAGGCCCGGGGTGGGTAAATCGGGGTTTTTTTTCACATTTGTCACGTTAGTTACATTAGGCTACACACGTTCCACATTCTGACACCGCAGCGCGCAGCCTCTGCATGGATTGTACCATGTGAGGGAGTTCTCCCCTCCCCTCCTATAGAGTTGGTTGGGTCCAGCCCGTCTTTTCCAAAACGTTTTCTCAGGTAGGCTACCGCGGCACCGCCGGCGCCTACCGATAGCTGGGCCGGCCCTACCGTAACGGTCCACGTCAGGGAGGATGGATGGGAGGAAGAGGCCAGGAGGTATGGAAGTCACAGAATAAAACATTTTAAAAGATAATTGCGACTTTTTATCTCACAATTGCGAGTTTACATCTCGCAATTCTGACTTTATTTCTCAGAATTGCGAGATATAAAGTCAGAATTGCGTGAAATAAAGTCGCACTCGTACTTGCGTGTTATAAAGTCAGAATTGCGAGATATAAAATCCGAATTGCGTGAAATAAAGTCGCAATTGCGTGTTATAAAGTCAGAATTGCAAGATATAAAGTCAGAATTGTGTGAAATAAAGTCGCAATTGCTTCTTATAAAGTCTAAGTGAATTATTATTTAACCTTTACATTATTTGTTGAACCATGGTATTAATACAAACTCACAATAGTAAGAGTTGAACTGTTGCTTCATTTATCCAATTTGGAAAAAGTGCTAATTTGGAATTACACCATGGAAAAAGTGGGCCGGTCTTGGCCTGAAACTCCCGGGCTGAAAAGTGGCCCCACTCCGGCCCTGCTCCTAAGCCTTTTCTGTCAAATGGTTCGCCAGCTGATGTGCCTTAGGATAGTAGCCTAATTAAAAAAAGCTAACAACCATTAGTGTATGGAAACTTTATTAATGAAAACACTTCCATACACTGGGTGTAGGCTATAACAACATAAGTATTTTATGTGTAAATTTTTTAAGTAAAGTAAAAATGTAATTTTAATACTAAATCAGATTTTATATTAAATGTTCATATAAAATTTTCTATGTGTAATTAAACTGCGATTAATTAAAAAAGCTTTTTGCGTAGTGGTGGCCACTAGCGGTATGAACCGTCAGCAGCGATAAGGTATAGCTAAGAGCGCTCCAGACCAACCTTACGAACGTATGACTTACAGAAGGTATACTTAACTAAGAAGGTTTCGGAAACCACGTATTAACGATAAGGTACTTCTTAAGGTACAACTTAAGAACGACGTAGCGTTAAGGTAGTTTCGGAGAACGCACCCCTGAACTTCCCATCACTCAGTCATGACTCGTGAGAGCAGGGGGCGGGGCGGGGCAGCGGCAGCTCAGCGAATCATATAGCCTATTTTGTGAATTGTTCATCCCGGTTGGCACACATTTTGCCGCCCTTACAAAAGTGCCGCTCTAGGCAATTGCCTAGTTCGCCTATATGGACGCGCCGGCCCTGATGACCCCTTAAAATTCACCAGAGAGCAATTATAGAAAAATAGATCAATGGAATGTAACAGAAAACCGGAATCTCAAACATGGTTTTCAAAAACAAACTCCTTTCAGCTTGAAAACATCTTAAAATGCAATGTGCCTGAGGCAGAACACTAAAACAACAGAAAGACATGATGCAACAGCCAGAAATGACCATCTGACACGTGTGTACATAGGCCAACAATTAAACACACACCTGTGTTTGTTTAATTTATCTGTTGAGTATTCAAGAAGACAAAATGACTAAAATTACCACCATCCATCTATATAAAAATGCATTATTGATGGCAAAGTGAATTAATCAAGAGTCCTTTGATCCATCATTTGAAAGGAGGACAAATGTATTTTTGTATTGGCGCAAACTTCAAGTGTGATCAGTTTTCTCAACAAAATCCATTATAGCTTTAATGCAGTAAAAAAATATACCCAAATGAACAATTTAAAATGAATTGTATTCCTTCCCTAAAACATGTTAAAGTTGTTAAGAAATATCATCATGAAAAGGGTAACTAATTGACATAAAAAAAATTCTTAGACTCCATCAAACCATGTGAGCCATTATCTCCAAATGGAGAAGAAGATCGAGTAATAGTAATATATATATATATATACAATTATTATATTATATTATATTATATTATATTATATTATATTATATTATATATAATTTATTTTTATTTGTAATAATGTTCTCTGAGGTCCATATAAAATTAATCAATTAAAGTTTTTTTCACTCCTACCTACTCTTGTGTGTTCTGTGTTTTCTTTTCTCTCCTGCGTTGCAGCAAATCCGAGTGAACAGAGGTTTTAACATTCGCCATTGTGAATTACACGGTAGAAATGGAAACTCCACTGTCTACAATCTACGGGTCAAACACTCACTTTAATAACAACAAAACAGAACCACCAAATAAAGAAAAATTACGATGTATTCCTTCTATGACAACATCTCGTCTTTCTCAGTTCGTTCTCTTCTTCCTTATTGGTAAATCATGTCGTGTTTTACCGCGCAGCTCTTAAAGGAGCCGTTCATACTGTTTTTATTTTTATTTTATCTTTCTCAGCTGTAAACTATCGGGGGGGGGGGGGGGGGTTTGTCGATGGCACACAAGTTATGTGCATGAAACAGTCCAAAACTAATGGAAGATGTTTTTATCCATTATAAGAAGGGTGGTTATATTGCTAAATAAGTGTTAAAGTACATGGCATGTTGACTGGATTTATGGTTTTTGGTTTCTTAATTCTTATTTCAAATTCTTAATATATTGTGTAATTTAAAAAAAAGGGTTTTTTTTTTTTTTTTTTTTTTTTGGCCATAGTCACTATGTTGGACAAACAGTACAACCCAGATTTTATTCCTTGGCATTAAGATGTATGTACAATGCCAGTAGGCTAAGTCCTTTTGTCCAGAGTTTAGAGTGGAGTTTAGAGTATACTTTATTGCCCTTTTTCAGGAAATTTGTCTTGGACTCAAAGCTGCAGTAGTACATAACACACACACACACACACACACACACACACACACACACACACACACACACACACACACACACACACACACACACACACAACACAACACAACACATGACAACAACATTAAAGGGGAAGAAAAATTCTAATTCTAATTAAAACAATAAAAAGAATTTATAACAATGACTGCATCACATTAAAATATTAATAGATACATATATAAATGGATTTTGGAACGGTTGCTCTTACATTAGTTGATACATTGGAAATAAAACATGGCTTGAATCACTCACTATTGTCTGTGCATTCTTAAGAACCAACGACTCATAAATGAATTGAAGTGATGTGTACTCTCTTACACCCGTGACTGTCATTGCAGTTTTAACAAGACGTGCAAGCTGTGATTTTGATTGGACTGAAAGTTTGCCATTCCATCTATTAATTTAACAGACTACCTACAACTGCTTGATAAAATAATTGCATAATCCTCTGATTTACACCAAACAGCCTAAGTCTTCTTAAAAAATACAATTGTTGCTGGAATTTTGAACAGAGATAATTAATGCGGGCTTTCCAAGTAAATGAACACTCAATGACCACCCCTAGATATTTACAGGTATACACCTGCTCAACGATATTATCATGAATGATTACTGGACTGTAATCACCTAATCATTCATTTATTTACATTACACCACCGCACAAAATTCTCAATTTCGGACTGATACTCTATGAAGTCTCAGATGATACACAACCAATTTTTGTTTACATGTTTTAATGTTTTAATCAAGATTGTCACTTCGAAATAAGTAGTAAAATCAGTCACAATCAGCTGTGGCAACCACTTACATAATGTCTAAACATTTAAACATCATTATATCGTGATAATTAAAATACAGTAATAAAACAGAGACTTTTAAAACACAATTAGATGCACTCAGAAGTTACTAAAGAAGTAATCAGTTGTATAATATTAAGTAGTGAAGTATGGTGACAGTGAATGTAAGTAAACACAAACATTCACATCTTTTCACTCATCATTTTTGCAGATGAAGTTGAGTTTGTGAGTCTCAGGAAGGCTGATCCAGCACTGATCTCCTCCAGACTGAACTGCTCCTTTTCTCTCCTCGAGGCTGCAGTTTTCCGGTGTCGTTCCGTTCCCTGGTGCCCAGTTCTGATAGCACAAGATCTCTCCGCTCACCCAGAACCACATGTTCACGCTGCAGTACGGTTGTAAACCCAACCACACCGCCTCAGTAGACGCACGTTTAACCACATTCATCACACGACGCTGCATCTCCTCTGAATGAACCGAGACCAGATCCGTATAATTCTGTCTGCAGTGTCTCAGAGCTTCAGGCCACGTCAGAGTCTCTGTGATCAGAATCAGTTTATCTGGACACAAAACAAACCACAAGCAAAAACTAGAGAGAGACTGATCAAAAACAACATGCAGAACAAACACTGTGGAGGAATCTGTCATGTCAGACATGTAGCGTGAACTTTAAGATATCTGGAGGTGATGGATGGATTGTGTGTGTTTGTGAGGATCTGCTCACCTTCATGACACACAAAAGGATATTGGTTCATGCAAGAGAAGTCTGCCCATTGTCCCCGAGCAATCAGATTGGATATTGTGCAGTTTTCACGACCTTTGCCATTATCAGGTTCACCAGACCTCCAGTATCTGAAAGAGGAGTTACTCTGATCTGACCACTGCCATGGGTCTCTGACTCTGAACAGACCGATCCAGGCATCAGATCTGTGATTATCATTGATGATCTTCTGAATCTGTTGATTCTCATCCTGGTTCCTCACACCAACCAGATCAATGTGATTCTGTCTGCAGTAACTCTGAGCGTCTCTCCAGTTCATCATCTGATTGACAAAGACAAGTCCTGTGTTCCCTTTAAGAAAAACAAATGGAGGCCGATTTATATAATATAATATATCATGTATTTAATGGAAGATCCCCAGTGTGACAATTTGGCAGAATAAATACAAATTTAAAGCCGCAATCCACTGTTAGAGTACATATATAAATGTCACAGCGCAAAATGGTGCACGCTCAAAGTTGTAGTTAAGGCCGTTTCATACGGGACGCTGCAGATAGATGGAGTGTTTAGTTCATTTTCACAGAAAACGTGTTTGCCTTTCAATTACAGTTCACTCGCATTGCATCAGTTTCCTCTGTTTGTGCTCCTGCAAATGGCTTTTCAGCCCACCAAAACTGGAAGGGCCGACTAACTATTTAAAGGGATACTTCACCTCTGAAAAGATGAATGTGTATTTAAAATAGGTCATTTATGTAGAATAAATGTGAAGACATTTTTGAATTTGGAGCTTTCTAGACTGAGAAAAACCAGAAAATGTATTTTTGGCTTATGTGGATGAAAGACAACAACTCCCAGAATGCACTTGCTTCGCTGCCCTAGGAGGCCACTCCCAAGCCACGCCTACCGGTTACAGAGCGCAGTTGAAAACAACAAGGATTAGCTACTAGTGAGTCTCCGTGACGAGTTTGCCGGGGATTTCGAGATCACTCAAAATGTCCGGGATTCGGCTTTTGCGTTCTACAGTCGCCATTCATCATGTTTACTGTGGCGAGCAGGACGAGGCTGAGGGGCACGGGAGAACGACGCGAGGCCGGTGGCGTCATTAGTGAGACGCATCGGTCTCCGAGGAGCGGGAATTTTCTTAGCAATGTTAAAATACACATCAACCGATCACTTGTTTAGCGTTCATGTAAACACTACATTCAGATTCACCAATCGGAATGAATTCAGTTAGATTGGAACAAAAGCTGTGCATGTAAACAATGAATGGCGACTGCAGAAAGCAAAAGCCGAAACGCGGACATTTTGGACGGCCGGACATGTCCGGGAAAAAGAGGATGGTAATCCCTACTAATTTTAGCTAATTTTAGCTTCCAAAGAAAGACGGCTGACACTGTGTACATTCTGTGAGTGAGATCCACCCTCTATGGGCGGGTTGAACACATGCGGAACAGCTCCTCCTACTGGCTGTAGTCTTTAGCCTCAGGCCAGAAAATCCTCCGATGACGCAAAATGACGATTTTTGCGTCATCGGAGGATTTTTTCCAGACAAAAAATACATAAATCTCTTGTCTCAGGGGGATATGAGGGTGGAAAGCACGGTAATTCGAAAATACTACAGGTTTTCTACTAATACAAAGCTTAATGCTAAATCCTGAAGTATCCCTTTAAGTTGTGCTGAAAGACATTTTCGTCAGAATTTTTATCCTTCAAGTGCAAAGATCATCTCCTCTGTTACAGAGCAGGCTCCCGCACCGCCTCCTCTTCACCGCCGGAGGGAACCTTCCCCGGAATATTAACTTTACCCATTGAACTCCATTTCCCATAATACTGTTTACCTGGGACTGATTGTGTTACACACCTGCACCTCATTTACACACACTCATATAAACCACTTCCACACACACATTCAATGTGAAGTCTTGATTCTGCCCCGGCCATCATTTCTGAGCGTTTATTCCTGTGTTTGATTTCTGTTATTGACCTTGGACTGTTTATCGTTTCTGATTCTCTGCTGCCTGCCCTGACCTGGATTGTTTATTGATTCCTGATTCTTGCTGCCTGCCTCGACCCTTGCCTGTTCACCTGGTTTGTCTCTGCCTAGCCGGCTTTGCCCTGTCTGCTGTGTTTGACCCTGCCTGTCTTGACTACTCTCTAATAAAGCTGCAAATGGATCCCACTGTCTCTGCCTCATCACAACATCCTTGCTGACTCCAAAGACGATAAGACGGAAGCCTCTCTACTCGCCGTTAAAGCAAGCCACCTGCAGTGAATTAAAGGTGCTTCGCAGCTCCAGCTGTTTCAGCGCTTCTCCCCGGCGGCTATCCGGCCAAAGGAAAAGAGCAAATTCCATTCTAAAAGAGCAGTAAAATTTGTTGCAAAATGTCGCACCATGAGTATGGCTCATGCAGGGCTCCCCTGCTCCCCTCAGAAGAGCACACTGAGTGTGTCGCCTGCATGGGACAGGCCCACACAGAGGCTGCACTTACAGAGGCCAGCTAAGAGAGCATGAGTCTCGCACTGCTGCACTTACTGATCGCTTTCTTAAAGATTGCTTTCCTCTCGAGCCAAGATGGTAGAAAAAGCGGAGCTGCGTTTTCATTTGCTGGCTCCGAGGAGGAATTTGATGACACTGGATGCTTCTGCAGTAGAGGACTGAGTGAACTCCGGCGATGACTCCACCCACCCGCTGCCTAAGGAGACAGACTCAGCCAGGCCTCAGCAGGACTCAGAGCTCATCCGTGTCCTTACCAAGGCCATTAACGAGTTGGGCTTGCTCTAATCAGCTCCAGAAGACAAAATCATGGTGTGCCCCTATTCAGCACACGTCCATTATCCCTCTTCAGCTGCCTTCACCACAGCTGGCGGCGCGGAGGAAAAGGGCCACACTAATCTACCCCCGTTAAAAGGTTGCTTCTCATCTCTGCCTGCGGGTGGACTGGAAGACTAAAGCTGCCAACCCGTCCAAGCTGTGCAGAGCGACATGTGCGATGGCAGTCCAAGTTTACCAGGCCAAACTTCTCCGCACCATGGACGAGAGTGGTCCTGACCCGGCGGCCTTCAAGGACCGACCTTGCCCTGTGCAACACTAAGTCTAAGACCCAAGTGATCAGTCCTGCCATCGCCAATTTGGTGATCCTACACCACCTTGTCCTACAGAACAAGGATGCTGACAAGACAGCCCTCCAGGACTCCCATCTCTCACTCTGGCTTAGTTGGTTCCGCAGTGGATACCCGTTCAGCCCCAGAAAAAGTCCAGCGAAATGCTACTCATTTCTCAAGCATCAGGGACTCTACACTAAGTTGGTGCTGGACCCTGAGCCGCCCAAGCAGCCCTGATGTCTCAAGCATAAGGAGGAGGAGGCTGAGTCCCGCCAAGGCTGGACCGCCCTTAAACTGTCTATGTGTTCACTTCCCAACCCCTTGTTCAGTTCCAGGCGGAGAAGCCTTTCTCCTCCACATTATCCTACCGCAAGTGTCAGGCCCCCGCCGGGCTGCCATCTGCGGCTCTTCAACCCCTCGCCACCCAGAGCTAGGCTTGGGAAGCCAATTGGGTTTTAGGAAAAATCTAAAGGGGTTACTCGCAGGCAGACCAGATGCATCCTCCAATATGGGGACAACCTCCACCTGAAAATGTTTCAGAATCTACTGGGCCTCATGGCAGCAGCCTCCTCAGTAGTTCTCTTGGGTCTTTTACATATGTGGTTAATATACATACACATATAGGTCCCGCCCGCTAAAGCGTTGGTCCCCTGGAAATCACCACATCTGTATCAATTGGGAGTAGAACTGGGCTCAGTTTCCAGAAGGAAAGTAGTTGTGACGGATGCCTCCAAGACAGGTTGGGGTGCCCTATGCGACGGCAGGTTGGCCTTTGGCTCCTGGACAGAGCCAGGAGGGTAAACCAGCCTCGCCCCAACATGGTTCCATCCTAGGACCTGTCCATTGTCCTGAGGGCACTTCACGGCACTTTACGTTTGAGGCGCTCACGACAGCCGACCTTCGCCCTCTCTCGCTAAAGACCGCCCTTCTGCTGGCTCTAGCATCGGTCAAGAGAGTTGGTGATGCAGGCTCTTTCAATGGATGCTTCCTGCCTTGAGTTTGGACCCAACAGCAGCGAAGTCGTTCTCAGGTCAAGACGAGACTATGTGCCTAAGGTGCTTTCCACACCCTTTAGGGCATAAGTCATTTCACTCTCTGCTCTCCCCTCTGCTGAGGATGACCAGAAGCCACACCCACTTTGCCAGGTTCAGGCCTTTAGGGTGTACATTGAGCGCTCTAGTGAGTTCAGACAGTCACAACAGCTGTTTTTATGCTTTGAAGGCTGCTCAAAGGGGCTGCAGGTTACGAAGCAGAGATTATCCCACTGAATAGTGGACACAATAGTGCTAGCTTATGAGTCCTCATACTTGCAGTGCACTATTGGAGTGAGGGCCCACTCAACCAGGGGAATGGCCTTCTCTTGGGCTTGGTCTAGCGGAGTGTCCATTGCTGATATCTGTGCAGTGGCCGGTTGGTCCACCTTTGCCAGGTTCTATAACTTAGCCATCAGGCACGGATTTTGTCTGCTTAGCCAATCCCCAACCTAAGGCGCTCTTTCTGAGAGGCAACAGGATCCACGAGCTCCGTTCCCAGGTAGCCTACATTAGTCATTTTTCTATAGACAGTACTCACAAAGGTAAAACGATCAAGATTAACTTAAAAATTCACCGGAGTTCTCCTTTAAGTGCTGTAGTGTAAATGCAGACCAATAGACCCACAGCAACATAGACCAGAAGAAGAAAACAAGTCTGTGTTGTCTGGGTAATTTTAGAAGCTTTTAAGATCATTTTATAAAGCACTCTTTTTTCACGTGTCCTTTTTAAAGCAATGTTTAAAAATCTGCCTATTCGATTTTTTTTTATTAAATCTAAAAATATTTAAAAGTATTTATTAGCATTAATAATTTGTTATTATAGCTATTTTATAATAAATCCAAAAGCAAAACATGAAAATAACTACATTAGATTATATGCTTTGAGACATGAGGTAGTTTAACACCGTCTCTCGTGACGCTTAGCCGACTCTGCTGTGTGTGTTCATGTGTTTTGAAGGAGCCGTGGGATTGGAGACGCTCTGAATGCTTTCAAAGCTAACTTGATATTGCTAGCCTCTCGGAAATTGCCTTTAATTTATTATTACTGTGTATGTTAGTAGAAAATGTTCAGGAGCCGTCATATTTGGTATATGGTGCATAAATTAACGATTGTTGTCATTTTAAATAGCTGCACTCACTGTTGTTGCAGATGAAATTACGATTATCACTACATGGCAAATCCTCCCATAGTCCATTTTTCATCATTGCACAATCATCTCTGCCTTCAGGTTGTCCAGGTTTCCAGTTGAGATAGAGTGCAGGTTCACCTGAAGACCACTGCCATTTATCAACACCAGTCTTCTTCAGTCCAATCCAGACATACTGACCAACTCCATTCACACTCTTCTTCAGCTCGTTCATGTCATTCATGTTGTCAACGGTGGCCAGATCTGTGTAATTCTCTCTGCAGAATCTCTGAGCTTCAGTCCAGGTCTTCCTCACGTTTATAAAGTGATACTGACGCTGAACACATTCAGATACGGAGCAGAGAGCTGTGAAAGAGAGCGTTTGATTTAATGCTTTTCATAACAGGGTCAAACCTGATGAAACTATAAACCATAAACACACTCACCAATGAGAAGAAGAATCAAATATAGAGTTTGGTCCATTTCTGAGGAAAAACACATTGAAAAACTCAGAAATCAAACATTCCCAGATTCATTTTGGAGTAAAATATGACAATTTCATTTAGTATCTGAACAGCAGCATGAGTTCACTGTACATAATCATTCAGACAATATTAACATCAGAAAGTGTAATTGTGTTTGAAGAATGAACATGTTCTTACTTTAGAGGTCGTGTGTTTCTGTCCTGAGTCTGATGTTTCTGTCTGCAGATTTACACTACGCTATTATTATATCTGCTCTCATCCCTCTTTCAGCTCATCACGTCATTTGTTTATGACTCAAAAAAATGCACTTCCTCTATTTACTTAATCTATATTTGTGTATTTATCCACCTCCTTCCCTTGATTTGCATAATAACATCGGTTTTCTTTTTGGGTTTCTTTGGAAAAGGAGGGATCATTTTTGTATTGCTCTCATGGGGTTTCTTCATATTTCTCTTCTGAGAGCCGAGAGGAGATCGCAGCACACATGCACAACAGAGACGAGAGGAAGACATGAAAGTGCTCATATCATGCTTTCATTCCCCTGAAGTCCACTTCTACTGTTAGTAAAGGTTGTTGGACTGTCATTATCCCACTTAAATAAAATCATCATCTTCTGCTGCTTCAGAATAATCATGTCTTATCAGTGATCTCAAACCCAGTTCCTGGATGGCCTTTTTTTTTTATTCATTGCTTTGTGAATATTCTTATTTTGTTTGGTTTCATACTCTTGCAGTGTAATATTTGTTTATAAAACATGAACCCATTTGCATGGAAACTCATCCTCATCACGCGTTTGCTTATGTCCACACCACAACTAGACGTTCAGGATGAACAATATTTACATCTCTGACATGAAAAAGAAGGATAAACAGCGAGTGTTATTATTCTAGACACATTTCATTACGTTTTATTCAGTCTTATTTATCTGTTAGTTTTATTGCAACAGTAAAAGTTACACTATAACATGCGTCCCAATTCAGAGGCTGCATCACTTGAAGTCCAGTGGTCCGTTCTTCAATCGTGGATTACTCAGATTTCATTGTTGACATGATTTGACATGATCCAGGATTGTTCGATTCTTCTGAGCTCATCCCGGAGTTGCTGTCATAGCAACAGGTCCGTAGGCACAAACCTGCTCGGGAACAGGCTTATTTCATGGGAACAAGATTACATTGCATCTTTTTAAAAGCGGAGGTCACAGGCTAGCCTACTTAAAGTCTGTCCCAGCCACTGCTGCTTTAATCTAAAAAATATATTATTTATTAGAAAATAATAGCTATTATAATGTTTATGTTTATAAAGTTTATCTTAATATAGTCACAGCCAGTTTTACTCATTGTTGCGTTCAAGGATGTATTCAAAATGTTTCTGTTATATGTATATAAGGAGTGTTATTGGAGTTTATATTTATTTCTCTTTCTCTGGTCCGAAAACTTGTTGAAGGCATCAAGGCACGTTCGAATGCAATGTTAGGACACAAAGGAGGAAGGAAACCTTTATTCCAAAATCGGTGCAGCTTTTAAATCCTCAACCATCTCTGGCTTACGGTGACGCATTGCTGCCACATACACATTATTTTATAACATCTCGTTATTATGACATAAGATCTCGTTATTACGACATAATTGAGTGGAAAAAATAATATGTATGTGGCAGCAATGCGTCACCGTACTGGCCCCCTGGTTTACCATGCCGTGACTTTTATTTTTATTTTATTTTTTTGCACACAGTTATATACATATATATTTACGTATTTATTCAGTCTTATATATTGTAATGACCTGGCAGTCAGTGCTAGCAGCTGGGTGCATTATGGGTAATTGTTTGTTGGGAGTTGATTTATTCGTTATTAAAGCAAGATGGTTGTGTTTTTGTGTTAGTAAAGTAATGTGTGTTTATGTTTAAGTTAGTTCGGGTGTTCTTGGTTCATTTACTGCTTTATGTAAAAATGTGGTTCTCACCGTCATGGAAAGAGATGTGTAAGATGGGCTTTTGCCTGTGCATTTCTTAGTCTGTGTTATTTTTATTATTTTTTTTTTGCACACATTTATATATTTACGTATTTACTACTTTTTTTAGATATCCGCTTGTAGCAGATTTTAATTAATATGAATTCCGTGCACAATGTGTTATTCATTTAATGTATGATGTTTTTATGTATACTGTTTACGTGTCTCCTCATTATTTGCCGCTTGGGACAAATAAAGTGTTTTGAATTTAATTGAATTTAATTGAATGTTAGTTTCACGCCCGGTCTCCTGAGATTCCTTCATCTGATCGATTATAGAAGGCAGCATAGATACATCCTCCACTGCCTTTGATATCCCACAATCCTGTGCTTTCCATTCTGTGACAGTTGAGCTAGAATAATAAAGATGGCGTCTGAAAGTTGCGGCTGGTCGTCAGTTTGAGTGTAAATGTACTTTTTTCATCAATGTTTTCCACTTATGATCTCATTTCTAGCAAGCAATTGCTATAGTCATTAAATATTTACTTACTTTTCACTAAAGCTCGCTCTATTTTGCTGTCACGCTGCCTCAGAAGTCTGACTGAAATCAGTTTTGTGAGGAACCTTCGTGCGCAAACGCTGCCTTTCGAAATCACCTCCTATACCCTAAAATAGCACGTTATTTTAGGGGACGGCCATTTGTAGTGGTGTCCAAAACCATAGAGGACGTAATTGAGTGAACTTATTCAATCCCACATTACACTGCAATAACGAGTGTACAACTGATGTACGCTCAACGGCTGTCCGAATTCGCTCGCTCGTTTTCATTCACTCCTTCAAGTGAACAGTATTAGTGGACTAACGTAGGGAAAAGTGAATGAGGGTTTAGGGGCCGATTTCGGATTCAGCCTCTGTCTTTCTTTCTTCTTGTGTTTGCTTGCCTGATAAATCAGACTACCACCTGTTCATCGATCTGAGTGTGTGTGTGTGTGTGGTGTGTGATAACTTGAGTTGTTGACATTGACATGATAAGTTAAAAGTTGTGGGTAATGTAAAGTGGAGGATACCTATATTTTTTCTCCTGTTTAATGGATAGTTAGGGAGTGAGGGAAGAAGGTATATGTTGTTTTTATTTTTCCTTATTTGATGTATATATGTAACATTATGGTACTATTCTTTATTAGCATTACCTAGTTTCCTTCAACAGGTATCTTAAAGGATTCAAAAAGAGGAAGAAAGAGACTGGTACACAAAAATAATCTCAGTTTATTATCACAAATGGTATGGTTAAAATGTTGAAGGTTGGCAAATAATACTGTGCAGAGGCACACACATGGCCAACAGCAAGGCCTCACTATCACACAGAAACACAGTGCATCAGACACCTCAATCTCAGTTAGCACAGCACCCCCAATAGGAAAACTCTGTACACAGCAAGCTCAAAACTGAATAGTACATGTGAAACCACACCATATCTACGCTAGAGGCGAGCTTTGGGCAAGTGCTGCGCAATGTTATAATACTGTTTGCCAGACCATTAAAAAAAAAAAAAACAGAAAAGGAAAGAAAAAAACAAACAAAATTAAAGCTGCAAGCAGCATTTATCGGGGTTCAAGCATTTAAGGCCTTTAAGCACATAAGCATTTAAGACATTAAGTTTTATTTAGCAAGCTTTTAACCACTGAAATAATAGATGGAAAAATCCATTTACAGCCAATAAAGGCAATTTACCATAGGAAATATGTGGTTTTCAAACCTTTTTGCCAGTTATAGCGCCACCTATGGTCCAATCTCCATGAAACTCTGCATGCTTCTTCACCATGTTATGACACATATGCCCACCAATTTTCGTGAAGTTCTGAGTTTTCATTTATGATTTATAGGCATTTTAGTGTATTTTGCCACGCCCCTTTTATAAATTACCCTATTACAGCCACCCAAATGCAAAAGTTCAACTTTTTTTCGATAATTATTGATCTAGAGAGTCCAGAGAATTGTCCTAGACTGGTCTGGTTCCGATCGGGCGAAAAACCAGGGACTAGTTCGCAAAAGTAGGTTTTTAACATATTCATGAATATTTAATGAACGGTTTGATTGACAGCAATGGTTCTTGAGGCAAAGTTGTTCAAGATGAGCAGATCTATCAGATGATATGCATTTTGTGATGATAAGTGTAACACCACGTGATTACAGAGCCATAAAACTCGTTAGCGCCAACTAGTGGCCGATTTCTTTCAAAATTCTTACAGACCTCTAGGACCATGAGTCGAACATGCCCATCGAGTTTCGTTCCGATCGGACTTCGTTAACGGTGCTCAAATTTCATTGGCCAATGGCGGCCATGTTTTTTGAGATACGCCAATATCCTTTTAGACATACATGGCCCGTTGGGCCAAGACACTGCATACCAAATTTCAAGTCATTCGGAAAAACGGTCAGGTGTCTATACGTTTTTTTTGTTTTATAGCGCCACCATAAGGCCAATCGACGCAATTTTTTTACTGTGACCTCAAATTGACTGTCTACATATGTGTACCAAGTTTGGTGAAAATATCTAATTTCGTTCACGAGTTATAACAATTTTAGTAAAACTGACTCCGCCTCCTTCGAACATTTTGGCGCCCCATAGCGACCATGAATCGAAATTTCAACTTTTTTTCGATAATTATTGATAGTCAGACTCCAGAGAACATTTCTGCACTGGTTTGGTTCCGATCGGACAAAAAACCACAGACTAGTTTGCAAAAGTAGGTTTTTGACAAAATTCAAAATGGCGGAAAAATTTGCATACCGGAAATGAAATCGGAGATATACGTTTTTTCCGCCTTGAGCCAAGGATTACAGTGATATAAGACACTTGAGTCTACGACAAACCGTCTAGGAGTTATTAGCGATTTTATACTTTTGCTTACTATAGCGCCACCTATTGGCCAATCGGGGTCATAATTTGATAACCTCTCCTCGATTTTTGTACTACCTTCTGGCAAAGTCTCAAGTCTCCAGCACTTACGGTTTGGGCTGCACGATGCGTTTTACGGCAGAATAATAATAACAAGCAGCATTTATCGGGGTTCAAGCATTTAAGGCCTTTAAGCACATAAGCATTTAAGACATTAAGTTTTATTTAGCAAGCATGTAATCACTGACATAATAGACGGAAAAGACCATTTACAGCCAATACAGGCAGTTTACCATGGAAAATATATGGTTTTAAAGCTTTTTAACAGTTATAGCGCCACCTATGGTCCGATCTCTATAAAATTGTTTACTGTGACCTCAAATTGAACCCATACACATGTGTACTGAGTTTGGTGAAGATATCTCATTTACTTCTTGAGTTATAGCCATTTCAGTAAAATAGGCTCCTCCCACAACAATTGACTACATTCTAGTATTATTTACTTTGATTCTAGCATGATTTACCATAGTTTACCATGATTTACCATGATATACTACATTCTAGTATGATTTACCATTGTTTACTGTGATTCTAGCATGGTTTACCATAGTTTATCATGATTTATCATAGTTTACCATGATTTATCATAGTTTACCATGATTTACCCTGTTCTAGCATAGTTTAACATGTTCTAGCATGATTTGCCATGATATACCATGTTCTAGAATGATTTGCCAGGATTCTAGCATGATTTACATTGATACACCACATTCTAGTATTATTTACTATGATTTACCATGTTTCTAGTGTGATTTACCACATTACTAGCAATTATGTGAAGTGTCAGTGCAAATGAAGTGATAAACACTGACAAAATCTGATTGTGTTATAATAGTTATTGTTATATAAGTGATTTTTAGAGTCTAAATATGAATGTGAGCACATGTGAAAAGACTTCATTAATAAGTATAATGGCCAGCAGAGGGCAGAAGAAGACCACTTATTGGCTCACTTTCACTTTAAACTTCATGATTTTCACCTGTTTTCTGGACTAAAGCAAACCAGTTTTTCCATGTTAACTCAATAATGCATGCTTACACACACACACACACACACACACACACACACACACACACACACACACACACACACACACACACAAAGAGAGAAATAAACATACACAAATACAAATATGTTTTTTAATGTTTTGGAATATGTTATTGAGAAAATATATTTATTGGTCTATTAGAATTCCTTTGTGATCTAATAATATAAAAAAGAAAATAAAAATAAAAATAAAAAAAGATTGCTTTTTAAAGCATTTGTTTGTTTCCCAATACTGAAAACTAATGAAAAGATCATATGTAATACTGCTGCTCCCTCTAGTGGACAGTGGTATTACAGCTTCCATCTTACAGTTGAAGTGATTGAATGAATTAATGAATGGGAATTTGGTTTTTCACTTATATCTTGGGAACCAGAAGGTGAAAAATTCTGAAACTCAGAGCATAGATAGTGCTTGAGGAGCCCTGTTGAATGAGACCATCAATTATTTACTATGATTTACCATGTTTATAGCGTGATTTACCATGATTTACCACATTACTAGCAATTATGTGAAGTGTCAGTGCAAATGAAGTGATAAACACTGACAAAATATGATTGTGTTATAATAGTTATTGTAATATAAGTGTTTTCCATGTTAACTCAATAATGCATGCTTACACACACACACACACACACACACACACACACACACACACACACACACACACAAATACAAATATGTTTTCAATGTCTTTAGGATGTGTTATTGTGAAAAAATATTTTAATGGTCTAACCATTTAATATATTTCATTGTGATCTATATTATCAGTCCAATAATAATAATACAAAAAAAAAATAGCTTTAACCATTTGTTTGTTGGCCAAAGCTGAAAGCTGATAAAAAGATGAATACTATGTCTAATACTATGTCTAATACTGCTGCTCCTTCTAGTTGACAACAGTGGAATTACAGCCTCCATCTTACAGTTGAAGTGTTTGAATGAATGAATGGGAATTTGGTTTTTCACTTATATCTCGGGAATGCCCAGGGCAAATTACACCACATTTGAATCGAAGCTAGCCAAGGACGGGCCCTTTCCAACGAGCTCTCACACAAGGTTCGGGGTGGTTTGGATCGGGAGTTGCGGTCGTTCAAAGTCGGGGGTCCGCGGGCTTGCGATGCGCGGGGGGGCGCGCTCCCGAGGCCCGCGATGACACGTTTCGATCAAGAGCGTGGAGAGGACCTTACCATCAAAATTTGAGCGCGCAACGACTTTCCGTTTTCAAGTTATGAGTGAATTTGTACTGGGGGGGCGTGGCCTAAATGCCGTTTTACTTTCGTTTTCATGTTAAATGTTAAAATAATGATTTTATAAAGTCTAAATATGAATTATATAACAATATTACGGAGTAGTATGATGAAATGACAGCAGGGGGCAGTAAAATACCACTTATTGGCTTAATATGTCATGGTATTCATTTTAAGGCTACATATTGAAGTGACCCTATTATAGCCATCCAAATGAAGAAGTTATACTTTTTCTGATAATTATTTATCTAGAGAGTCCAGAGAATTGTACTGCACTGGTTTTGAACATTATTATAAGAACATTATATGTTCATAGATGGAAAACACTATTTACAGCCAATACAGGCAATTTACCATAGGAAATATATGGTTTTAAAGCCTTTTAACAGTTATAGCGCCACCTATGGTCCGATCTCCATAAAATGTTGCATGCTTGTTAATGATGTTATGTCACATATGCTCATAAATTTTTGTGAAGTTTTGAGTTTTCGTTTAGGATTTATAGGCTTTTTAGTGCATTTTGCCACGCCCATTTTCTTTATGACCCAATATACCCATGCGAAAAATGCAAAAGTTCAACTTTTTTTTGATAATTATTGATCTAAAGAGTCCATAGAATTGTCCTAGACTCGTTTGGTTCTGATCGGGCGAAAAACCTAGGACTAGTTCGCAAAAGTAGGTTTTTAACATAATTACAAATATTTAATGAACGTTTTGATTGACAGCAATGGTTCTTGAGGCAAAGTTGTTCAGCATGAGCAGATCTATCAAATTATATGCATTTTGTGACGATAAGTGTAACACCACGTGGTTACAGAGCCATAAAACTCGTTAGCGCCAACTAGTGGCCGATTTCTTTCAAAATTCTTACAGACCTCTAGGGCCATGAGTCGAACATGCCCATCGAGTTTCGTTCCGATCGGCCTCCGTTAACCTTGTCTAATAGGTGCTCAAATTCATTGGCCGATGGCGGCCATGTTTTTCGAGATACACCAATGTCCTCATAGACATACATGGCACCTCGGACCAAGACACTGCATACCAATTTTCAAGTCAATCGGACTAACGGTCAGGTGGTTATAGCCTGTTTTATGTTTTTTTCATGTTATAGCGCCACCATGTGGCCAATCGCCTCGATTTTATTACTGTGACCTCAGATTGATCTCTTACACGTGTGTACTGAGTCTGGTGAAGATACCTCATTAACTTCTGGAGTTATAGCCGTTTTAGTAAAATAGGCTCCTCCCACAACGTTAATTTTGCGCCCCCTAGCGACCGTGAATCGAAATTTCAACTTTTTTTCGATAATTATTGATATTCAGACTCCAGAGAACAATTCTACACTGGTTTGGTTCCGATCGGGCGAAAAACCTAGGACTAGTTCGCAAAAGTAGTTTTCTGACAAAATTCAAAATGGCGGAAACATTTGCATACCGGAAATGAAATCGGAGATATACGTTTTGTTCTTCAGGAGTCCAGCTTTCCATTGATATAAGACACTTGAGTCTACGACATACGGTCTAGGAGTTATGACCAGTTTCGCGCTTTTGGTCGCTATAGCGCCACCTATGGGCCAATCGGGGTCATACTCTCTGAACCTCTCCTCGATTTTTGTACTACCATCTGGCAAAGTTTCAAGGTTCCAGCTCTTACGGTTTGGGCTGCACGATGCGTTTTACGGCGGAAGAAAAATAATAATAATTAAAGCTGCAAGCAGCATTTATCGGGGTTCAAGCTGTTAAGGCCTTTAAGGTTTATAAGCACAAAAGCATCAAAAGTTATTAAAATTTATTTAGCAAGCATGTAAACACTGACATTATAGATGAAAAAGACCATTTACAGCCAATGCAGGCAATTTACCATAGGTAATATATGGTTTTAAAGCTTTTTAACAGTTATAGCGCCACCTTTGGTCCGATCTCCATAAAATTTGGCATGCTTGTTAATGATGTTATGTCACATATGCTCACCAATTTTTGTGAAGTTCTGAGTTTTCATTTAGGATTTATAGGCATTTTAGTGTATTTTGCCACGCCCCTTTTATAAATGACCCTATTACAGCCACCCAAATGCAAAAGTTCAACTTTTTTTCGATAATTATTGATCTAGAGAGTCCAGAGAATTGTCCTAGACTGGTCTAGTTCCGATCGGGCGAAAAACCAGGGACTAGTTCGCAAAAGTAGGTTTTTAACATATTCATGAATAATTAATGAATGGTTTGATTGACATTAGTGGTTCTTGAGGCAAAGTTGTTGAGCATGAGCAGATCTATCAAATGATATGCATTTTATGACGATAAGTGTAACACCACGTGATTACAGAGCCATAAAACTCGTTAGCGCCAACTAGTGGCCGATTTCTTTCAAAATTCATACAGACCTCTAGGGCCATGAGTCGAACATGCCCATCGAGTTTCGTTCCGATCGGCCTCCGTTAACCTTGTCTAATAGTTGCTCAAACTTCATTGGCCGATGGCGGCCATGTTTTTTGAGATACACCAATGTCCTCATAGACATACATGACACCTTGGACCAAGACACTGCATACCAATTTTCAAGTCAATCGGACTAACGGTCAGGTGGTTATAGCCTGTTTTATGTTTTTTTCATGTTATAGCGCCACCATGTGGTCAATCGCCGCGATTTTTTTACTGTGACCTCAGATTGGCCTTTTACACATGTGTACCGAGTTTGGTGAAGATACCTAATTTACTTCTGGAGTTATAGCCGTTTGAGTAAAATAGGCTCCTCCCACAACATACATTTTGGCGCCCCTTAGCGACCTTGAATCGAAATTTCAACTTTTTTTCGATAATTATTGATCTTCAGACTCCAGAGAACATTTCTGCACTGGTTTGGTTCCGATCGGGCGAAAAACCACAGACTAGTTCGCAAAAGTAGGTTTTTGACAAAATTCAAAATGGCGGAAAATCTATCATGGCGGAAATGAAATCGGAGATATACGTTTTGTTCGTCAGGCATCCAGCTTTCCAATGATATAAGACACTTGAGTCTACGACATACGGTCTAGGAGTTATGAGCAATTTCGCGCTTTTGGTCGCTATAGCGCCACCTATGGGCCAATCGAGGTCATAATTTGATAACCTCTCCTCGATTTTTGTACTACCATATGGCAAAGTTTCAAAGTTCCAGCTCTTACGGTTTGGGCTGCACGATGCGTTTTACGGCGGAATAATAATAATAATAAAAATCAGTACAATTACAATAGGGTTTCAGCACTTCGTGCTTGAACCCCTAATTAAAGCTGCAAGCAGCATTTATCGGGGTTCAAGCAGTTAAGGCCTTTAAGGACTTTAAGCACAAAAGCATCAAAAGTTGTTAAGTTTTACACCACGTGATTACAGAGCCATAAAACTCATTAGCGCCAACTAGTGGCCGATTTCTTTCAAAACTCTTACAGACCTCTAGGGCCATGAGTCGAACATGCCCATCGAGTTTCGTTCCGATTGGCCTCCGTTAACCTTGTCTAATAGGTGCTCAAATTTCATTGGTCGATGGCGGCCATGTTTTTCGAGATACGCCAACGTCCTCATAGACATACATGGCACCTTGGACCAAGACACTGCATACCAATTTTCAAGTCAATTGGACTAACGGTCAGGTGGTTATAGCCTGTTTTATGTTTGGAACATGTTTTGTTCCTCGCGGAGTACCTCTGGAATGCTTCTGCGGAGGTTTATTGTTTTATCCGCAGCAATAAAGTTTGTCGGCGTCTAAATGGATCGCGCTCTGGATCACTAACAGGAATTATTCTCGTCATGTATACACTTAACTTGATGAAAAGCGGGATTGACGCACTGCAAGCAGAGAGATGATTTCTGGCTGCCTCCGCAAAAATTGTCTTCGGCGGACAGCCCGCTGTCTTTGGAACGATTTTAGTACTTTTGCGGCAGACAAACACATGTGTTTCTCTTTCTGGATCTTTTCTTTGAAAACAAAACCAAAGGTTAAAAAAAAAAAAAGAACAAATGTGAAGCGAGCAATTCTATCCATTTTGACGCCTTTTCATTCATAGCGGTTACCAAGCAACACGATTACGCACCAGCTGCAACTTGATGACACAAGCATACTGCGGTTAGGATACAAATAATATGTGAACACAAGTCCATCGGGGGCAGTGGGGGAGCAATCGAACTCGGGTTAGGAACAGGCAATCGAACCAAGTGTGAAAGCGCCCTTAGTCTAGTTTTAGTCAATGAAAATTGTATTTTAGTCTCTTTTTAGAAATGCAATTCTATTTAACCCAGTCAATATAGTGTATCACTATGGAAAAATAGCGAAAATAGTGAACAGAAAAGTAACACTCGTCTCATTCGTGGAGGTTGAAAAACAAGTTCTTTCTGACATCCAAGATTTACTGTATTAATTTAAATGCAAAAGAAAAGGCATGAGAGTCGGTTGTTTTTGTCAATTTTAAGTTTTAATTTAAAATATTTGTCATTTTAATATAACTATATGGCTAAATATTTTACCACTTGCTAATAAATCTAGATAGAAGTAGTGCATTGAATACATTGTTTAAATTGTGCTTAAAAGTGAATTACGACCATTAAAGAGTATGTGTGTACAAAGAGAATCGTAATGCTGACAAAACTTTTTTTAAATAAAAGTATTTGATAACTTCTGGATTTGAAATAAAAATAGTGAGTATGTGTTTGTGGTTCAGCCGTGGATCAGTTACGCACTGCAAACGCAGCATATGTGAAAGCACTATAGCGAGTGCTGCTCCTGCAACGCATATGCACTGCACACGGAGTATGGGCCCTATCTTGCACCCAGCGCAATTGACTTTGTACACCGACGCATGTATCATTCCTATTTTGCACCCGCGCACAGCGGACTTTTCCCTCCACAGACGCACGTCGGTTAACTAAGAAATACACTTGCGCTCCCGGGGGCGGTTCAGCGCAAAGAGGCGGCGTGTTCCGGCGCAAACGTTCCCTCATGCTATTTTGCACGTTTAGAAAACAATTCCGCCACTAACTGAAAAAATCTAGTTTAAAGTCAGTGGCGCGTTGCACATGTTATTCTTATGCTATTTTAAGGGCGCATGCTTGGCCATAATCAATGTAGCGTGTGCACAACGCACATACACTTTGATTCTCTCACACAGAAGCAGCCGTTTTCATTTTTGCAAATCATACATTACGATAGATAGATAGATAGATAGATAGATAGATAGATAGATAGATAGATAGATAGATAGATAGATAGATAGATAATTATAAAAGCATACTTCTAGTTTACACATTTACCCAAATTATCATACGCCTGTTTAACCGAAGTTAATTTGGGTGTGTTTCTCCATCCCCAATGTCACTTCTCTGTGTTTTACGGCCCTGATGAGAACGTCGGTCTCCTTGGCTGTGAATCGCTGCTGGCGCGCGTCTGGCAAATCCACCGTTATAATAGGAATCCGCTATAGAATAAGCGCGTCTGCTCTTAAAGGGAATGTGAGATGACGCTCTGATTGGTTTATTTCACGTTACGCCCAAACCACACCTATGAGTAATGAAGCTACTGCAGACCAACACATTTTAGATTTGCGTTGAGCGCAAGAGTAATTTATCCCGCCGGTATAATAGCAACAGCGCCCAAGACCCGGCCACAAAGTTACTTGCGTTTCGCGCTTGATACTTGCGTTTCAGATCGTTAAAATCGGGCCCTATGTGTGAAACGGGCGTCAGACTTAACTTTGTTTGTTGTCGTTTACGCTAACTCACCGCAGCTGCATCTTCTAAATAATGCCGCGAGTGGGGCTTGAGGAAGTGACGTCGTCTGCGCAGTGCGCCCTGATGCAGCCCCTGAAGTGAGACACGGGAAACAGAAATACTGCAAAATAATAATAATAATAATAATAATGTGACTAAACAAGACGAAATAGCGTCATAACATTTCATCTCGTTTTGGTCAACGAAAATGAAGAGACATTTTAACATAGTTTTTATTTTGTAAACCACATTTAGTCTCGTTTTTATTCGTCAACAATATAGCATTATACATTTAATTATAGTTATTGTCACATGACCAGCATTTACGTTGCGTCTCGTTTTCGTCACGTGGTTCGTTGACGACAATATTTAGTTATAATTTTTGTTGACGAAAGAAATACTAGTAATCCGATATCGGATTTGACTCAAAAGACAATGTGATTCATCATTCCTTCCAATTAACCACCTTATCTTTGTATAGTAAAATAGTATGTTCAACAACATGAATAACGACGTAGCTGACCAGAGTTCGTGAATCAAATGATTCAGTTTAAAGAGTTGTTCAGACTTCTCTCGATCAGTTGAAGTCTCTCCATTTCAGATGTAAAAATAAATAAATTTATTTCACAAATTAAAAGTCCTGTGAGTCCGAAAAACAAAAGAAAATTGTAATTATCCTACCAGTTGATGGTTTCAAATTATGGTTCAAAGTGGAAACCGGTCCATGGGCACTGGTCAGCTAGCCATTTGTGCATATTTAATTGTATTCAATAGGCAGGCGATTCACCTCCACAGGATTATTTATGGCACAAAACAGGATACACTTGCCGATCACGTTCACATAGGAAAAAAAACAGAGAACAAGAAAACGCAGCCTTGGAAAACACAAGGCAAACGTACAATAATTCATTTCTGATTCAACATTTCAGTAACAAATCATATACATGCGCAGTTCAAATGACACATTAATCGAACTTTTCGACAGTTACTTAACACAGACACTCATTAATCACTCAATGGGTCTCATTCATGAAATCGTAAATATACGAGTAAATATGTGAGTGATTTGCGCGTAAAGGCGACATTACCGAAAATTCTTCTCCTGATTCAGAAATACTTCGTAAACGTCAGATGTGATAGTGAAATGTGTGTGTGTGTGTGTGTGTGTGTGTGTGTTAATGAATTCCAATCAGTTGTAAATGGGACGCGTGTGCACGCTCATTCTCTAAATTACCATAAATCCCGCCCATTAAAACCGACTGAAAACTATAGGCTATATGGGCATCATATTATGACACCAAACGAAGGATTTCAACTTGTCTTCTCAAAAACGAATGAAGAAGAGAAATTTCTCAGATGCAGAAATTGAAGTTTATTATCAGAAGTTCATTCAAAACGCCACATTTTGTTTTCAAGCGTACATAGTGGCGTATCAGGCCTAAAAAATAGGAAGCTTGGCAGCATAGATGCAGTTAATGGAGTTTCATCTGTTAATCGAACAGTCCTAGAAGTGAAAAGAAAATGGTTTGACATGAAGCTTGACTGCATTATTTGTGACTTGCGGACTTGTAAAAGAATAAACAGCTTGAATAAAAAAATTAAATAAAAAAAACTTGCGGACTTTTGTTCCGTTTGCAGATGGCTCTCGTAATTACTGGCTGTCGTAATAAAAGTAAAAAGAAAAACCGTATGTAATTACTATATATAATATTTGGTAACACTTTACAATACGGGTGCACTAATAACCATTAATTCATGCTTAACTAATGCACAGATAATCATGTGTTAATGTATGACTCATGAAGAACTAAACCATTAATTAATGATTACTGCATCATGAAGATTCTAAATGATTAATATAAAGTAATATATGAATTGTTATTAATTAAATGTGTCATAATGTATTAATTCATTAATAACTTATTTTATTAACTAAAAGTCTAAATCAATGCGTTAATTACCACAATTGGTCAAGGCAATGTACTTCAACTTCCAGTTGTCTGCTTTAATTAATCATTAACTAATGATTTGCAAATGCATCATTATGTTATGACTTTACTTGTTGAGGCACATGACTATTAACTAATTGTTAAGTAATATGCCATTTTGGTTTTGACATCCACACTAAGCCATGGATTTCAATTTCCAACCATGTACAACCAAGATTTCACTGAGTCCGATGAACTTTGTTGTTCATGGCACAGGACTATGTCAGGTTAACATACACTGAGAACATGCGGTTGAGCGCTGCTAGTTCATAACACTGTGTCTAGACTGGACAAAGACAATAGAACGTCCATTATAGTCAGTGATACTACACTGGATGCGTCGCGACACTACACGACAAAACCCAGTCAGTAAACCGATGCCACACTCTATTACTGACGTACTCAGAGCCCTTGTGCTAGTTCTGTTACGAAGGACTAATGGACTTGCGATGGTCTGTCATGTCCAGGTGTAGACAGCTGGTCTCGTCCAGTGTAAACACAGTATAACAGCTTCAGGAGTTCAGATTCTGGTGTGCTGATATTTGTGTGTAGCCCAACTCACCCCATCCTTCAAACACGTTCACCGACATTACATTCACTGCATGTGCAAACTGTCAAAACCCATAAATGGCATATTACTTAACAATTAGTTAATAGTCATGTGCCTCAACAAGTAAAGTCATAACATAATGATGCATTTGCAAATCATTAGTTAATGATTAATTAAAGCAGACAACTGGAAGTTGAAGTACATTGCTTTGACCAACTGTGGTAATTAACGCATTCATTTACACTTTTAGTTAATAAAATAAGTTATTAATTAATTGGGACATTCTACCAGAAACGTACATTTCCACTTTAAAAAATCTTGGGGGAAAAAATATATTTTTCTTAAATCTGAACCCTGATTGTATCTAACATGGTTTTATAATTCCTTTAAGAAATATAAGTAACTTTTCGGTCAACTGTAGTACACAAAATCACAGAATACCCGCAGGCACTCATATAGTTGTAAAATAACTACCTTTACATAGGAGATTTTTATAAAAACATAGTAGTGGATATATACCCCCACCTTCATCTACACAGTTAAAGAGATTAATTAATTAATATTTCCTCAAATAGTACACTTTTATCATAATTTCCTGTGTGACAGGACTGACCATGGCGTGACAGGACTGACGGTACTGTGACAGGACTGACTTTATGGATTTTGATGATGCAGAAAAAGTTATGTTTTGTGTTCTTTATTTAAGTTTTGATTGGCATTTCTTTTTTAAATTATTATTATAATTTTAATGTTAAAGTAATATTAGACTATGGTAAAATTCAGCCAAGGACATACATAATATTGCCAAAAGTATTGGGACAGCCCTCCAAATAATTGAATTTAGGTGTTTAAATCACTTCCATGGCCACAGTTGTATAAAAATCAAGCACCTTGGCCTTCATTTTACTATTGCATGCGTTAAATACATAACATATGCAATAAATGTAATAAAAAAGAACAATAACATTAATTTGTAAGGCCGTGTCACACAGGAATGTGACAGGGCCTGATGTGACAGGGCCTGACGGTTGGCCATTGTAAACTGCCATTACTCAGCCTGCTAGCATGCTAGCATAAAAACTGTTAACATGCAAGCAAGGAATTTCAATAACCTTTTTAGACATGTTTTGGATTTAAAACATTTTCATTATTTTCTGGAATGTTTAACCGTGACAGGGCCTGACCCTTTAGCTCGTCTTCCTAAAAAAAACATACAAAAACAAGCTTAAAATCATACAATTCAATGAAACAATTCAGCCTTAATCAATGTAAGCTTCACCTGGGTCAAATGATGTCACTTCCTCTGAGTGATACCCTTAAAGGTGTATTTCACACATTTTATGTAGAGTTTTATGTAAACGTGACAGGACTGACCAAAACATGGGGACAGTTGTAAAATAGAATTTATTTGTAGAATTTATATATAATTTTATGTTTTTGATCAGTTGATGTGAATGATAACAGCTTAAACTTGTTATTGATGAGTTTTTTTTTTTTAAATAACAGTTTGTAGCATAACAAAACTATGAAAGCTGTAGCTCCAATTTGGCTGAGGACAAGGGCATGGACAGGATTTGTAATTTTCAAAAGTGTTTTTAATAAAGAAAAAAATATCTGAGAACCTAATGAATGACATATTCCTTTACAGAACAACTCACAGAAATCAACTATGAGCCAGTTTTAGAAATTTTTGGATGAAATACTTTTTTATTCACTGTAACAATTCAAGGACAGATAATGTACGTTTCTGGTAGAATGTCCCAATTAATACATTGACACATTTAATTAATAACAATTCATATATTACTTAATCTATTAATCATTTAGAATCTTTATTAGTTGCTGATGCAGTAATCATTAATTAATGGTTTAGTTCTTCATGAGTCATACATTAACACATGATTATCTGTGCATTAGTTAAATATGAATTAATGCAGATTAGTGCACCCGTATTGTAAAGTGTTACCTAATATTTTTTCAAAATGCTGTGTAAATATGTATACGATTAAGGTGAATTAAAATGCAGCCTTATTAATGAGCAAAACGTTCGGATGTTAAACGCACTATTTACGCGTGGCTGGAGCAGGTGTAGATCTCTTTCGTACCAACTAACGTTTGGAAAATACGAACATTTTAATGAATCCGAAAATTTACGTCAAAACCACTTTACACACGATTTACACAAAAATTCGTTCTGCTCGTGTTTCATGAATAAGACCCATTGTCTCAACTCATGACACAATGATCATTGTTATACGTGATAGCTTTAGCCTACGGCTAATTAGTTCAGCTCGCGCTGTGCGGCCTACACTCAGCTCATATCAAATCATTTCTGAAATTGACATATCTTTCATAAGATAACATATGATAAAAAAATGTCACTCACCAAAACGAGATTGCATCACATATTCAATAAAAAAAAGACTATTCAATAAAGTTTACCGCTCTGGGATCCACTAAATCTTTACTCCGATTTCCACTTCACCTCTCTCTGACGACAACACTCCAGGCTGAAGCATCCAAAGTTTACAAGTGCACACAATCACAGTTCTCGATAGATTATGATTATCATTTAGTGCAAGGAGTTTCTGGAGAAATGCTCCGTGTCTCATTTGATCTGTTCTCATCTGATTCTCTGTTTATGCTGACAGCGGCAGCGCCTGCGCGACCTGTGGGCGGGCCTTATGAATATGCCGCTTCTGTTGGCTCTCAGGGGTGTCAGTCACAGCAGCACAATCAGTGATTGGATGAATCGTGTGTTATTGCCCAGTGGTGTAATCGAGTGCATCAAGTAAAGAAAAAAAAAAAAGAACTGATTGAAAAATATAATTTGTCCAGAACAGATCGACACGACTCAATTTAAACTGTTATAGAAGAGCTAATATACTAAGAATGCACTGGTCTCTCAAGGATTGTCTCTCTGCTTTATTTTATAAGAAATATCTCTGTGTCTAAAGTTCCTAATGTCCTGTACTCTCAACTTTTGTATAATAGTACTAGTCATAATTTTTACACCAGGCATGAATAAAAGCAGTAAAATACCACTTATTGGCTTAATGACATGTTATATAATTTTTACCTTTTTGACTGTTATAGAGGCAAATTTTGTCTGATCTGTCTGAAATGTTTCATGCTTATTAAGAGTCATGAACATTATTATATGAAAATTATTTCATTTTGATCAAATTATTTCCTATGGAATTTTTCATAGGAAAAGACCATTCACAGCCAATACAGGCAATTTACCATAGGAAATATATGGTTTTAAAGTGTTTTAACAGTTATAGCGCCACCTTTGGTCCGATCTCCATACAAATTTCCAGGCTTCTTTAGCATGTTATGACAAATATGCGCATACATTTTTGTGAAGTTCTGTGTTTTCGTTTAGGTTTTATAGGCTTTTGAGTGCATTTTGCCACGCCCATTTTCTTTATGACCCAATATACCCATGCGAAAAATGCAAAAGTTCAACTTTTTTTTGATAATTATTGACCTAGAGAGTCCATAGAATTGTCCTAGACTGGTTTGGTTCTGATCGGGCGAAAAACCAGGGACTAGTTCGCAAAAGTAGGTTTTTAACATAATTACGAATATTTAATGAACGGTTTGATTGACAGCAATGGTTCTTGAGGCAAAGTTGTTCAACAAGAGGAGATCTATCAAATGGTATGCATTTTGTGACAATAAGTGTAACACCACGTGATTACAGAGCCATTAAACTCGTTAGCGCCAACTAGTGGCCGATTTCTTTCAAAATTCTTACAGACCTCTAGGGCCATGAGTCGAACATGCCTACCGAGTTTTGTTCCGATCAGCCTCCGTAAACCTTGTCTAATAGGTGCTCAAATTTCATTGGCCGATGGCGGCCATGTTTTTTGAGATACGCCAATGTCCTCATAGACATACATGGCACCTTGGACCAAGACACTGCATACCAATTTTCAAGTCAATCGGACTAACGGTCAGGTGGTTATAGCCTGTTTTATGTTTTTTTCATATTATAGCGCCACCATGTGGCCAATCACCGCAATGTTTTTACTGTGACCTCAGATTGACCTCTTACACAAGTGAACCGAGTTTGGTGAATATACCTCATTTACTTCTGGAGTTATAGCCGTTTTAGTAAAATAGGCTCCTCCCACAACATACATTTTGGCGCCCCTTAGCGACCTTGAATCGAAATTTCAACTTTTTTTCGATAATTATTGATATTCAGACTCCAGAGAACATTTCTGCACTGGTTTAGTTCCGATCGGGCGAAAAACCACAGACTAGTTCGCAAAAGTAGGTTTTTGACAAAATTCAAAATGGCGGAAAATCTGTCATGGCGGAAATGAAATCGGAGATATACGTTTTGTTCGTCAGCCGTCCAGCTTTCCAATGATATAAGACACTTGAGTCTACGACTTATGGTCTAGGAGTTATGAGCTGTTTCGCGCTTTTGGTCGCTATAGCGCCACCTATGGGCCAATCGGGTTCATAATCTCTGAACCTCTCCTCGATTTTTGTACTACCATCTGGCAAAGTTTCAATGCTCTAGCCCTTACGGTTTGGGCTGCACGATGCGTTTTACGGCAGAAGAAAAATAATAATAAAAATCAGGACAATTACAATAGGGTTTCAGCACTTCGTGCTTGAACCCCTAAAAATTAAAGCTGCAAGCAGCATTTATCGGGGTTCAAGCAGTTAAGGCCTTTAAGGACTTTAAGCACAAAAGCATCAAAAGTTGTTAAGTTTTACACCACGTGATTACAGAGCCATAAAACTCATTAGCGCCAACTAGTGGCCGATTTCTTTCAAAACTCTTACAGACCTCTAGGGCCATGAGTCGAACATGCCCATCGAGTTTCGTTCCGATTGGCCTCCGTTAACCTTGTCTAATAGGTGCTCAAATTTCATTGGTCGATGGCGGCCATGTTTTTCGAGATACGCCAACGTCCTCTTAGACATACATGGCACCTTGGACCAAGACACTGCATACCAATTTTCAAGTCAATTGGACTAACGGTCAGGTGGTTATAGCCTGTTTTATGTTTGGAACATGTTTTGTTCCTCGCGGAGTACCTCTGGAATGCTTCTGCGGAGGTTTATCCGCAGCAATAAAGTTTGTCGGCGTCTAAATGGATCGCGCTCTGGATCACTAACAGGAATTATTCTCGTCATGTATACACTTAACTTGATGAAAAGCGGGATTGACGCACTGCAAGCAGAGAGATGATTTCTGGCTGCCTCCGCAAAAATTGTCTTCGGCGGACAGCCCGCTGTCTTTGGAACGATTTTAGTACTTTTGCGGCAGACAAACACATGTGTTTCTCTTTCTGGATCTTTTCTTTGAAAACAAAACCAAAGGTTAAAAAAAAAAAAAAGAACAAATGTGAAGTGAGCAATTCTATCCATTTTGACGCCTTTTCATTCATAGCGGTTACCAAGCAACACGATTACGCACCAGCTGCAACTTGATGACACAAGCATACTGCGGTTCGGATACAAATAATATGTGAACACAAGTCCATCGGGGGCAGGGGGGGAGCAATCGAACTCGGGTTAGGAACAGGCAATCGAACCAAGTGTGAAAGCGCCCTTAGTCTAGTTTTAGTCAATGAAAATTGTATTTTAGTCTCTTTTTAGAAATGCAATTCTATTTAACCCAGTCAATATAGTGTATCACTATGGAAAAATAGCGAAAATAGTGAACAGAAAAGTAACACTCGTCTCATTCGTGGAGGTTGAAAAACAAGTTCTTTCTGACATCCAAGATTTACTGTATTAATTTAAATGCAAAAGAAAAGGCATGAGAGTCGGTTGTTTTTGTCAATTTTAAGTTTTAATTTAAAATATTTGTCATTTTAATATAACTATATGGCTAAATATTTTACCACTTGCTAATAAATCTAGATAGAAGTAGTGCATTGAATACATTGTTTAAATTGTGCTTAAAAGTGAATTACGACCATTAAAGAGTATGTGTGTACAAAGAGAATCGTAATGCTGACAAAACTTTTTTTAAATAAAAGTATTTGATAACTTCTGGATTTGAAATAAAAATAGTGAGTATGTGTTTGTGGTTCAGCCGTGGATCAGTTACGCACTGCAAACGCAGCATATGTGAAAGCACTATAGCGAGTGCTGCTCCTGCACCGCATATGCACTGCACACGGAGTATGGGCCCTATCTTGCACCCAGCGCAATTGACTTTGTACACCGACGCATGTATCATTCCTATTTTGCACCCGCGCACAGCGGACTTTTCCCTCCACAGACGCACGTCGGTTAACTAAGAAATACACTTGCGCTCCCGGGGGCGGTTCAGCGCAAAGAGGCGGCGTGTTCCGGCGCAAACGTTCCCTCATGCTATTTTGCACGTTTAGAAAACAATTCCGCCACTAACTGAAAAAATCTAGTTTAAAGTCAGTGGCGCGTTGCACATGTTATTCTTATGCTATTTTAAGGGCGCATGCTTGGCCATAATCAATGTAGCGTGTGCACAACGCACATACACTTTGATTCTCTCACACAGAAGCAGCCGTTTTCATTTTTGCAAATCATACATTACGATAGATAGATAGATAGATAGATAGATAGATAATTATAAAAGCATACTTCTAGTTTACACATTTACCCAAATTATCATACGCCTGTTTAACCGAAGTTAATTTGGGTGTGTTTCTCCATCCCCAATGTCACTTCTCTGTGTTTTACGGCCCTGACGAGAACGTCGGTCTCCTCGGCTGTGAATCGCTGCTGGCGCGCGTCTGGCAAATCCACCGTTATAATAGGAATCCGCTATAGAATAAGCGCATCTGCTCTTAAAGGGAATGTGAGATGACGCTCTGATTGGTTTATTTCACGTTACGCCCAAACCACACCTATGAGTAATGAAGCTACTGCAGACCAACACATTTTAGATTTGCGTTGAGCGCAAGAGTAATTTATCCCGCCGGTATAATAGCAACAGCGCCCAAGACCCGCCCACAAAGTTACTTGCGTTTCGCGCTTGATACTTGCGTTTCAGATCGTTAAAATCGGGCCCTATGTGTGAAACGGGCGTCAGACTTAACTTTGTTTGTTGTCGTTTACGCTAACTCACCGCAGCTGCATCTTCTAAATAATGCCGCGAGTGGGGCTTGAGGAAGTGACGTCGTCTGCGCAGTGCGCCCTGATGCAGCCCCTGAAGTGAGACACGGGAAACAGAAATACTGCAAAATAATAATAATAATAATAATGTGACTAAACAAGACGAAATAGCGTCATAACATTTCATCTCGTTTTGGTCAACGAAAATGAAGAGACATTTTAACATAGTTTTTATTTTGTAAACCACATTTAGTCTCGTTTTTATTCGTCAACAATATTGCATTATACATTTAATTATAGTTATTGTCACATGACCAGCATTTACGTTGCGTCTCGTTTTCGTCACGTGGTTCGTTGACGACAATATTTAGTTATAATTTTTGTTGACGAAAGAAATACTAGTAATCCGATATCGGATCTGACTCAAAAGACAATGTGATTCATCATTCCTTCCAATTAACCACCTTATCTTTGTATAGTAAAATAGTATGTTCAACAACATGAATAACGACGTAGCTGACCAGAGTTCGTGAATCAAATGATTCAGTTTAAAGAGTTGTTCAGACTTCTCTCGATCAGTTGAAGTCTCTCCATTTCAGATGTAAAAATAAATAAATTTATTTCACAAATTAAAAGTCCTGTGAGTCCGAAAAACAAAAGAAAATTGTAATTATCCTACCAGTTGATGGTTTCAAATTATGGTTCAAAGTGGAAACCGGTCCATGGGCACTGGTCAGCTAGCCATTTGTGCATATTTAATTGTATTCAATAGGCAGGCGATTCACCTCCACAGGATTATTTATGGCACAAAACAGGATACACTTGCCGATCACGTTCACATAGGAAAAAAAACAGAGAACAAGAAAACGCAGCCTTGGAAAACACAAGGCAAACGTACAATAATTCATTTCTGATTCAACATTTCAGTAACAAATCATATACATGCGCAGTTCAAATGACACATTAATCGAACTTTTCGACAGTTACTTAACACAGACACTCATTAATCACTCAATGGGTCTCATTCATGAAATCGTAAATATACGAGTAAATATGTGAGTGATTTGCGCGTAAAGGCGACATTCCCGAAAATTCTTCTCCTGATTCAGAAATACTTCGTAAACGTCAGATGTGATAGTGAAATGTGTGTGTGTGTGTGTGTGTGTGTGTTAATGAATTCCAATCAGTTGTAAATGGGACGCGTGTGCACGCTCATTCTCTAAATTACCATAAATCCCGCCCATTAAAACCGACTGAAAACTATAGGCTATATGGGCATCATATTATGACACCAAACGAAGGATTTCAACTTGTCTTCTCAAAAACGAATGAAGAAGAGAAATTTCTCAGATGCAGAAATTGAAGTTTATTATCAGAAGTTCATTCAAAACGCCACATTTTGTTTTCAAGCGTACATAGTGGCGTATCAGGCCTAAAAAAAAGGAAGCTTGGCAGCATAGATGCAGTTAATGGAGTTTCATCTGTTAATCGAACAGTCCTAGAAGTGAAAAGAAAATGGTTTGACATGAAGCTTGACTGCATTATTTGTGACTTGCGGACTTGTAAAAGAATAAACAGCTTGAATAAAAAAATTAAATAAAAAAAACTTGCGGACTTTTGTTCCGTTTGCAGATGGCTCTCGTAATTACTGGCTGTCGTAATAAAAGTAAAAAGAAAAACCGTATGTAATTACTATATATAATATTTGGTAACACTTTACAATACGGGTGCACTAATAACCATTAATTCATGCTTAACTAATGCACAGATAATCATGTGTTAATGTATGACTCATGAAGAACTAAACCATTAATTAATGATTACTGCATCATGAAGATTCTAAATGATTAATATAAAGTAATATATGAATTGTTATTAATTAAATGTGTCATAATGTATTAATTCATTAATAACTTATTTTATTAACTAAAAGTCTAAATCAATGCGTTAATTACCACAATTGGTCAAGGCAATGTACTTCAACTTCCAGTTGTCTGCTTTAATTAATCATTAACTAATGATTTGCAAATGCATCATTATGTTATGACTTTACTTGTTGAGGCACATGACTATTAACTAATTGTTAAGTAATATGCCATTTTGGTTTTGACATCCACACTAAGCCATGGATTTCAATTTCCAACCATGTACAACCAAGATTTCACTGAGTCCGATGAACTTTGTTGTTCATGGCACAGGACTATGTCAGGTTAACATACACTGAGAACATGCGGTTGAGCGCTGCTAGTTCATAACACTGTGTCTAGACTGGACAAAGACAATAGAACGTCCATTATAGTCAGTGATACTACACTGGATGCGTCGCGACACCACACGACAAAACCCAGTCAGTAAACCGATGCCACACTCTATTACTGACGTACTCAGAGCTCTTGTGCTAGTTCTGTTACGAAGGACTAATGGACTTGCGATGGTCTGTCATGTCCAGGTGTAGACAGCTGGTCTCGTCCAGTGTAAACACAGTATAACAGCTTCAGGAGTTCAGATTCTGGTGTGCTGATATTTGTGTGCAGCCCAACTCACCCCATCCTTCAAACACGTTCACCGACATTACATTCACTGCATGTGCAAACTGTCAAAACCCATAAATGGCATATTACTTAACAATTAGTTAATAGTCATGTGCCTCAACAAGTAAAGTCATAACATAATGATGCATTTGCAAATCATTAGTTAATGATTAATTAAAGCAGACAACTGGAAGTTGAAGTACATTGCTTTGACCAACTGTGGTAATTAACGCATTCATTTACACTTTTAGTTAATAAAATAAGTTATTAATTAATTAATTAATACATTGACACATTTAATTAATAACAATTCATATATTACTTAATCTATTAATCATTTAGAATCTTTATTAGTTGCTGATGCAGTAATCATTAATTAATGGTTTAGTTCTTCATGAGTCATACATTAACACATGATTATCTGTGCATTAGTTAAATATGAATTAATGCAGATTAGTGCACCCGTATTGTAAAGTGTTACCTAATATTTTTTCAAAATGCTGTGTAAATATGTACACGATTAAGGTGAATTAAAATGCAGCCTTATTAATGAGCAAAACGTTCGGATGTTAAACGCACTATTTACGCGTGGCTGGAGCAGGTGTAGATCTCTTTCGTACCAACTAACGTTTGGAAAATACGAACATTTTAATGAATCCGAAAATTTACGTCAGAACCACTTTACACACAATTTACACAAAAATTCGTTCTGCTCGTGTTTCATGAATAAGACCCATTGTCTCAACTCATGACACAATGATCATTGTTATACGTGATAGCTTTAGCCTACGGCTAATTAGTTCAGCTCGCGCTGTGCGGCCTACACTCAGCTCATATCAAATCATTTCTGAAATTGACATATCTTTCATAAGATAACATATGATAAAAAAATGTCACTCACCAAAACGAGATTGCATCACATATTCAATAAAAAAAAGACTATTCAATAAAGATTACCGCTCTGGGATCCACTAAATCTTTACTCCGATTTCCACTTCACCTCTCTCTGACGACAACACTCCAGGCTGAAGCATCCAAAGTTTACAAGTGCACACAATCACAGTTCTCGATAGATTATGATTATCATTTAGTGCAAGGAGTTTCTGGAGAAATGCTCCGTGTCTCATTTGATCTGTTCTCATCTGATTCTCTGTTTATGCTGACAGCGGCAGCGCCTGCGCGACCTGTGGGCGGGCCTTATGAATATGCCGCTTCTGTTGGCTCTCAGGGGTGTCAGTCACAGCAGCACAATCAGTGATTGGATGAATCGTGTGTTATTGCCCAGTGGTGTAATCGAGTGCATCAAGTAAAGAAAAAAAAAAAGAACTGATTGAAAAATATAATTTGTCCAGAACAGATCGACACGACTCAATTTAAACTGTTATAGAAGAGCTAATATACTAAGAATGCACTGGTCTCTCAAGGATTGTCTCTCTGCTTTATTTTATAAGAAATATCTCTGTGTCTAAAGTTCCTAATGTCCTGTACTCTCAACTTTTGTATAATAGTACTAGTCATAATTTTTACACCAGGCATGAATAAAAGCAGTAAAATACCACTTATTGGCTTAATGACATGTTATATAATTTTTACCTTTTTGACTGTTATAGAGGCTAATTTTGTCTGATCTGTCTGAAATGTTTCATGCTTATTAAGAGTCATGAACATTATTATATGAAAATTATTTCATTTTGATCAAATTATTTCCTATGGAATTTTTCATAGGAAAAGACCATTCACAGCCAATACAGGCAATTTACCATAGGAAATATATGGTTTTAAAGTGTTTTAACAGTTATAGCGCCACCTTTGGTCCGATCTCCATACAAATTTCCAGGCTTCTTTAGCATGTTATGACAAATATGCGCATACATTTTTGTGAAGTTCTGTGTTTTCGTTTAGGTTTTATAGGCTTTTGAGTGCATTTTGCCACGCCCATTTTCTTTATGACCCAATATACCCATGAGAAAAATGCAAAAGTTCAACTTTTTTTTGATAATTATTGACCTAGAGAGTCCATAGAATTGTCCTAGACTGGTTTGGTTCTGATCGGGCGAAAAACCAGGGACTAGTTCGCAAAAGTAGGTTTTTAACATAATTACAAATATTTAATGAACGGTTTGATTGACAGCAATGGTTCTTGAGGCAAAGTTGTTCAACAAGAGGAGATCTATCAAATGGTATGCATTTTGTGACAATAAGTGTAACACCACGTGATTACAGAGCCATTAAACTCGTTAGCGCCAACTAGTGGCCGATTTCTTTCAAAATTCTTACAGACCTCTAGGGCCATGAGTCGAACATGCCTACCGAGTTTTGTTCCGATCAGCCTCCGTAAACCTTGTCTAATAGGTGCTCAAATTTCATTGGCCGATGGCGGCCATGTTTTTTGAGATACGCCAATGTCCTCATAGACATACATGGCACCTTGGACCAAGACACTGCATACCAATTTTCAAGTCAATCGGACTAACGGTCAGGTGGTTATGGGCCGTTTTATGTTTTTTTCATGTTATAGCGCCACCATGTGGCCATTCGCCGCGGTTTTTTTACTGTGACCTCAAATTGACCTCTTACACATTTGTACCGAGTTTGGTGAAGATACCTCATTTACTTCTGGAGTTATAGCCGTTTTAGTAAAATAGGCTCCTCCCACAACATACATTTGGGCGCCCCTTAGCGACCGTGAATGGAAATTTCAACTTTTTTTCGATAATTATTGATATTCAGACTCCAGAGAACATTTCTGCACTGGTTTGGTTCCGATCGGGCAAAAAACCAGGGACTAGTTCGCAAAAGTAGGTTTTTGACAAAATTCAAAATGGCGGAAAATCTATCATGGCGGAAATGAAATCGGAGATATACGTTTTGTTCGTCAGGCATCCAGCTTTCCAATGATATAAGACACTTGAGTCTACGACATACGGTCTAGGAGTTATGAGCAGTTTCGCGCTTTTGGTCGCTATAGCGCCACCTATGGGCCATTCGAGGTCATAATTTGATAACCTCTCCTCGATTTTTGTACTACCATATGGCAAAGTTTCAAAGTTCCAGCTCTTACGGTTTGGGCTGCACGATGCGTTTTACGGCAGAAGAAAAATAATAATAATTAAAGCTGCAAGCAGCATTTATCGGGGTTCAAGCTGTTAAGGCCTTTAAGGCCTTTAAGAACAAAAGCATCAAAAGTTATTAAGTTTTATTTAGCAAGCATTTAACCACTGACATATATGATGGAAAAGACCATTTACAGCCAATACAGGCAGTTTACCATAGGAAATATATGGTTTTCAAAGCTTTTTGACAGTTATAGCACCTTTTTGCCTGAGTCTTCTTACAGTCTTGCCTGATCTCCACCACTTTTATTAGTAGTACTCAAAGTGTGCCCATATATATGTGTCAAATTTGTTGTAAATATGTTATTTTGATAAGGAGTTTAGACAATTATATTCAGTGGCGTAACAAGCCAACACCGGGCCCTTAAGTAGGATTATCAAGGCGGGCCCCTTGATGACGCAATTGATGACATTGATGACGCAATGTCCGCGAGTAAGCTACCATGAATAGGGCAGGATATGATCATACACAGCATATAAGAGATGAGATGACTAACAAAATCAGGAGGAGCCTACGCTCACCAAAAAACAAACAAACAAAAAAACACTGGTGACAGCGCACCATAACACATTGTTAGGCCTAGGTCCAAATACATAAAAAAGATGCTCTCTTACATTATAGCGGGATTTTCCGGGCTTTCCTATGTGCAACTGCAAAGTTGGTGATTAGATCAGGATTGTGCGCACGGGCATTCTCAATTGACCATTTGCAGGGAGTTTGATTGACAGGCGATCTGACTAATCATAATCCGCCATTTTGTCCCACAAAGCAGTCAGGAGAGTTAGTAGATTAACATTGGAGGATTTAAATTTGAAAAACAAAGTGTACTGACGTCTTAGCACTTTAAAACAACATTCCTTTTATGTTCATTCATGTTTATTTTAATGCTATAAATTAACTAGAAGGAAGAGATGATCAGTTCACAAGCAGCTTTAACTGAGCCTCGAGTCTACAGCGATCTGTCAGACACATTAAAGAGTCACAAAACGGTATTTATTGTTTAAATGTCTCTAAAAAAATTACTACATTTGAAAGGTGAGACTTTGTTTCATATCAAAAGTACTTGTCTGTCAGCGCGCAGTCTTTTCTCTGATCCGCAATGTATTTTTCACTGTGTGAGAACTTGGTGTGGTGTGAGAGTGGCGTCGCTTGTCAGACATAGCAACAGTAACTAAAGTGGGCGGGTCTTTGCGAACGGTCATTGACAGTATGGACGGGGATTTGCCAGTCCCAATTCAAAACAAATTTCATCACAATCCATCATTGTTCGTTTCAAACATGTGAGAGCATCAAAATGATTCATGGGTGAAATTGATTGGATTTAATTTTTTTTTTTTTGTCAGTTCCTATCATCATTTTAACATTTTGGCGTTATTGTTTAGCTATTTACCTATGTTTTCAAATTTCCTTTGTTTTTTTGTTGTTGTCTCGATCGGACTAACGGCTTTGAAGATAACCACAATTTTTTAAAGCTCTAAATGACACTTACAAAAACCATAAGGCGAAACCTGGCATGTTTGGTATTGTTGGACTCGGCAAGGATTCAGGAGTCTTAGGAGGTCACTCCTGTGAAAAAAACACGGGCTTGAAACTTCTAAGGCTCCTTCAAGGCATTGTGCCAATGACGTATACTGAGTTTTTTGAGATACACCAATGTTCTCATAGACTATTGGCGCTTTTCCACTGCATGGTACGGCTCGGTTCGGAACGGTTCGGCTCGCTTCGCTGTTCCACTGCGTGGTACGACTCGGCTCGGTACGGCACGGTTCGGTTCGCTTTAGCTCGGTTGCTTTTCCACTGCAGTTAGTACCACTTCAAAGTGGGTGTGACTGATCGTTATAGTTGCCGTCTCTACTGCCATGACATCATCATATTAAATGCGAATTTTTCATTCCGGGTTTCCCCATCCGCTCCTCGGCAACCAACAAGAGGAACGTCTGCACCTCGTCCACTGACCACGATTCAGCCATTTATTTTTTTAAGTTTATACTCTTTTTTTGAATCAAATACTTTTAAAACAGGCGCTACAGCGTTGGCTGTTGTCTACTGGCTATTTAAATCTAGCGGGTTTAGTGTCTCGTGTTGTAAATACAATGACGCTGGTAGTGATGATTCTGTCTGACCAATCAGTGATCTGCAGTGTTTTCACGTCACATTTTAGTATCGGTACGGTACGCTTGGAACCTCAACAGAGGTGGTACCATTTAAAGCGAGCCGAAGCGAGCCGTACCGTACCGTACCATGCAGTGGAAATGCGTCATAAGTGAGCCGTACTGAACCGAGCCGTACCGTACCATGCAGTGGAAAAGCGCCAAAGCGTGCCGTACCGAACCGAACCGTACCGTACCATGCAGTGGAAAAGCGCCATATCATGGCACCCTGGACAAAGACACTGCGTGCCAATTTTCAGTAGACTAACGGTTGGGTGCGCTTATAGCTATTTTCATGATTTTTTCACTGTTATAGCGCCACCAAGTGGCCAATTCTCACGATTTTTTTCATGTCAACTCAGATTGAGCTTATGAACATGTGTCCCAAGTTTAGCGAAAATATCTCTTTCCGCTCACAAGTTATAACCATTTTATAACGCCACCAAGTGGCCAATTGCCGTGATTTTTTTCACGTGACCTCAGAATGAGCTCATGAACATGTGTCCCAAGTTTTGCGAAAATATCTCTTTCCGTTCACAAGTTATAACCGTTTTATAGCGTCACCTAGTGGCCAATTTTTGTGATTTTTTTCAAGTGATCTCAGATTGAGCTCAGGAAGATGTGTCCCAAGTTTAGCAAAAAAATCTCTTTCTGTTCACAATTTATAACCGTTTTAGTAAAAGTGGCCCTGGTGCCATCAAAGATTTTGGTTCCCCTCATCGACCGTTAATTGAAATTTTGAATTTTTTGGATGATTATTGATTGTCAGACTCCAGAGAATATTCTTGCAGTGGTTTGGTTCCAATTGGTCGAAAAACCAAGGAGAAGTTCGCAAAAATAGGTTTTTCAAAAAAATGCAATTTACTCGAAATTGGCGCCTGAAGGGCGAGCAAATCGGAGATAGCCATTTTGTCCGCCTTGAGCCAAGGATTCCAACGATATAAGACACTTGATCCTGGGACAAACGGTCTAAGAGTTATGAGCGATTTAGTACTTTTGGTTGCTGTAGCGCCACCTATGGGCCAATTGGGGTCATACTCTGATAGGTTGTCCCCAAATTGAGGCCTACCATCTGGCCAGGTTTCACGTCTCTAGGCCTTACGGTTTGTCCTGCACGATGCGTTTTACGAATCCTTACAATTACAATAGGGTTTCAGCATTTCATGCTTGAACCCCTAATAAGAATGAAGGCTTTTTGCCAGTTATAGCGCCACCTATGGTCCGATCTCCATGAAACTCTGCATGCTTCCTCACCATGTTCTGACACATATGCTCATCAATTTTTGTGAAGTTCTGAGTTTTCATGTGGGATTTATAGGCTTTTTAGTGTATTTTGCCACGCCCCTTTTCTAAATGACCCTGTTACAGCCACCCAAATGCAAAAGTTCAACTTTTTTTCGATAATTATTGATCTAGAGAGTCCAGAGAATTGTCCTAGACTGGTTTGGTTCCGATCGGGCGAAAAACCAGGGACTAGTTCGCAAAAGTAGGTTTTGGACAAAATTCGACATAGCAGAAAATTTTCCCTGCCTACATCCAAATCGGAGATAGCCATTTTGTCCGCCTTGAGCCAAGGATTCCAGCGATATAAGACACTTGATCCTGGGACAAACGGTCTAAGAGTTATGAGCGATTTAGTACTTTTGGTTGCTGTAGCGCCACCTATGGGCCAATTGGGGTCATACTCTGATAGGTTGTCCCCAAATTGAGGCCTACCATCTGGCCAGGTTTCACGTCTCTAGGCCTTACGGTTTGTCCTGCACGATGCGTTTTACGAATCCTTACAATTACAATAGGGTTTCAGCATTTCATGCTTGAACCCCTAATAAGAATGAAGGCTTTTTGCCAGTTATAGCGCCACCTATGGTCCGATCTCCATGAAACTCTGCATGCTTCCTCACCATGTTCTGACACATATGCTCATCAATTTTTGTGAAGTTCTGAGTTTTCATTTGGGATTTATAGGCTTTTTAGTGTATTTTGCCACGCCCCTTTTCTAAATGACCCTGTTACAGCCACCCAAATGCAAAAGTTCAACTTTTTTTCGATAATTATTGATCTAGAGAGTCCAGAGAATTGTCCTAGACTGGTTTGGTTCCGATCGGGCGAAAAACCAGGGACTAGTTCGCAAAAGTAGGTTTTGGACAAAATTCGACATAGCAGAAAATTTTCCCTGCCTACATCCAAATCGGAGATAGCCATTTTGTCCGCCTTGAGCCAAGGATTCCAGCGATATAAGACACTTGATCCTGGGACAAACGGTCTAAGAGTTATGAGCGATTTAGTACTTTTGGTTGCTGTAGCGCCACCTATGGGCCAATTGGGGTCATACTCTGATAGGTTGTCCCCAAATTGAGGCCTACCATCTGGCCAGGTTTCACGTCTCTAGGCCTTACGGTTTGTCCTGCACGATGCGTTTTACGAATCCTTACAATTACAATAGGGTTTCAGCATTTCATGCTTGAACCCCTAATAAGAATGAAGGCTTTTTGCCAGTTATAGCGCCACCTATGGTCCGATCTCCATGAAACTCTGCATGCTTCCTCATCATGTTCTGACACATATGCTCATCAATTTTTGTGAAGTTCTGAGTTTTCATTTGGGATTTATAGGCTTTTTAGTGTATTTTGCCACGCCCCTTTTCTAAATGACCCTGTTACAGCCACCCAAATGCAAAAGTTCAACTTTTTTTCGATAATTATTGATCTAGAGAGTCCAGAGAATTGTCCTAGACTGGTTTGGTTCCGATCGGGCGAAAAACCAGGGACTAGTTCGCAAAAGTAGGTTTTGGACAAAATTCGACATAGCAGAAAATTTTCCCTGCCTACATCCAAATCGGAGATAGCCATTTTGTCCGCCTTGAGCCAAGGATTCCAGCGATATAAGACACTTGATCCTGGGACAAACGGTCTAAGAGTTATGAGCGATTTAGTACTTTTGGTTGCTGTAGCGCCACCTATGGGCCAATTGGGGTCATACTCTGATAGGTTGTCCCCAAATTGAGGCCTACCATCTGGCCAGGTTTCACGTCTCTAGGCCTTACGGTTTGTCCTGCACGATGCGTTTTACGAATCCTTACAATTACAATAGGGTTTCAGCATTTCATGCTTGAACCCCTAATAAGAATGAAGGCTTTTTGCCAGTTATAGCGCCACCTATGGTCCGATCTCCATGAAACTCTGCATGCTTCCTCACCATGTTCTGACACATATGCTCATCAATTTTTGTGAAGTTCTGAGTTTTCATTTGGGATTTATAGGCTTTTTAGTGTATTTTGCCACGCCCCTTTTCTAAATGACCCTGTTACAGCCACCCAAATGCAAAAGTTCAACTTTTTTTCGATAATTATTGATCTAGAGAGTCCAGAGAATTGTCCTAGACTGGTTTGGTTCCGATCGGGCGAAAAACCAGGGACTAGTTCGCAAAAGTAGGTTTTGGACAAAATTCGACATAGCAGAAAATTTTCCCTGCCTACATCCAAATCGGAGATAGCCATTTTGTCCGCCTTGAGCCAAGGATTCCAGCGATATAAGACACTTGATCCTGGGACAAACGGTCTAAGAGTTATGAGCGATTTAGTACTTTTGGTTGCTGTAGCGCCACCTATGGGCCAATTGGGGTCATACTCTGATAGGTTGTCCCCAAATTGAGGCCTACCATCTGGCCAGGTTTCACGTCTCTAGGCCTTACGGTTTGTCCTGCACGATGCGTTTTACGAATCCTTACAATTACAATAGGGTTTCAGCATTTCATGCTTGAACCCCTAATAAGAATGAAGGCTTTTTGCCAGTTATAGCGCCACCTATGGTCCGATCTCCATGAAACTCTGCATGCTTCCTCACCATGTTCTGACACATATGCTCATCAATTTTTGTGAAGTTCTGAGTTTTCATTTGGGATTTATAGGCTTTTTAGTGTATTTTGCCACGCCCCTTTTCTAAATGACCCTGTTACAGCCACCCAAATGCAAAAGTTCAACTTTTTTTCGATAATTATTGATCTAGAGAGTCCAGAGAATTGTCCTAGACTGGTTTGGTTCCGATCGGGCGAAAAACCAGGGACTAGTTCGCAAAAGTAGGTTTTGGACAAAATTCGACATAGCAGAAAATTTTCCCTGCCTACATCCAAATCGGAGATAGCCATTTTGTCCGCCTTGAGCCAAGGATTCCAGCGATATAAGACACTTGATCCTGGGACAAACGGTCTAAGAGTTATGAGCGATTTAGTACTTTTGGTTGCTGTAGCGCCACCTATGGGCCAATTGGGGTCATACTCTGATAGGTTGTCCCCAAATTGAGGCCTACCATCTGGCCAGGTTTCACGTCTCTAGGCCTTACGGTTTGTCCTGCACGATGCGTTTTACGAATCCTTACAATTACAATAGGGTTTCAGCATTTCATGCTTGAACCCCTAATAAGAATGAAGGCTTTTTGCCAGTTATAGCGCCACCTATGGTCCGATCTCCATGAAACTCTGCATGCTTCCTCACCATGTTCTGACACATATGCTCATCAATTTTTGTGAAGTTCTGAGTTTTCATTTGGGATTTATAGGCTTTTTAGTGTATTTTGCCACGCCCCTTTTCTAAATGACCCTGTTACAGCCACCCAAATGCAAAAGTTCAACTTTTTTTCGATAATTATTGATCTAGAGAGTCCAGAGAATTGTCCTAGACTGGTTTGGTTCCGATCGGGCGAAAAACCAGGGACTAGTTCGCAAAAGTAGGTTTTGGACAAAATTCGACATAGCAGAAAATTTTCCCTGCCTACATCCAAATCGGAGATAGCCATTTTGTCCGCCTTGAGCCAAGGATTCCAGCGATATAAGACACTTGATCCTGGGACAAACGGTCTAAGAGTTATGAGCGATTTAGTACTTTTGGTTGCTGTAGCGCCACCTATGGGCCAATTGGGGTCATACTCTGATAGGTTGTCCCCAAATTGAGGCCTACCATCTGGCCAGGTTTCACGTCTCTAGGCCTTACGGTTTGTCCTGCACGATGCGTTTTACGAATCCTTACAATTACAATAGGGTTTCAGCATTTCATGCTTGAACCCCTAATAAGAATGAAGGCTTTTTGCCAGTTATAGCGCCACCTATGGTCCGATCTCCATGAAACTCTGCATGCTTCCTCACCATGTTCTGACACATATGCTCATCAATTTTTGTGAAGTTCTGAGTTTTCATTTGGGATTTATAGGCTTTTTAGTGTATTTTGCCACGCCCCTTTTCTAAATGACCCTGTTACAGCCACCCAAATGCAAAAGTTCAACTTTTTTTCGATAATTATTGATCTAGAGAGTCCAGAGAATTGTCCTAGACTGGTTTGGTTCCGATCGGGCGAAAAACCAGGGACTAGTTCGCAAAAGTAGGTTTTGGACAAAATTCGACATAGCAGAAAATTTTCCCTGCCTACATCCAAATCGGAGATAGCCATTTTGTCCGCCTTGAGCCAAGGATTCCAGCGATATAAGACACTTGATCCTGGGACAAACGGTCTAAGAGTTATGAGCGATTTAGTACTTTTGGTTGCTGTAGCGCCACCTATGGGCCAATTGGGGTCATACTCTGATAGGTTGTCCCCAAATTGAGGCCTACCATCTGGCCAGGTTTCACGTCTCTAGGCCTTACGGTTTGTCCTGCACGATGCGTTTTACGAATCCTTACAATTACAATAGGGTTTCAGCATTTCATGCTTGAACCCCTAATAAGAATGAAGGCTTTTTGCCAGTTATAGCGCCACCTATGGTCCGATCTCCATGAAACTCTGCATGCTTCCTCACCATGTTCTGACACATATGCTCATCAATTTTTGTGAAGTTCTGAGTTTTCATTTGGGATTTATAGGCTTTTTAGTGTATTTTGCCACGCCCCTTTTCTAAATGACCCTGTTACAGCCACCCAAATGCAAAAGTTCAACTTTTTTTCGATAATTATTGATCTAGAGAGTCCAGAGAATTGTCCTAGACTGGTTTGGTTCCGATCGGGCGAAAAACCAGGGACTAGTTCGCAAAAGTAGGTTTTGGACAAAATTCGACATAGCAGAAAATTTTCCCTGCCTACATCCAAATCGGAGATAGCCATTTTGTCCGCCTTGAGCCAAGGATTCCAGCGATATAAGACACTTGATCCTGGGACAAACGGTCTAAGAGTTATGAGCGATTTAGTACTTTTGGTTGCTGTAGCGCCACCTATGGGCCAATTGGGGTCATACTCTGATAGGTTGTCCCCAAATTGAGGCCTACCATCTGGCCAGGTTTCACGTCTCTAGGCCTTACGGTTTGTCCTGCACGATGCGTTTTACGAATCCTTACAATTACAATAGGGTTTCAGCATTTCATGCTTGAACCCCTAATAAGAATGAAGGCTTTTTGCCAGTTATAGCGCCACCTATGGTCCGATCTCCATGAAACTCTGCATGCTTCCTCACCATGTTCTGACACATATGCTCATCAATTTTTGTGAAGTTCTGAGTTTTCATTTGGGATTTATAGGCTTTTTAGTGTATTTTGCCACGCCCCTTTTCTAAATGACCCTGTTACAGCCACCCAAATGCAAAAGTTCAACTTTTTTTCGATAATTATTGATCTAGAGAGTCCAGAGAATTGTCCTAGACTGGTTTGGTTCCGATCGGGCGAAAAACCAGGGACTAGTTCGCAAAAGTAGGTTTTGGACAAAATTCGACATAGCAGAAAATTTTCCCTGCCTACATCCAAATCGGAGATAGCCATTTTGTCCGCCTTGAGCCAAGGATTCCAGCGATATAAGACACTTGATCCTGGGACAAACGGTCTAAGAGTTATGAGCGATTTAGTACTTTTGGTTGCTGTAGCGCCACCTATGGGCCAATTGGGGTCATACTCTGATAGGTTGTCCCCAAATTGAGGCCTACCATCTGGCCAGGTTTCACGTCTCTAGGCCTTACGGTTTGTCCTGCACGATGCGTTTTACGAATCCTTACAATTACAATAGGGTTTCAGCATTTCATGCTTGAACCCCTAATAAGAATGAAGGCTTTTTGCCAGTTATAGCGCCACCTATGGTCCGATCTCCATGAAACTCTGCATGCTTCCTCACCATGTTCTGACACATATGCTCATCAATTTTTGTGAAGTTCTGAGTTTTCATTTGGGATTTATAGGCTTTTTAGTGTATTTTGCCACGCCCCTTTTCTAAATGACCCTGTTACAGCCACCCAAATGCAAAAGTTCAACTTTTTTTCGATAATTATTGATCTAGAGAGTCCAGAGAATTGTCCTAGACTGGTTTGGTTCCGATCGGGCGAAAAACCAGGGACTAGTTCGCAAAAGTAGGTTTTGGACAAAATTCGACATAGCAGAAAATTTTCCCTGCCTACATCCAAATCGGAGATAGCCATTTTGTCCGCCTTGAGCCAAGGATTCCAGCGATATAAGACACTTGATCCTGGGACAAACGGTCTAAGAGTTATGAGCGATTTAGTACTTTTGGTTGCTGTAGCGCCACCTATGGGCCAATTGGGGTCATACTCTGATAGGTTGTCCCCAAATTGAGGCCTACCATCTGGCCAGGTTTCACGTCTCTAGGCCTTACGGTTTGTCCTGCACGATGCGTTTTACGAATCCTTACAATTACAATAGGGTTTCAGCATTTCATGCTTGAACCCCTAATAAGAATGAAGGCTTTTTGCCAGTTATAGCGCCACCTATGGTCCGATCTCCATGAAACTCTGCATGCTTCCTCACCATGTTCTGACACATATGCTCATCAATTTTTGTGAAGTTCTGAGTTTTCATTTGGGATTTATAGGCTTTTTAGTGTATTTTGCCACGCCCCTTTTCTAAATGACCCTGTTACAGCCACCCAAATGCAAAAGTTCAACTTTTTTTCGATAATTATTGATCTAGAGAGTCCAGAGAATTGTCCTAGACTGGTTTGGTTCCGATCGGGCGAAAAACCAGGGACTAGTTCGCAAAAGTAGGTTTTGGACAAAATTCGACATAGCAGAAAATTTTCCCTGCCTACATCCAAATCGGAGATAGCCATTTTGTCCGCCTTGAGCCAAGGATTCCAGCGATATAAGACACTTGATCCTGGGACAAACGGTCTAAGAGTTATGAGCGATTTAGTACTTTTGGTTGCTGTAGCGCCACCTATGGGCCAATTGGGGTCATACTCTGATAGGTTGTCCCCAAATTGAGGCCTACCATCTGGCCAGGTTTCACGTCTCTAGGCCTTACGGTTTGTCCTGCACGATGCGTTTTACGAATCCTTACAATTACAATAGGGTTTCAGCATTTCATGCTTGAACCCCTAAAAATCAGGACAATTACAATAGGGTTTCAGCACTTCGTGCTTGAACCCCTAATTAAAGCTGCAAGCAGCATTTATCGGGGTTCAAGCAGTTAAGGCCTTTAAGGCATTTAAGCACAAAAGCATCAAAAGTTATTAAGTTTTATTTAACAAACCAAAAATCTCGCTAGCGCCAACTAGTGGCTGATTTCTTTCAAAATTCTTACAGACCTCTAGAGCCATGATTTGAACATGCCTACCGAGTTTTGTTCCGATCGGCCTCCGTTAACCTTGTCTAATAGATGCTCAAACTTCATTGGCCGATGGCGGCCATGTTTTTTGAGATACGCTAATGTCCTCATAGACATACATGGCACCTTGGACCAAGACACTGCATACCAATTTTCAAGTCATTTGGACTAACGGTCAGGTGGTTATAGCCCTTTTCATGTTTTTTTCATGTTATAGCGCCACCTATTGTTCAATCGTCGAGATTTATTTACTGTGACCCCAGATTGAACTCATACACATGTGTACCAAGTTTGGTGAAGATATCTCATTTACTTCTCGAGTTATAGCCATTTTAGTAAAATAGGCTCCTCCTACAACGTTCAATTAGCGCCCCCTATCGACCATGAATCAAAATTTCAACTTTTTTTCGATAATTATTGATATTCAGACTCCAGAGAACATTTCTGCACTGGTTTGGTTCCGATCGGACAAAAAACCAGGGACTAGTTCGCAAAAGTAGGTTTTTGACATAATTCAAAATGGCGGAAAATTTGCATACCAGAAATGAAATCGGAGATATACGTTTTGACCTTTAGTCGTTAAGCTTTCCAACGATATAAGACACTTGAGCCTACGACATACGGTCTAGGAGTTATGAGCAGTTTCGCGCTTTTGGTCGCTATAGCGCCACCTATGGGCCAATCGAGGTCATAATTTGATAACCTCTCCTCGATTTTTGTACTACCATATGGCAAAGTTTCAAGGTTCCTGGTCTTACGGTTTGGGCTGCACGATGCGTTTTACGGCGGAATAATAATAATAATAATAATAATAATAATAATAAAAATCAGTACAAATACAATAGGTGTTCAGCACTTCGTGCTTGAACCCCTAATTAAAGCTGCAAGCAGCATTTATCGGGGTTCAAGCAGTTAAGGCCTTTAAGGCCTTTAAGCACACAAGCATCAAAAGACATTAAGTTTTATTTAGCAAGCATTTGACAACTGACATAATAGACGGAAAAGACCATTTACAGCCAATACAGGCAGTTTACCATGGGAAATATATGGTTTTAAAGCTTTTTAACAGTTATAGCGCCACCTTTGGTCCGATCTCCATAAAATTTGGCATGCTTGTTAATGATGTTATGTCACATATGCACACCAATTTTCGTGAAGTTCTGAGTTTTTACTTGTGATTTATAGGCTTTTGAGTGTATTTTGGCACACCCATTTTATAAATGACTCTATTACAGCCACCCAAATGCAAAAGTTCAACTTTTTTTTGATAATTATTGATCTAGAGAGTCCAGAGAATTGTCCTAGACTGGTCTGGTTCCGATCGGGCAAAAAACCTAGGACTAGTTCGCAAAAGTAGGTTTTTAACATATTCACAAATAATTAATTAATGGTTTGATTGACATTAGTGGTTCTTGAGGCAAAGTTGTTGAGCATGAGCAGATCTATCAAATGATATGCATTTTGTGACGATAAGTTTAACACCACGTGATTACAGAGCCATAAAACTCGTTAGCGCCAACTAGTGGCCGATTTCTTTCAAAATTCTTACAGACCTCTAGGGCCATGAGTCGAACATGCCCATCGAGTTTCGTTCCGATCGGCCTCCGTTAACCTTGTCTAATAGTTGCTCAAACGTCATTGGCCGATGGCGGCCATGTTTTTTGAGATACACCAATGTCCTCATAGACATACATGGCACCTTGGACCAAGACACTGCATACCAATTTTCAAGTCAATCTGACTAACGGTCAGGTGGTTATAGCCTGTTTTATGTTTTTTTCATATTATAGCGCCACCTTGTGGCCAATCACCGCGATTTTTTTACTGTTACCTCAGATTGACCTCTTACACATGTGTACCGAGTTTGGTGAAAATATCTCATTTCGTTCACGAGTTATAGCCATTTTAGTAAAATAGGCTCCGCCTCCTGCGAACGTTTTGACACCCCTTAGCAACCGTGGATCGAAATTTCAACTTTTTTTCGATAATTATTGATATTCAGACCCCTGTGAACATTTCTGCACTGGTTTGGTTCCGATCGGGCAAAAAAACAGGGACTAGTTTGCAAAAGTAGGTTTAGGACAAAATCCAATATGGCGAAAAAATTTGCATACCGGAAATGAAATCCTTGAGGCCATTTTTGTTCGGCTTGACCCAAGGATTCCAATGATATAAGACACTTGAGTCTGTGACAAACGGTTAATGAGATTTAAGCAAAAATATGCATTTTTTTTTGTTTTTTGCACTGTAGCGCCACCTATTGGCCAATCTGGCTCATATTTTGATAACCTCTCCTCGATTTTTGTACTACCATCTGGCAAAGTTTCAAGTCTCTAGCACTTACGGTTTGGGCTGCACGATGCGTTTTACGGCGGAATAATAATAATAATAATAAAAATCAGTACAATTACAATAGGGTTTCAGCATTTCATGCTTGAACCCCTAAAAATCAGGACAATTACAATAGGGTTTCAGCACTTCGTGCTTGAACCCCTAATTAAAGCTGCAAGCAGCATTTAGCGGGGTTCAAGCAATTAAGGCCTTTAAGCACAAAAGCATCAAAAGTTATTACGTTTTATTTAGCAAGCATGACATAATAGACGGAAAAGACCATTTACAGCCAATACAGGTAGTTTACCATGGGAAATATATGGTTTTAAAGCTTTTTAACAGTTATAGCGCCACCTATGGTCCGATCTCCATAAAAATTTCCATGCTTCTTTAGCATGTTATGTCACATATGCTCATCAATTTTTGTGAAGTTCTGAGTTTTTATTAAGGATTTATAGGCTTTTTAGTGTATTTTGCCACGCCCATTTTCTAAATGACCCTATTACAGCCATCCAAATGCAAAATTTCAACTTTTTTTCGATAATTATTGATCTAGAGAGTCCAGAGAATTGTCCTACACTGGTCTGGTTCTGATTGGGCGAAAAACCAGGGACTAGTTCGCAAAAGTAGGTTTTTAACATGTTTGCGAATATTTAATGAACGGTTTGATTGACAGTAGTGGTTCTTGAGGCAAAGTTGTTCAACATGAGCAGATCTATCAAATGATATGCATATTGTGTTGATGTGTGCAACACCACGTGATTAAAGAGGGCGTAAACCTCGTTAGCGCCAACTAGTGGCCGATTTCTTTCAAAATTCTTACAGACCTCTAGGGCCATGAGTTGAACATGCCCATCGAGTTTAGTTCTGATCGGCCTCCGTTAACCTTGTCTAATAGGTGCTCAACTTCATTGGCCGATGGCGGCCATGTTTTTTGAGATACGCCAATGTCCTCATAGATATACATGGCACCCTGGACCAAGAGACTGCATGCCAATTTTCAAGTCAATTGGACTAACGGTCAGGTGGTTATAGCCCTTTTCATGTTTTTTTCATGTTATAACGCCACCTAGTGATCAATCGTCGCGATTTTTTTACTGTGACCCCAGATTGAACTCATACACATGTGTACTGAGTTTGGTGAAAATATCTAATTTCGTTCATGAGTTATAACCATTTTAGTAAACTGGCTCCGCCTCCTGCGAACGTTTTGACGCCCCTTAGCAACCATGGATCAAAATTTCAACTTTTTTTCGATAATTATTGATAATCAGACTCCAGAGAACATTTCTGCACTGGTTTGGTTCCGATTGGCCAAAAAAAACCTCTACTAGTTCGCAAAAGTAGGTTTTGGACAAAATTCAAAATGGCGGAAAAATTTGCATACCGGAAATGAAATTGAAGATATACATTTTGTCCGTCTTGAGACAAGGATTACAGTGATATAAGACACTTGAGTCTGTGACAAAGGGTTAAGGAGATTTAAGCAAAACCGTGATTTTTTTTGGTTTTTTGCACTATAGCGCCACCTATGGGCCAATCGAGGTCATACTCTCTGAACCTCTCCTCGATTTTTGTACTACCTTCTGGCCAAGTTTCAAGTCTCTAGCACTTACGGTTTGGGCTGCACGATGCGTTTTACGGCAGAAGAATAATAATAATAATTAAAGCTGCAAGCAGCATTTATCGGGGTTCAAGCATTTAAGGCCTTTAAGCACATAAGCATTTAAGACATTAAGATTTATTTAGAAAGCTTTTAACCACTGAAATAATAGATGGAAAAGTCCATTTACAGCCAATACAGGCAATTTACCATAAGAAAAATATGGTTTTCAAAGCTTTTTAACAGTTATAGCGCCACCTATGGTCCGATCTCCATAATATTTTGCATGGTTATTAATGATGTTATGTCACATATGCTCACCAATTTTTGTGAAGTTCTGAGTTTTTATATATGATTTATAGGCTTTTGAGTGTATTTTGCCACACCCATTTTATAAATGACCCTATTACAGCCACCCAAATGCAAAAGTTCAACTTTTTTTTCGATAATTATTGATCTAGAGAGTCCAGAGAATTGCCCTAAACTGGTCTGGTTCCGATCGGGCAAAAAACCTAGGACTAGTTCGCAAAAGTAGGTTTTTAACATATTCGCGAATAATTAATGAATGGTTTGATTGACATTAGTGGTTCTTGAGGCTAAGTTGTTGAGCATGAGCAGATCTATCAAATGATATGCATTTTGTGACGATAAGTGTAACACCACGTGATTATAGAGCCATAAAACTCGTTAGCGCCAACTAGTGGCCGATTTCTTTCAAAATTCTTACAGACCTTTAGGGCCATGAGTCGAACATGCCCATCGAGTTTCGTTCCGATCGGCCTCCGTTAACCTTGTCTAATAGGTGCTCAAACTTCATTGGCTGATGGCGGCCATGTTTTTTGAGATACACTAATGTCCTCATAGACATACATGGCACCTTGGACCAAGACACTGCATACCAATTTTCAAGTCAATCGGACTAACGGTCAGGTGGTTATAGCCCATTTTATGTTTTTTTAATGTTATAGCGCCACCATGTGGCCAATCGCCGCGATTATTTTACTGTGACCTCAGATTGACCTCTTACACATGTGTACCGAGTTTGGTGAAGATACCTCATTTACTTCTGGAGTTATAGCCATTTTAGTAAAATAGGCTCCGCCTTCTTCAAACGTTTTGGCGCCCCTTAGCGACCGTGAATCGAAATTTCAACTTTTTTTCGATAATTATTGATATTCAGACTACTGTGAACATTTCTGCACTGGTTTGGTTCCGATCGGGCGAAAAACCAGGGACTAGTTCGCAAAAGTAGGTTTTGGACAAAATCCAAAATGGCGGAAAAATTTGCATACCGGAAATAAAATACCTCCTATATTTCTTGTTCGGCTTGAGCCAAGGATTCCAATGATGTATGACACTTGAAGCTGAGACAAATGGTTATTGAGATATGAGCAAAATAGTGATTTTTTTTTGTTTTTTGCGCTATAGCGCCACCTATTGGCCAATCGGGCTCATACTTTGATAACCTCTCCTCGATTTTTATACTACCTTGTGGCCAAGTTTCAAGTCTCTAGCTCTTACGGTTTGGGCTGCACGATGCGTTTTAGCGGAGAAGAATAATAATAATAATTAAAGCTGCAAGCAGCATTTAGCGGGGTTCAAGCAATTAAGGCCTTTAAGCACAAAAGCATCAAAAGTTATTACGTTTTATTTAGCAAGCATGACATAATAGACGGAAAAGACCATTTACAGCCAATACAGGTAGTTTACCATGGGAAATATATGGTTTTAAAACTTTTTAACAGTTATAGCGCCACCTATGGTCCGATCTCCATAAAAATTTCCATGCTTCTTTAGCATGTTATGTCACATATGCTCATTAATTTTTGTGAAGTTCTGAGTTTTTATTAAGGATTTATAGGCTTTTTAGTGTATTTTGCCACACCCATTTTCTAAATGACCCTATTACAGCCATTCAAATGCAAAAGTTCAACTTTTTTTCGATAATTATTGATCTAGAGAGTCCAGAGAATTGCCCTAGACTGGTCTGGTTCTGATCGGGCGAAAAACCAGGGACTAGTTCGCAAAAGTAGGTTTTTAACATGTTTGCGAATATTTAATGAACGGTTTGATTGACAGCAGTGGCTCTTGAGGCAAAGTTGTTCAGCATGAGCAGATCTATCAAATGATAGGCATAATGTGTTGATGTGTGCAACACCACGTGATTACAGAGGGCGTAAACCTTGTTAGCGCCAACTAGTGGTCGATTTCTTTCAAAATTCTTGCAGACCTCTAGGGCCATGAGTCGAACATGCCCACTGAGTTTTGTTTCAATCAGCCACCGTTAACCTTGTCTAATAGGTGCTCAAACTTCATTGGCCGATGGCGGCCATGTTTTTTGAGATACACCAATGTCCTCATAGACATACATGACACCTTGGACCAAGACACTGCATACCAATTTTCAAGTCAATCGGACTAACGGTCAGGTGGTTATAGCCTGTTTTATGTTTTTTTTCATGTTATAGCGCCACCATGTGGCCAATCGCCGCTATTTTTTTACTGTGACCTCAGATTAACCTCTTACACATGTGTACCGAGTTTGGTGAAAATATCTAATTTCGTTCACGAGTTATAGCCATTTTAGTAAAATGAGCTCCGCCTCCTGCAAACGTTTTGACGCCCCTTACCAACCGTGGATCGAAATTTCAACTTTTTTTCGATAATTATTGATAACCAGACTCCAGAGAACATGTATGCACTGGTTTGGTTCCGATCAGGCAAAAAACCAGGGACTAGTTCGCAAAAGTAGGTTTTGGACAAAATTCAAAATGGCGGAAAATTTTTCCAGGCGGAAATGAAATCGGAGATATACATTTTGTCCGTCTTGAGCCAAGGATTACAGTGATATAAGATACTTGAGTCTATGACAAACGGTCTAGGAGTTATGGCTGATTTCATACTTTTGCTTGCTGTAGCGCCACCTATTGGCCAATCGTTGTCATACTTTGATAGGTTCTCCCCAAATTGAGGACTACCATTTGGCTGAGTTTCAAGTCTCCAGCATTTACGGTTTGGGCTGCACGATGCGTTTTAGGGGAAAATAATAATAATAATTAAAGCTGCAAGCAGCATTTATCGGAGTTCAAGCAGTTAAGGCCTTTAAGGCATTTAAGCACAAAAGCATCAAAAGTTATTAAGTTTTATTTAGCAAGCATGTAACCACTGACATAATAGATGAAAAAGACCATTTACAGCCAATGCAGGCAATTTACCATAGGTAATATATGGTTTAAAAGCTTTTTAACAGTTATAGCGCCACCTTTGGTCCGATCTCCATAAAATTGGGCATGCATGTTAATGATGTTATGTCACACATGCTCACCAATTTTTGTGAAGTTCTGAGTTTTCATTTAGGATTTATAGGCTTTTTAATGTATTTTGCCACGCCCATTTTATAAATTACCCTATTACAGCCATCCAAATGCAAAAGTTCAACTTTTTTTTGATAATTATTGATCTAGAGAGTCCAGAGAATTGTCCTAGACTGGTCTGGTTCCGATCGGGCAAAAAACCTAGGACTAGTTCGCAAAAGTAGGTTTTTTACATATTCATGAATATTTAATGAACTATTTGATTGACAGCAATGGTTCTTGAGGCAAAGTTGTTCAGCATGAGCAGATCTATCAAATGATATACATTTTGTGACGATAAGTGTAACACCACGTGATTACAGAGCCATAAAACTCGTTAGCGCCAACTAGTGGCCGATTTCTTTCAAAATTCTTACAGACCTCTAGGGCCATGAGTCGAACATGCCCATCGAGTTTCGTTCCGATCGGCCTCCGTTAACCTTGTCTAATAGTTGCTCAAACTTCATTGGCCGATGGCGGCCATGTTTTTTGAGATACACCAATGTCCTTATAGACATACATGGCACCTTGGACCAAGACACTGCATACCAATTTTCAAGTCAATCGGACTAACGGTCAGGTGGTTATAGCCTGATTTATGTTTTTTTCATATTATAGCGCCACCTAGTCTTCAATCGTCGCGATTTTTTTACCGTGACCCCAGATTGACCTCTTACACATGTGTACCGAGTTTGGTGAAGATACCTCATTTACTTCTGGAGTTATAGCCATTTTAGTAAAATAGGCTCCGCCTCCTACGAACGTTTTGACACCCCTTAGCAACCGTGGATCGAAATTTCAACTTTTTTTCGATAATTATTGATAATCAGACCCCTGTGAACATTTCTGCACTGGTTTGGTTCCGATCGGGCAAAAAACCAGGGACTAGTTCGCAAAAGTAGGTTTTGGACAAAATCCAATATGGCGGAAAAATTTGCATACCGGAAATGAAATCCTTGAGGCCATTTTTGTTCGGCTTGACCCAAGGATTCCAATGATATAAGACACTTGAGTCTGTGACAAACGGTTAATGAGATTTAAGCAAAAATATGCAATTTTTTTGTTTTTTGCGCTGTAGCGCCACCTATTGGCCAATCTGGCTCATATTTTGATAACCTCTCCTCGATTTTTGTACTACCATCTGGCAAAGTTTCAAGTCTCTAGCACTTACGGTTTGGGCTGCACGATGCGTTTTAGGGGAAAATAATAATAATAATAATAAAAATCAGTACAATTACAATAGGGTTTCAGCACTTCGTGCTTGAACCCCTAATAATAAAAATCCTTACAATTACAATAGGGTTTCAGCACTTCGTGCTTGAACCCCTAATTAAAGCTGCAAGCAGCATTTATCGGGGTTCAAGCATTTAAGGCCTTTAAGCACATAAGCATTTAAGACATTAAGATTTATTTAGAAAGCTTTTAACCACTGAAATAATAGATGGAAAAGTCCATTTACAGCCAATACAGGCAATTTACCATAAGAAAAATATGGTTTTCAAAGCTTTTTAACAGTTATAGCGCCACCTATGGTCCGATCTCCATAATATTTTGCATGGTTATTAATGATGTTATGTCACATATGCTCACCAATTTTTGTGAAGTTCTGAGTTTTTATATATGATTTATAGGCTTTTGAGTGTATTTTGCCACACCCATTTTATAAATGACCCTATTACAGCCACCCAAATGCAAAAGTTCAACTTTTTTTTCGATAATTATTGATCTAGAGAGTCCAGAGAATTGCCCTAAACTGGTCTGGTTCCGATCGGGCAAAAAACCTAGGACTAGTTCGCAAAAGTAGGTTTTTAACATATTCGCGAATAATTAATGAATGGTTTGATTGACATTAGTGGTTCTTGAGGCTAAGTTGTTGAGCATGAGCAGATCTATCAAATGATATGCATTTTGTGACGATAAGTGTAACACCACGTGATTACAGAGCCATAAAACTCGTTAGCGCCAACTAGTGGCCGATTTCTTTCAAAATTCTTACAGACCTTTAGGGCCATGAGTCGAACATGCCCATCGAGTTTCGTTCCGATCGGCCTCCGTTAACCTTGTCTAATAGGTGCTCAAACTTCATTGGCTGATGGCGGCCATGTTTTTTGAGATACACTAATGTCCTCATAGACATACATGGCACCTTGGACCAAGACACTGCATACCAATTTTCAAGTCAATCGGACTAACGGTCAGGTGGTTATAGCCCATTTTATGTTTTTTTAATGTTATAGCGCCACCATGTGGCCAATCGCCGCGATTATTTTACTGTGACCTCAGATTGACCTCTTACACATGTGTACCGAGTTTGGTGAAGATACCTCATTTACTTCTGGAGTTATAGCCATTTTAGTAAAATAGGCTCCGCCTTCTTCAAACGTTTTGGCGCCCCTTAGCGACCGTGAATCGAAATTTCAACTTTTTTTCGATAATTATTGATATTCAGACTACTGTGAACATTTCTGCACTGGTTTGGTTCCGATCGGGCGAAAAACCAGGGACTAGTTCGCAAAAGTAGGTTTTGGACAAAATCCAAAATGGCGGAAAAATTTGCATACCGGAAATAAAATACCTCCTATATTTCTTGTTCGGCTTGAGCCAAGGATTCCAATGATGTATGACACTTGAAGCTGAGACAAATGGTTATTGAGATATGAGCAAAATAGTGATTTTTTTTTGTTTTTTGCGCTATAGCGCCACCTATTGGCCAATCGGGCTCATACTTTGATAACCTCTCCTCGATTTTTATACTACCTTGTGGCCAAGTTTCAAGTCTCTAGCTCTTACGGTTTGGGCTGCACGATGCGTTTTAGCGGAGAAGAATAATAATAATAATTAAAGCTGCAAGCAGCATTTATCGGGGTTCAAGCAGTTAAGGCCTTTAAGCACACAAGCATCAAAAGACATTAAGTTTTATTTAGCAAGCATTTAACAACTGCCATCATAGATGAAAAAGTCAATTTACAGCCAATACAGGCAGTTTACCATAGGAAACATATGGTTTTAAAGCGTTTTTACAGTTATAGCACCTTTTGCCTAGTCTTCTTATAGTCTTGCCTGATCTCCACCACTTTTATTAGTAGTACTCAAAGTGTGCCCATATATATGTGTCAGATTTGTTGTAAATATTTAATTTTGATAAGGAGTTTAGATAATAATATTCAGTGGCGTAACGAGCCACCACCGGGCCCTTAAGTAGGATTATCAAGGCGGGCTCCTTGATGACGCAATTGATGACACTGATGACGCAATGTCCGCGAATTGGCTACCATGAATAGGGCAGGATATGATCATACACAGCATATAAGAGATGAGATGACTAACAAAATCAGGAGTAGCCTACGCTCACCAAAAACAAAACAAAAAACAAACAAAAAAAAAAACAATGGGGACAGCGCACTATAAAACATTGTTAGGCCTAAGTCCAAATACATGAAAAAGATGCTCTCTTACATTATAGCAGGATTTTCCGGGCTTTCCTATGTGCAACTGCAAAGTTGTCGATTAGATCAGCATTGTGCGCACAGGCATTCTCAATTGACCCTTCGCAGGGAGTTTGATTGACAGGCGATCTGACTAATCATAATCCGCCATTTTGTCCAACAAAGCAGTCAGGAGAGTTAGTAGATTAACATAGGAGGATTTAAATTTGAAAAACAAAGTGTACTGACGTCTTAGCACTTTAAAACAACATTCCTTTTATGTTCATTCATGTTTATTTTAATGCTTTAAATTAACTAGAAGGAAGAGATGATCGGTGCACAAGCAGCTTTAACTGAGCCTCGAGTCTACAGCGATCTGTCAGACACATTAAAGAGTCACAAAACGGTATTTATTGTTTAAATGTCTCTAAAAAAATGACTACATTTGAAAGGTGAGACTCTGTTTCATATCAAAAGTACTTGTCTGTCACCGCGCAGTCTTTTTTCTGATCCGCAATGTATTTTTCACTGCGTGAGAACTTGGTGTGGTGTGAGAGTGGCGTCGCTTGTCAGACATAGCAACAGTAACTAAAGTGGGCGGGTCTTTGCGACCGGTCATTGACAGTATGGACGGGGATTCGCCAGTCCCAATTCAAAACAAATTTCATCACAATCTATCATTGTTCGTTTCAAACATGTGAGAGCATCAAAATGATCCATGGGTGAAATTGATTGGATTTAATTAATTTTTTTGTCAGTTCCCATCATAATTGTAACATTTTGGCGTTATTGTTTAGCTATTTACCTATGTTTTCAAATTTCCTTTGTTTTTTTGTTGTTGTCTAGATCAGACTAACGGCTTTGAAGATAACCACAATTTTTTAAAGCTCTAAATGACACTTAAAAACCATAAGGCGAAACCTGGCATGTTTGGTATTGTTGGACTCGGCAAGGATTCTTAGGAGGTCACTCCTGTGAAAAAAACACGGGCTTCCTTGAAACTTTTAAGGCTCATTCAAGGCTTTGTGCCAATGACGTATACTGAGTTTTTTGAGATACACCAATGTTCTCATAGACTATCATGGCACCCTGGACAAAGACACTGCGTGCCACTTTTCAGTAGACTAACGGTTGGGTGCGCTTATAGCTATTTTCATGATTTTTTTCACTGTTATAGCACCACCAAGTGGCCAATTGTCATGATTTTTTTCATGTCAACTCAGATTTAGCTTATGAACATGTGTCCCAAGTTTAGTGAAAATATCTCATTCCGTTCACAAGTTATAACCATTTTATAGCGCCACCAAGTGGCCAATTCTCATGATTTTTTTTCACGTGACCTCAAAATGAGCTCATGAACATGTGTCCCAAGTTTTGTGAAAATATCTCTTTCCGTTCACAAGTTATAACCGTTTTATAGTGCCACCTACTGGCCAATTGTTGCGATTTTTTTCAAGTGATCTCAGATTGAGCTCAGGAAGATGTGTCCCAAGTTTAGCAAACAAATCTCTTTCCGTTCACAATTTATAACCATTTTAGTAAAAGTGGCCCTGGTGCCATCAAAGATTTTGGTTCCCCTTATCGACCGTTAATTGAAATTTTGAATTTTTTGGATGATTATTGATTGTCTGACTCCAGAGAATACTCTTGCAGTGGTTTGGTTCCAATTGGTCGAAAAACCAAGGAGAAGTTCGCAAAAATAGGTTTTTCAAAAAAATGCAATTTACTCGAAATTGGCGCCTGAAGGGCGAGCAAATCGGAGATAGCCATTTTGTCCGCCTTGAGCCAAGGATTCCAACGATATAAGACACTTGATCCTGGGACAAACGGTCTAAGAGTTATGAGCGATTTCGTACTTTTGGTTGCTGTAGCGCCACCTATGGGCCAATTGGGGTCATACTCTGATAGGTTGTCCCCAAATTGAGGCCTACCATCTGGCCAGGTTTCACGTCTCTAGGCCTTACGGTTTGTCCTGCACGATGCGTTTTACGAATCCTTACAATTACAATAGGGTTTCAGCATTTCATGCTTGAACCCCTAATAAGAATGAAGGCTTTTTGCCAGTTATAGCGCCACCTATGGTCCGATCTCCATGAAACTCTGCATGCTTCCTCACCATGTTCTGACACATATGCTCATCAATTTTTGTGAAGTTCTGAGTTTTCATTTGGGATTTATAGGCTTTTTAGTGTATTTTGCCACGCCCCTTTTCTAAATGACCCTGTTACAGCCACCCAAATGCAAAAGTTCAACTTTTTTTCGATAATTATTGATCTAGAGAGTCCAGAGAATTGTCCTAGACTGGTTTGGTTCCGATCGGGCCAAAAACCAGGGACTAGTTCGCAAAAGTAGGTTTTGGACAAAATCCGACATAGCAGAAAATTTTCCCTGCCTACATCCAAATCGGAGATAGCCATTTTGTCCGCCTTGAGCCAAGGATTCCAACGATATAAGACACTTGATCCTGGGACAAACGGTCTAAGAGTTATGAGCGATTTCGTACTTTTGGTTGCTGTAGCGCCACCTATGGGCCAATTGGGGTCATACTCTGATAGGTTGTCCCCAAATTGAGGCCTACCATCTGGCCAGGTTTCACGTCTCTAGGCCTTACGGTTTGTCCTGCACGATGCGTTTTACGAATCCTTACAATTACAATAGGGTTTCAGCATTTCATGCTTGAACCCCTAATAAGAATGAAGGCTTTTTGCCAGTTATAGCGCCACCTATGGTCCGATCTCCATGAAACTCTGCATGCTTCCTCACCATGTTCTGACACATATGCTCATCAATTTTTGTGAAGTTCTGAGTTTTCATTTGGGATTTATAGGCTTTTTAGTGTATTTTGCCACGCCCCTTTTCTAAATGACCCTGTTACAGCCACCCAAATGCAAAAGTTCAACTTTTTTTCGATAATTATTGATCTAGAGAGTCCAGAGAATTGTCCTAGACTGGTTTGGTTCCGATCGGGCCAAAAACCAGGGACTAGTTCGCAAAAGTAGGTTTTGGACAAAATCCGACATAGCAGAAAATTTTCCCTGCCTACATCCAAATCGGAGATAGCCATTTTGTCCGCCTTGAGCCAAGGATTCCAACGATATAAGACACTTGATCCTGGGACAAACGGTCTAAGAGTTATGAGCGATTTCGTACTTTTGGTTGCTGTAGCGCCACCTATGGGCCAATTGGGGTCATACTCTGATAGGTTGTCCCCAAATTGAGGCCTACCATCTGGCCAGGTTTCACGTCTCTAGGCCTTACGGTTTGTCCTGCACGATGCGTTTTACGAATCCTTACAATTACAATAGGGTTTCAGCATTTCATGCTTGAACCCCTAATAAGAATGAAGGCTTTTTGCCAGTTATAGCGCCACCTATGGTCCGATCTCCATGAAACTCTGCATGCTTCCTCACCATGTTCTGACACATATGCTCATCAATTTTTGTGAAGTTCTGAGTTTTCATTTGGGATTTATAGGCTTTTTAGTGTATTTTGCCACGCCCCTTTTCTAAATGACCCTGTTACAGCCACCCAAATGCAAAAGTTCAACTTTTTTTCGATAATTATTGATCTAGAGAGTCCAGAGAATTGTCCTAGACTGGTTTGGTTCCGATCGGGCCAAAAACCAGGGACTAGTTCGCAAAAGTAGGTTTTGGACAAAATCCGACATAGCAGAAAATTTTCCCTGCCTACATCCAAATCGGAGATAGCCATTTTGTCCGCCTTGAGCCAAGGATTCCAACGATATAAGACACTTGATCCTGGGACAAACGGTCTAAGAGTTATGAGCGATTTCGTACTTTTGGTTGCTGTAGCGCCACCTATGGGCCAATTGGGGTCATACTCTGATAGGTTGTCCCCAAATTGAGGCCTACCATCTGGCCAGGTTTCACGTCTCTAGGCCTTACGGTTTGTCCTGCACGATGCGTTTTACGAATCCTTACAATTACAATAGGGTTTCAGCATTTCATGCTTGAACCCCTAATAAGAATGAAGGCTTTTTGCCAGTTATAGCGCCACCTATGGTCCGATCTCCATGAAACTCTGCATGCTTCCTCACCATGTTCTGACACATATGCTCATCAATTTTTGTGAAGTTCTGAGTTTTCATTTGGGATTTATAGGCTTTTTAGTGTATTTTGCCACGCCCCTTTTCTAAATGACCCTGTTACAGCCACCCAAATGCAAAAGTTCAACTTTTTTTCGATAATTATTGATCTAGAGAGTCCAGAGAATTGTCCTAGACTGGTTTGGTTCCGATCGGGCCAAAAACCAGGGACTAGTTCGCAAAAGTAGGTTTTGGACAAAATCCGACATAGCAGAAAATGTTCCCTGCCTACATCCAAATCGGAGATAGCCATTTTGTCCGCCTTGAGCCAAGGATTCCAACGATATAAGACACTTGATCCTGGGACAAACGGTCTAAGAGTTATGAGCGATTTCGTACTTTTGGTTGCTGTAGCGCCACCTATGGGCCAATTGGGGTCATACTCTGATAGGTTGTCCCCAAATTGAGGCCTACCATCTGGCCAGGTTTCACGTCTCTAGGCCTTACGGTTTGTCCTGCACGATGCGTTTTACGAATCCTTACAATTACAATAGGGTTTCAGCATTTCATGCTTGAACCCCTAATAAGAATGAAGGCTTTTTGCCAGTTATAGCGCCACCTATGGTCCGATCTCCATGAAACTCTGCATGCTTCCTCACCATGTTCTGACACATATGCTCATCAATTTTTGTGAAGTTCTGAGTTTTCATTTGGGATTTATAGGCTTTTTAGTGTATTTTGCCACGCCCCTTTTCTAAATGACCCTGTTACAGCCACCCAAATGCAAAAGTTCAACTTTTTTTCGATAATTATTGATCTAGAGAGTCCAGAGAATTGTCCTAGACTGGTTTGGTTCCGATCGGGCCAAAAACCAGGGACTAGTTCGCAAAAGTAGGTTTTGGACAAAATCCGACATAGCAGAAAATGTTCCCTGCCTACATCCAAATCGGAGATAGCCATTTTGTCCGCCTTGAGCCAAGGATTCCAACGATATAAGACACTTGATCCTGGGACAAACGGTCTAAGAGTTATGAGCGATTTAGTACTTTTGGTTGCTGTAGCGCCACCTATGGGCCAATTGGGGTCATACTCTGATAGGTTGTCCCCAAATTGAGGCCTACCATCTGGCCAGGTTTCACGTCTCTAGGCCTTACGGTTTGTCCTGCACGATGCGTTTTACGAATCCTTACAATTACAATAGGGTTTCAGCATTTCATGCTTGAACCCCTAATTAAAGCTGCAAGCAGCATTTATCGGGGTTCAAGCAGTTAAGGCCTTTAAGGACTTTAAGCACAAAAGCATCAAAAGTTGTTAAGTTTTACACCACGTGATTACAGAGCCATAAAACTCATTAGCGCCAACTAGTGGCCGATTTCTTTCAAAACTCTTACAGACCTCTAGGGCCATGAGTCGAACATGCCCATCGAGTTTTGTTCCGATTGGCCTCCGTTAACCTTGTCTAATAGGTGCTCAAATTTCATTGGTCGATGGCGGCCATGTTTTTCGAGATACGCCAACGTCCTCATAGACATACATGGCACCTTGGACCAAGACACTGCATACCAATTTTCAAGTCAATTGGACTAACGGTCAGGTGGTTATAGCCTGTTTTATGTTTGGAACATGTTTTGTTCCTCGCGGAGTACCTCTGGAATGCTTCTGCGGAGGTTTATTGTTTTATCCGCAGCAATAAAGTTTGTCGGCGTCTAAATGGATCGCGCTCTGGATCACTAACAGGAATTAATCTCGTCATGTATACACTTAACTTGATGAAAAGCGGGATTGACGCACTGCAAGCAGAGAGATGATTTCTGGCTGCCTCCGCAAAAATTGTCTTCGGCGGACAGCCCGCTGTCTTTGGAACGATTTTAGTACTTTTGCGGCAGACAAACACATGTGTTTCTCTTTCTGGATCTTTTCTTTGAAAACAAAACCAAAGGTTAAAAAAAAAAAAAGAACAAATGTGAAGCGAGCAATTCTATCCATTTTGACGCCTTTTCATTCATAGCGGTTACCAAGCAACACGATTACGCACCAGCTGCAACTTGATGACACAAGCATACTGCGGTTCAAACAAATAATATGTGAACACAAGTCCATCGGGGGCAGGGGGGGAGCAATCGAACTCGGGTTAGGAACAGGCAATCGAACCAAGTGTGAAAGCGCCCTTAGTCTAGTTTTAGTCAATGAAAATTGTATTTTAGTCTCTTTTTAGAAATGCAATTCTATTTAACCCAGTCAATATAGTGTATCACTATGGAAAAATAGCGAAAATAGTGAACAGAAAAGTAACACTCGTCTCATTTGTGGAGGTTGAAAAACAAGTTCTTTCTGACATCCAAGATTTACTGTATTAATTTAAATGCAAAAGAAAAGGCATGAGAGTCTGTTGTTTTTGTCAATTTTAAGTTTTAATTTAAAATATTTGTCATTTTAATATAACTATATGGCTAAATATTTTACCACTTGCTAATAAATCTAGATAGAAGTAGTGCATTGAATACATTGTTTCAATTGTGCTTAAAAGTGAATTACGACCATTAAAGAGTATGTGTGTACAAAGAGAATCGTAATGCTGACAAAACTTTTTTTAAATAAAAGTATTTGATAACTTCTGGATTTGAAATAAAAATAGTGAGTATGTGTTTGTGGTTCAGCCGTGGATCAGTTACGCACTGCAAACGCAGCATATGTGAAAGCACTATAGCGAGTGCTGCTCCTGCATCGCATATGCACTGCACACGGAGTATGGGCCCTATCTTGCACCCAGCGCAATTGACTTTGTACACCGACGCATGTATCATTCCTATTTTGCACCCGCGTACAGCGGACTTTTCCCTCCACAGACGCACGTCGGTTAACTAAGAAATACACTTGCGCTCCCGGGGGCGGTTCAGCGCAAAGAGGCGGCGTGTTCCGGCGCAAACGTTCCCTCATGCTATTTTGCACGTTTAGAAAACAATTCCGCCACTAACTGAAAAAATCTAGTTTAAAGTCAGTGGCGCGTTGCACATGTTATTCTTATGCTATTTTAAGGGCGCATGCTTGGCCATAATCAATGTAGCGTGTGCACAACGCACATACACTTTGATTCTCTCACACAGAAGCAGCCGTTTTCATTTTTGCAAATCATACATTACGATAGATAGATAGATAGATAGATAGATAGATAGATAGATAGATAGATAGATAGATAGATAATTATAAAAGCATACTTCTAGTTTACACATTTACCCAAATTATCATACGCCTGTTTAACCGAAGTTAATTTGGGTGTGTTTCTCCATCCCCAATGTCACTTCTCTGTGTTTTACGGCCCTGACGAGAACGTCGGTCTCCTCGGCTGTGAATCGCTGCTGGCGCGCGTCTGGCAAATCCACCGTTATAATAGGAATCCGCTATAGAATAAGCGCATCTGCTCTTAAAGGGAATGTGAGATGACGCTCTGATTGGTTTATTTCACGTTACGCCCAAACCACACCTATGAGTAATGAAGCTACTGCAGACCAACACATTTTAGATTTGCGTTGAGCGCAAGAGTAATTTATCCCGCCGGTATAATAGCAACAGCGCCCAAGACCCGCCCACAAAGTTACTTGCGTTTCGCGCTTGATACTTGCGTTTCAGATCGTTAAAATCGGGCCCTATGTGTGAAACGGGCGTCAGACTTAACTTTGTTTGTTGTCGTTTACGCTAACTCACCGCAGCTGCATCTTCTAAATAATGCCGCGAGTGGGGCTTGAGGAAGTGACGTCGTCTGCGCAGTGCGCCCTGATGCAGCCCCTGAAGTGAGACACGGGAAACAGAAATACTGCAAAATAATAATAATAATAATAATGTGACTAAACAAGACGAAATAGCGTCATAACATTTCATCTCGTTTTGGTCAACGAAAATGAAGAGACATTTTAACATAGTTTTTATTTTGTAAACCACATTTAGTCTCGTTTTTATTCGTCAACAATATTGCATTATACATTTAATTATAGTTATTGTCACATGACCAGCATTTACGTTGCGTCTCGTTTTCGTCACGTGGTTCGTTGACGACAATATTTAGTTATAATTTTTGTTGACGAAAGAAATACTAGTAATCCGATATCGGATCTGACTCAAAAGACAATGTGATTCATCATTCCTTCCAATTAACCACCTTATCTTTGTATAGTAAAATAGTATGTTCAACAACATGAATAACGACGTAGCTGACCAGAGTTCGTGAATCAAATGATTCAGTTTAAAGAGTTGTTCAGACTTCTCTCGATCAGTTGAAGTCTCTCCATTTCAGATGTAAAAATAAATAAATTTATTTCACAAATTAAAAGTCCTGTGAGTCCGAAAAACAAAAGAAAATTGTAATTATCCTACCAGTTGATGGTTTCAAATTATGGTTCAAAGTGGAAACCGGTCCATGGGCACTGGTCAGCTAGCCATTTGTGCATATTTAATTGTATTCAATAGGCAGGCGATTCACCTCCACAGGATTATTTATGGCACAAAACAGGATACACTTGCCGATCACGTTCACATAGGAAAAAAAACAGAGAACAAGAAAACGCAGCCTTGGAAAACACAAGGCAAACGTACAATAATTCATTTCTGATTCAACATTTCAGTAACAAATCATATACATGCGCAGTTCAAATGACACATTAATCGAACTTTTCGACAGTTACTTAACACAGACACTCATTAATCACTCAATGGGTCTCATTCATGAAATCGTAAATATACGAGTAAATATGTGAGTGATTTGCGCGTAAAGGCGACATTCCCGAAAATTCTTCTCCTGATTCAGAAATACTTCGTAAACGTCAGATGTGATAGTGAAATGTGTGTGTGTGTGTGTGTGTGTGTTAATGAATTCCAATCAGTTGTAAATGGGACGCGTGTGCACGCTCATTCTCTAAATTACCATAAATCCCGCCCATTAAAACCGACTGAAAACTATAGGCTATATGGGCATCATATTATGACACCAAACGAAGGATTTCAACTTGTCTTCTCAAAAACGAATGAAGAAGAGAAATTTCTCAGATGCAGAAATTGAAGTTTATTATCAGAAGTTCATTCAAAACGCCACATTTTGTTTTCAAGCGTACATAGTGGCGTATCAGGCCTAAAAAAAAGGAAGCTTGGCAGCATAGATGCAGTTAATGGAGTTTCATCTGTTAATCGAACAGTCCTAGAAGTGAAAAGAAAATGGTTTGACATGAAGCTTGACTGCATTATTTGTGACTTGCGGACTTGTAAAAGAATAAACAGCTTGAATAAAAAAATTAAATAAAAAAAACTTGCGGACTTTTGTTCCGTTTGCAGATGGCTCTCGTAATTACTGGCTGTCGTAATAAAAGTAAAAAGAAAAACCGTATGTAATTACTATATATAATATTTGGTAACACTTTACAATACGGGTGCACTAATAACCATTAATTCATGCTTAACTAATGCACAGATAATCATGTGTTAATGTATGACTCATGAAGAACTAAACCATTAATTAATGATTACTGCATCATGAAGATTCTAAATGATTAATATAAAGTAATATATGAATTGTTATTAATTAAATGTGTCATAATGTATTAATTCATTAATAACTTATTTTATTAACTAAAAGTCTAAATCAATGCGTTAATTACCACAATTGGTCAAGGCAATGTACTTCAACTTCCAGTTGTCTGCTTTAATTAATCATTAACTAATGATTTGCAAATGCATCATTATGTTATGACTTTACTTGTTGAGGCACATGACTATTAACTAATTGTTAAGTAATATGCCATTTTGGTTTTGACATCCACACTAAGCCATGGATTTCAATTTCCAACCATGTACAACCAAGATTTCACTGAGTCCGATGAACTTTGTTGTTCATGGCACAGGACTATGTCAGGTTAACATACACTGAGAACATGCGGTTGAGCGCTGCTAGTTCATAACACTGTGTCTAGACTGGACAAAGACAATAGAACGTCCATTATAGTCAGTGATACTACACTGGATGCGTCGCGACACTACACGACAAAACCCAGTCAGTAAACCGATGCCACACTCTATTACTGACGTACTCAGAGCTCTTGTGCTAGTTCTGTTACGAAGGACTAATGGACTTGCGATGGTCTGTCATGTCCAGGTGTAGACAGCTGGTCTCGTCCAGTGTAAACACAGTATAACAGCTTCAGGAGTTCAGATTCTGGTGTGCTGATATTTGTGTGCAGCCCAACTCACCCCATCCTTCAAACACGTTCACCGACATTACATTCACTGCATGTGCAAACTGTCAAAACCCATAAATGGCATATTACTTAACAATTAGTTAATAGTCATGTGCCTCAACAAGTAAAGTCATAACATAATGATGCATTTGCAAATCATTAGTTAATGATTAATTAAAGCAGACAACTGGAAGTTGAAGTACATTGCTTTGACCAACTGTGGTAATTAACGCATTCATTTACACTTTTAGTTAATAAAATAAGTTATTAATTAATTAATACATTGACACATTTAATTAATAACAATTCATATATTACTTAATCTATTAATCATTTAGAATCTTTATTAGTTGCTGATGCAGTAATCATTAATTAATGGTTTAGTTCTTCATGAGTCATACATTAACACATGATTATCTGTGCATTAGTTAAATATGAATTAATGCAGATTAGTGCACCCGTATTGTAAAGTGTTACCTAATATTTTTTCAAAATGCTGTGTAAATATGTACACGATTAAGGTGAATTAAAATGCAGCCTTATTAATGAGCAAAACGTTCGGATGTTAAACGCACTATTTACGCGTGGCTGGAGCAGGTGTAGATCTCTTTCGTACCAACTAACGTTTGGAAAATACGAACATTTTAATGAATCCGAAAATTTACGTCAGAACCACTTTACACACGATTTACACAAAAATTCGTTCTGCTCGTGTTTCATGAATAAGACCCATTGTCTCAACTCATGACACAATGATCATTGTTATACGTGATAGCTTTAGCCTACGGCTAATTAGTTCAGCTCGCGCTGTGCGGCCTACACTCAGCTCATATCAAATCATTTCTGAAATTGACATATCTTTCATAAGATAACATATGATAAAAAAATGTCACTCACCAAAACGAGATTGCATCACATATTCAATAAAAAAAAGACTATTCAATAAAGATTACCGCTCTGGGATCCACTAAATCTTTACTCCGATTTCCACTTCACCTCTCTCTGACGACAACACTCCAGGCTGAAGCATCCAAAGTTTACAAGTGCACACAATCACAGTTCTCGATAGATTATGATTATCATTTAGTGCAAGGAGTTTCTGGAGAAATGCTCCGTGTCTCATTTGATCTGTTCTCATCTGATTCTCTGTTTATGCTGACAGCGGCAGCGCCTGCGCGACCTGTGGGCGGGCCTTATGAATATGCCGCTTCTGTTGGCTCTCAGGGGTGTCAGTCACAGCAGCACAATCAGTGATTGGATGAATCGTGTGTTATTGCCCAGTGGTGTAATCGAGTGCATCAAGTAAAGAAAAAAAAAAAGAACTGATTGAAAAATATAATTTGTCCAGAACAGATCGACACGACTCAATTTAAACTGTTATAGAAGAGCTAATATACTAAGAATGCACTGGTCTCTCAAGGATTGTCTCTCTGCTTTATTTTATAAGAAATATCTCTGTGTCTAAAGTTCCTAATGTCCTGTACTCTCAACTTTTGTATAATAGTACTAGTCATAATTTTTACACCAGGCATGAATAAAAGCAGTAAAATACCACTTATTGGCTTAATGACATGTTATATAATTTTTACCTTTTTGACTGTTATAGAGGCAAATTTTGTCTGATCTGTCTGAAATGTTTCATGCTTATTAAGAGTCATGAACATTATTATATGAAAATTATTTCATTTTGATCAAATTATTTCCTATGGAATTTTTCATAGGAAAAGACCATTCACAGCCAATACAGGCAATTTACCATAGGAAATATATGGTTTTAAAGTGTTTTAACAGTTATAGCGCCACCTTTGGTCCGATCTCCATACAAATTTCCAGGCTTCTTTAGCATGTTATGACAAATATGCGCATACATTTTTGTGAAGTTCTGTGTTTTCGTTTAGGTTTTATAGGCTTTTGAGTGCATTTTGCCACGCCCATTTTCTTTATGACCCAATATACCCATGAGAAAAATGCAAAAGTTCAACTTTTTTTTGATAATTATTGACCTAGAGAGTCCATAGAATTGTCCTAGACTGGTTTGGTTCTGATCGGGCGAAAAACCAGGGACTAGTTCGCAAAAGTAGGTTTTTAACATAATTACGAATATTTAATGAACGGTTTGATTGACAGCAATGGTTCTTGAGGCAAAGTTGTTCAACAAGAGGAGATCTATCAAATGGTATGCATTTTGTGACAATAAGTGTAACACCACGTGATTACAGAGCCATTAAACTCGTTAGCGCCAACTAGTGGCCGATTTCTTTCAAAATTCTTACAGACCTCTAGGGCCATGAGTCGAACATGCCTACCGAGTTTTGTTCCGATCAGCCTCCGTAAACCTTGTCTAATAGGTGCTCAAATTTCATTGGCCGATGGCGGCCATGTTTTTTGAGATACGCCAATGTCCTCATAGACATACATGGCACCTTGGACCAAGACACTGCATACCAATTTTCAAGTCAATCGGACTAACGGTCAGGTGGTTATGGGCCGTTTTATGTTTTTTTCATGTTATAGCGCCACCATGTGGCCATTCGCCGCGGTTTTTTTACTGTGACCTCAAATTGACCTCTTACACATTTGTACCGAGTTTGGTGAAGATACCTCATTTACTTCTGGAGTTATAGCCGTTTTAGTAAAATAGGCTCCTCCCACAACATACATTTGGGCGCCCCTTAGCGACCGTGAATGGAAATTTCAACTTTTTTTCGATAATTATTGATATTCAGACTCCAGAGAACATTTCTGCACTGGTTTGGTTCCGATCGGGCAAAAAACCAGGGACTAGTTCGCAAAAGTAGGTTTTTGACAAAATTCAAAATGGCGGAAAATCTATCATGGCGGAAATGAAATCGGAGATATACGTTTTGTTCGTCAGGCATCCAGCTTTCCAATGATATAAGACACTTGAGTCTACGACATACGGTCTAGGAGTTATGAGCAGTTTCGCGCTTTTGGTCGCTATAGCGCCACCTATGGGCCATTCGAGGTCATAATTTGATAACCTCTCCTCGATTTTTGTACTACCATATGGCAAAGTTTCAAAGTTCCAGCTCTTACGGTTTGGGCTGCACGATGCGTTTTACGGCAGAAGAAAAATAATAATAATTAAAGCTGCAAGCAGCATTTATCGGGGTTCAAGCTATTAAGGTCTTTAAGGTTTTTAAGCATCAAAAGTTATAAAGATACCACATTCTAGCATGATTTACCATAGTTTATCATGATTTACCATGGTTTACCATTATTTACCATGTTCTAGCATAGTTTACCATGATTTTATCTTAATTTACTTTGATTTACCATGTTTTAGCATGATTTACCATGATATACCACATTCTAGCATGATTTACCATAGTTTATCATGATTTACCATGGTTTACCATGATTTACCCTGTTCTAGCATAGTTTACCATGAATTCATCTTAGTTTACCTTGATTTACCATGTTCTAGCATGATTTACCATGATTTTCCACATTCTAGCATGATTTACCATAGTTTATCATGATTTACCATGGTTTACCATGATTTACCCTGTTCTGGCATAGTTTACCATGAATTTATCTTAGTTTACCTTGATTTACCATGTTCTAGCATGATTTACCATGATATGCCACATTCTAGCATGATTTACCATAGTTTATCATGATTTACCATGGTTTACCATGATTTACCCTGTTCTAGCATAGTTTACCATGAATTCATCTTAGTTTACCTTGATTTACCATGTTCTAGCATGATTTACCATGATTTTCCACATTCTAGCATGATTTACCATAGTTTATCATGATTTACCATGGTTTACCATGATTTACCCTGTTCTGGCATAGTTTACCATGAATTTATCTTAGTTTACCTTGATTTACCATGTTCTAGCATGGTTTACCATGATATGCCACATTCTAGCATTATTTACCAAAGTTTATCATGATTTACCATGGTTTACCATGATTTACCCTGTTCTAGCATAGTTTACCATGATTTACCATGTTCTAGCATGATTTACCTTGATACACCACATTCTAGTATTATTTACTATGATTTACAATGTCTAATTATGAATTCAAAAGCACAAGTCAAAAGACTTCATTAATAAGTAGAATGGCCAGCAGAGGGCACTAGAAGACCATTATTGGCTCAGTTTCAGTTTAATCTTCATGATTTTCACCAGTTTTCTGCACTAAAGCAAACCAGTCTTTCCATGTTAACTCCATAATGCATGCTTACACACACACACTCACACACACACACACACACACACACACACACACACACACACACTCTAATACTTTAACAGATGGATTTTGACTAAATGTAATTGTAAATGTTAAAATAATGATTTTATAAAGTCTAAATATGAATTATAGAAACAATATGACAAAATAACAATTTTAAACAGCAGGGGGCAGTAAAATACCACTTTTTGGCTTAATATGCCATTGTATTCATATTATTTTCACCTTTTGAACTGTTATAGAGTCAAATTTTGTTCGATCTGTCTGCAATTTTTCATGCTTGTTCAGAGTGATATTTCACATGTTCTGACTTGTTTTTTAGAAGATCTGAGCATCTTAAAAGATATAAGCTTTCGGGGACACTTGGTCAAGGCCACATTTTGAAGTGACCCTATTATAGCCATCCAAATGAAGTAGTTCAACTTTTTCTGATAATTACTGATCTAGAGAGTCCAGAGAATTGTACTGCACTAATTTTGAACATTATTATATGAAAATTATATGATCATAGATGGAAAAGACCATTTACAGCCAATACAGGCAATTTACCATAGGAAATATATGGTTTTAAAGGTTTTTGACAGTTATAGCGCCACCTATGGTCTGATCTCCATAAAATTGGGCATGCTTGTTAATGATGTTATGTCACATATGCTCACCAATTTTTGTGAAGTTCTGAGTTTTCATTTAGGATTTATAGGCTTTTTAATGTATTTTACCACGCCCATTTTATAAATGACCCTATTACAGCCACCCAAATGCAAAAGTTCAACTTTTTTTTGATAATTATTGATCTAGAGAGTCCAGAGAATTGTCCTAGACTGGTCTGGTTCCGATCGGGCAAAAAACCTAGGACTAGTTCGCAAAAGTAGGTTTTTAACATATTCGCAAATAATTAATTAATGGTTTGATTGACATGTAGTTCTTGAGGCAAAGTTGTTCAGCATGAGCAGATCTATCAAATGATATGCATTTTGTGACGATAAGTGTAACACCACGTGACTACAGAGCCATAAAACTCGTTAGCGCCAACTAGTGGCCGATTTCTTTCAAAATTCTTACAGACCTCTAGGGCCATGATTCGAACATGCCCATCGAGTTTCGTTCCGATCGGCCTCCGTTAACTTTGTCTAATAGTTGCTCAAACGTCATTGGCCGATGGCGGCCATGTTTTTTGAGATACACCAATGTCCTCATAGACATACATGGCACCTTGGACCAAGACACTGCATACCAATTTTCAAGTCAATCTGACTAACGGTCAGGTGGTTATAGCCTGTTTTATGTTTTTTTCATATTATAGCGCCACCTTGTGGCCAATCACCACGATTTTTTTACTGTGACCTCAGACTGACCTCTTACACATGTGTACCGAGTTTGGTGAAAATATCTCATTTCGTTCACGAGTTATAGCCATTTTAGTAAAATAGGCTCCGCCTCCTGCGAACGTTTTGACACCCCTTAGCAACCGTGGATCGAAATTTCAACTTTTTTTCGATAATTATTGATATTCAGACCCCTGTGAACATTTCTGCACTGGTTTGGTTCCGATCGGGCAAAAAACCAGGGACTAGTTCGCAAAAGTAGGTTTTGGACAAAATCCAATATGGCGGAAAAATTTGCATACCGGAAATGAAATCCTTGAGGCCATTTTTGTTCGGCTTGACCCAAGGATTCCAATGATATAAGACACTTGAGTCTGTGACAAACGGTTAATGAGATTTAAGCAAAAATATGCAATTTTTTTGTTTTTTGCGCTGTAGCGCCACCTATTGGCCAATCTGGCTCATATTTTGATAACCTCTCCTCGATTTTTGTACTACCATCTGGCAAAGTTTCAAGTCTCTAGCACTTACGGTTTGGGCTGCACGATGCGTTTTACGGCGGAATAATAATAATAATTAAAGCTGCAAGCAGCATTTATCGGGGTTCAAGCAGTTAAGGCCTTTAATGCATTTAAGCACAAAAGCATCAAAAGTTGTTAAGTTTTACACGACGTGATTACAGAGCCATAAAACTCGTTAGCGCCAACTAGTGGCCGATTTCTTTCAAAACTCTTACAGACCTCTAGGGCCATGAGTCGAACATGCCCATCGAGTTTCATTCCGATTGGCCACCGTTAACCTTGTCTAATAGGTGCTCAAATTTCATTGGTCGATGGCGGCCATGTTTTTTGAGATACGCCAATGTCCTCATAGACATACATGGCACCTTGGACCAAGACACTGCATACCAATTTTCAAGTCAATCGGACTAACGGTCAGGTGGTTATAGCCCTTTTCATGTTTTTTTCATGTTATAGCGCCACCTAGTGTTCAATTGTCACGATTTTTTTACTGTGATCTCAGATTGAACTCATACACATGTGTACCAAGTTTGGTGAAGATATCTCATTTACATCTCGAGTTATAGCCATTTTAGTAAAATAGGCTCCTCCCACAACACTAATTTATCACCCCCTAGCGACCAGGAATCGGAATTTCGACTTTTTTTCGATAATTATTGATAAGCAGACTCCAGAGAACATTTCTGTACTGGTTTGGTTCCGATCGGAGAAAAAAACAGGGACTAGTTCGCAAAAGTAGGTTTTTGACATAATTCAAAATGGCGGAAAATTTGCATACCGGAAATGAAATCGGAGATATACGTTTTGACCTTCATGAGACCAGCTTTCCAAAGATATAAGACACTTGAGTCTACGACATACGGTCTAGGAGTTATGAGCAGTTTCGCGCTTTTGGTTGCTATAGCGCCACCTATGGGCCAATTGGGGTCATACTTTGATAGGTTCTCCCCAAATTGAGGACTACCATTTGGCCAAGTTTCAAGGTTCCAGCTCTTACGGTTTGGTCTGCACGATGCGTTTTAGGGGAAAATAATAATAATAATAATAATTAAAGCTGCAAGCAGCATTTATCGGGGTTCAAGCAGTTAAGGCCTTTAAGGACTTTAAGCACAGGGCATCAAAAGTTGTTAAGTTTTACACCGCGTGATTACAGAGCCATAAAACTCGTTAGCGCCAACTAGTGGCCGATTTCTTTCAAAACTCTTACAGACCTCTAGGGCCATGAGTCGAACATGCCCATCGAGTTTCGTTCCGATTGGCCACCGTTAACCTTGTCTAATAGGTGCTCAAATTTCATTGGTCGATGGCGGCCATGTTTTTTGAGATACGCCAATGTCCTCATAGACATACATGGCACCTTGGACCAAGACACTGCATACCAATTTTCAAGTCAATCGGACTAACGGTCAGGTGGTTATAGCCCTTTTCAGGTTTTTTTCATGTCATAGCGCCACCTAGTGTTCAATCGTCGCGATTTTTTTACTGTTACCTCAGATTGAACTCATACACATGTGTACCAAGTTTGGTTAAGCTATCTCATTTACTTCTCGAGTTATAGTCATTTTAGTAAAATAGGCTCCTCCCACAACATTAATTTATCACCCCCTAGCGACCAGGAATCGGAATTTCGACTTTTTTTTGATAATTATTGATAATCAGACTCCAGAGAACATTTCTGTACTGGTTTGGTTCCGATCGGACAAAAAACCAGGGACTAGTTTGCAAAAGTAGGTTTTTGACATAATTCAAAATGGCGGAAAATTTGCATACCGGAAATGAAATCGGAGATATACGTTTTGACCTTCAGGAGTCCAGATTTCCAATGATATAAGACACTTGAGTCTACGACATACGGTCTAGGAGTTATGAGCAGTTTCGCGCTTTTGGTCGCTATAGCGCCACCTATGGGCCAATTGGTGTCATACTTTGATAGGTTCTCCCCAAATTGAGGACTACCATTTGGCCAAGTTTCAAGGTTCCAGCTCTTACGGTTTGGTCTGCACGATGCGTTTTAGGGGAAAATAATAATAATAATAATAATAATAAAAATCAGTACAATTACAATAGGGTTTCAGCATTTCATGCTTGAACCCCTAATAATAAAAATCAGTACAATTACAATAGGGTTTCAGCATTTCATGCTTGAACCCCTAATAATAAAAATCAGTACAATTACAATAGGGTTTCAGCACTTCGTGCTTGAACCCCTAATTAAAGCTGCAAGCAGCATTTAGCGGGGTTCAAGCATTTAGGGTCTTTAAGCACATAAGGCAGTTTAGTGAGTTGTCTGAGTTTTTGTTTAGGATTTACAGGCTTTTGAGTGTTTTTTGCCATACACATTTTCTAAATGATCCTGTTATGGCTACCCAATGGGTAAAGTTAAAGTTTTTTATATAATTAATAATCTAGAGCTTCCCGAGAATTGTACTGCACTGGTATATTTCCGATCGGGCGAAAAACCTAGGACTAGTTCGCAAAAGTAGGTTTTTAACATAATCGCAAGTATTTAATGAACAAATTGATTGACAGCAGTAGTTCTTGAGGCAAAGTTGTTCAGTATGAGGAGATCTATCAAATGATATGCATCACGTGATTACATAGCCGTAAAACCTGTTAGCGTCAACTAGTGGCTGATTTTTCAAAATTCTTACAGACCTCTAGGGCCACGAGTCGAACATGCCCACCTAGTTTCGTTCTGATTGGCCTCCGTTAAGAGCAAACTAACAGCTTTGAATTAAAATGGTGAGGTATCCTGTTGTAAACATCAACCATGCCTGTTGACAGTTCTCTTTTGTGGGAAGGGAATGAAAAGTTCTCAAATCCGCAGCACAGCCTCAGACATAACATTTATATCCATGATCTGCCATTTTCACTATTGTCCTTGCTTGCTTCTTCACAATACCTGCAGATCTTCTGATGATTCGGCTGTGCAGGTCCACATTAACACTGCCTGGCCTAGAACATGGACTGGAAAATCCAAATTTGGGGGGTATAAATATTAATGATCCTGACTCCAACGTCACAGTCGGTGTTATGGTGGGATTCACTCATTTTTCAGCGGTCTTTTGCAAACAGGAGATTTACACATGAAGGAGGAAACAATGGTGTTTGAGGCTCACGGTATGTCAGTTCCATGTCCAGAACTCTTATCATTCAACTATGCCAAGATAAATACAGTTTTCAATTGTATGGCACCTTTAAAATAGATGATTAGTAATATAATGCTTACTTGGAGTCTGAAATGGCTTTAACAAAAGAAGAAAAATAGTCTTAGATTTCTGTTCATTCTAATCATGTACAAATAAAGTAGCACAGTAAGATTACATTTATTTGAATGCATTAGTGAGTGTGTGATTGTGCTGTGTGTGCAGCGAATCAATACTAAAAGTGAAGGTGTAGTTGATATCTTTGGTGATAATATCTGTAGTAATCATAAAAAAACAATTAAGAAATAAAGAATTAAAATTACAAATAATATTCTATTAAGATATGAGTTACAATAACATGATTTGCAATAGTAATAATATCAATAATATATGCACAATACACACAGATTAGACTATCAGGTCTGTGTTTTACAAAAACATTAGTATTGCAGCCAATGTGAGTCTGTGGGATTTATAAACAGACAAAATATGATTTGAAATGTTATTTTAATGATTTTATTAAGTTTAAACAATATTTCAAATGGAAAAAAAAATGAAAAATAATATTTTAGTGAGCAGAATGAACCAATGAGTGTTCTTCTGGTGGTTAAAATGTAAATGAAAACAATAATACTTAAACAATAATACTTAATACACTAACCATGCTTGAACACACACATGCACACACATTTTGTTGTAGATGTAGATATTTAAAATAAAAGATAGGTAACAAAATGATAATTGCAAATCTCCTCTGTATAACACCATTTTCAGATTTCAAATTAATCACTGAGAGGCAGAAATGTTCAAACTGAGAGCTCAGTAAAAATGAAGTGATAAACTTTGACAAAACATGACTGTGTTATAATAGGTGATTTTCATGCAAGTAATTTTATATAGTCCAAAATCTAATGCAAAAGCACAGATGAAAATATTTTATTAAGTAGAATGTCCTGCAGAGGGCAGTAGAAGACCACTAATTGACTCACTTTCATTTGAAAGACTTTTTTATCCACCAGTAAAACAAAGCAGTTTCTCCATGTTCTTTCCATTAAGCATGCTTACACACACAGACACACACACACACACAAACACAAACACATCCACACACACACACACACACACACACACACACACACACACACACACACACACACACAAATACAAATATGTTTTCAATGTCTTTAGGATGTGTTATTGTGAAAAAATATTTTAATGGTCTAACCATTTCATATATTTCATTGTGATCTATATTATCAGTCCAATAATAATAATAAAAAAAATTGCTTTAACCATTTGTTTGTTGGCCAAAGCTGAAAGCTGATAAAAAGATTAATACTATGTCTAATACTGCTGCTCCCTCTAGTGGACAACAGTGGTATTATAGCTTACATTTTACAGTTGAAGTGTTTGAATGAATGAATGGGAATTTGTTTTTTTACTTATATCTCAGGAACCAAAAGGCGAAAAATTCTGAAACTCAGAGCATAGATAGTGCTTGAGGAGCCCTGTTGAATGAGACCATCAAGGTGTTTTTGGGCGATTGGGGCTGGGAGTTATGACTGTTATAAGGCATATCTGTTCGGGCTATTATCTCTGGAATGCCCAGGGCAAATTACACCACATTTGAATCGAAGCTAGCCAAGGATGTGCCCTTTCCAACGAGCTCTCACACAATGTTCGGGTTGGTCTGGGTCGGGAGTTACGGCGGTTCAAAATCGGGGGTCCCGCGGTCTAATGATCCGCGGGGGGGGGCGCGCTCCCGAGGCCCGCGATGACACGTTTCGATCAAGAGCCCGGAGAGGACCTTACCATCAAAATTTGAGCGCGCAACGACTTTCCGTTTTCGAGTTATGAGTGAATTTGTACTGGGGGGGGCGTGGCCTAAATGCCGTTTTACTTTCGTTTTCATGTTAAATGTTAAAATAATGATTTTATAAAGTCTAAATATGAATTATATAACAATATTAGGGAGTAGTATGATGAAATGACAGCAGGGGGCAGTAAAATACCACTTATTGGCTTAATATGGTATTCATTTTAAGGCCACATATTGAAGTGACCCTATTATAGCTATCCAAATGAAGTAGTTCAACTTTTTCTGACAATTATTGATCTAGTGAGTCCAGAGAATTGTATTGCACTGGTTTTTAACATTATTTTATAAACATTATATGATCATATGGAAAAGACCATTTACAGCAATACAGGCAGTTTACCATAGGAAATATATGATTTTAAAGCTTTTTAACAGTTATAGTGCCACCTATGGTCTGATCTCCATACAAATTTCCATGCTTCTTTAGCATGTTATGTCACATATGCTCATCAATTTTTGTGAAGTTCTGAGTTTTCGTTTAGGATTTATAGGCTTTTGAGTGCATTTTGCCACGCCCATTTTCTTTATGACCCAATATACCCATGTGAAAAATGCTAAAGTTCAACTTTTTTTTGATAATTATTTATCTAGAGAGTCCATAGAATTGTCCTAGACTTGTTTGGTTCCGATCGGGCGAAAAACCTAGGACTAGTTCGCAAAAGTAGGTTTTTAACATAATTATGAATATTTAATGAACGGTTTGATTGACAGCAATGGTTCTTGAGGCAAAGTTGTTCAGCATGAGCAGATCTATCAAATGATATGCATTTTGTGACAATAAGTGTAACACCACGTGATTGCAGAGCCATTAAACTCGTTAGCGCCAACTAGTGGCCGATTTCTTTCAAAATTCTTACAGACCTCTAGGGCCATGAGTCGAATATGCCCATCGAGTTTCGTTCCGATTGGCCTCCGTTAACCTTGTCTAATAGGTGCTCAAACTTCATTGGCCGATGGCGGCCATGTTTTTCGAGATACACCAATGTCCTCATAGACATACATGGCACCTGGGACCAAGACACTGCATACCAATTTTCAAGTCAATCGGACTAACGGTCAGGTGGTTATAGCCTGTTTTATGTTTTTTCCATGTTATAGCGCCACCATGTGGCCAATCGCCGCGATTTTTGTATTGTGACCTCAGATTGACCTCTTACACATGTGTACCAAGTTTGGTGAAGATACCTCATTTACTTCTGGAGTTATAGCCATTTTAGTAAAATAGGCCCCTCCCACAATGTACGTTTTGGCGCCCCTTAGCGTCCGTGAATCGAAATTTCAACTTTTTTTCGATAATTATTGATCTACAGTCTCTAGAGAACATTTCTGCACTGGTTTGGTTCCGATTGGGCGAAAAACCTAGGACTAGTTCGCAAAAGTAGGTTTTTGACAAAATTCAAAATGGCGGAAAATCTATCATGGCGGAAATTAAATCGGAGATATACATTTTGTTCGTCCGGCGTCCTGCTTTCCAATGATATAAGACACTTGAGTCTACGACATACGGTCTAGGAGTTATGAGCAGTTTCACGCTTTTGGTCGCTATAGCGCCACCTATGGGCCAATCGAGGTCATACTTTGATACGTTCTCCCCAAATTGAGGACTACCATTTGGCCAACTTTCAAGGTTCCAGCTCTTACGGTTTGGTCTGCACGATGCGTTTTAGGGGAAAATAATAATAATAATAAAAATCCTTACAATAACAATAGGGTTTCAGCACTTCGTGCTTGAACCCCTAATTAAAGCTGCAAGCAGCATTTATCGGGGTTCAAGCATTTAAGGCCTTTAAGCACATAAGAATTTAAGACATTAAGATTTATTTAGAAAGCTTTTAACCACTGAAATAATAGATGGTAAAGTCCATTTACAGCCAATATAGGCAATTTACCATAGGAAATATATGGTTTTCAAAGCTTTTTAACAGTTATAGCGCCACCTATGGTCCGATCTACATGAAACTTTGCATGCTTGTTTAGATTGATATGGCACATATGCTCACCAATTTTCGTGAAGTTCTGAGTTTTCGTTTAGGATTTATAGGCTTTTGAGTGCATTTTGCCACGTCAATTTTCTTTATGACCCAATATACCCATGTGAAAAATGCTAAAGTTCAACTTTTTTTTGATAATTATTTATCTAGAGAGTCCATAGAATTGTCCTAGACTTGTTTGGTTCCGATCGGGCGAAAAACCTAGGACTAGTTCGCAAAAGTAGGTTTTTAACATAATTATGAATATTTAATGAACGGTTTGATTGACAGCAATGGTTCTTGAGGCAAAGTTGTTCAGCATGAGCAGATCTATCAAATGATATGCATTTTGTGACAATAAGTGTAACACCACGTGATTACAGAGCCATTAAACTCGTTAGCGCCAACTAGTGGCCTATTTCTTTCAAAATTCTTACAGACCTCTAGGGCCATGAGTCGAACATGCCCATCGAGTTTCGTTCCGATTGGCCTCCGTTAACCTTGTCTAATAGGTGCTCAAACTTCATTGGCCGATGGCGGCCATGTTTTTCGAGATACACCAATGTCCTCATAGACATACATGGCACCTGGGACCAAGACACTGCATACCAATTTTCAAGTCAATCGGACTAACGGTCAGGTGGTTATAGCCTGTTTTATGTTTTTTCCATGTTATAGCGCCACCATGTGGCCAATCGCCGCGATTTTTGTATTGTGACCTCAGATTGACCTCTTACACGTGTGTACCAAGTTTGGTGAAGATACCTCATTTACTTCTGGAGTTATAGCCATTTTAGTAAAATAGGCCCCTCCCACAACGTACGTTTTGGCGCCCCTTAGCGTCCGTGAATCGAAATTTCAACTTTTTTTCGATAATTATTGATCTACAGTCTCTAGAGAACATTTCTGCACTGGTTTGGTTCCGATTGGGCGAAAAACCTAGGACTAGTTCGCAAAAGTAGGTTTTTGACAAAATTCAAAATGGCGGAAAATCTATCATGGCGGAAATTAAATCGGAGATATACATTTTGTTCGTCAGGCGTCCTGCTTTCCAATGATATAAGACACTTGAGTCTACGACATACGGTCTAGGAGTTATGAGCAGTTTCGCGCTTTTGGTTGCTATAGCGCCACCTATGGGCCAATCGAGGTCATACTTTGATACGTTCTCCCCAAATTGAGGACTACCATTTGGCCAACTTTCAAGGTTCCAGCTCTTACGGTTTGGTCTGCACGATGCGTTTTAGGGGAAAATAATAATAATAATAAAAATCCTTACAATAACAATAGGGTTTCAGCACTTCGTGCTTGAACCCCTAATTAAAGCTGCAAGCAGCATTTAGCGGGGTTCAAGCATTTAGGGTCTTTAAGCACATAAGGCAGTTTAGTGAGTTGTCTGAGTTTTTGTTTAGGATTTACAGGCTTTTGAGTGTTTTTTGCCATACACATTTTCTAAATGATCCTGTTATGGCTACCCAATGGGTAAAGTTAAAGTTTTTTATATAATTAATAATCTAGAGCTTCCAGAGAATTGTACTGCACTGGTATATTTCCGATCGGGCGAAAAACCTAGGACTAGTTCGCAAAAGTAGGTTTTTAACATAATCGCAAGTATTTAATGAACAAATTGATTGACAGCAGTAGTTCTTGAGGCAAAGTTGTTCAGTATGAGGAGATCTATCAAATGATATGCATCACGTGATTACATAGCCGTAAAACCTGTTAGCGTCAACTAGTGGCTGATTTTTCAAAATTCTTACAGACCTCTAGGGCCACGAGTCGAACATGCCCACCTAGTTTCGTTCTGATCGGCCTCCGTTAAGAGCAAACTAACAGCTTTGAATTAAAATGGTGAGGTATCCTGTTGTAAACATCAACCATGCCTGTTGACAGTTCTCTTTTGTGGGAAGGGAATGAAAAGTTCTCAAATCCGCAGCACAGCCTCAGACATAACATTTATATCCATGATCTGCCATTTTCACTATTGTCCTTGCTTGCTTCTTCACAATACCTGCAGATCTTCTGATGTTTCGGCTGTGCAGGTCCACATTAACACTGCCTGGCCTAGAACATGGACTGGAAAATCCAAATTTGGGGGGTATAAATATTAATGATCCTGACTCCAACGTCACAGTCGGTGTTATGGTGGGATTCACTCATTTTTCAGCGGTCTTTTGCAAACAGGAGATTTACACATGAAGGAGGAAACAATGGTGTTTGAGGCTCACGGTATGTCAGTTCCATGTCCAGAACTCTTATCATTCAACTATGCCAAGATAAATACAGTTTTCAATTGTATGGCACCTTTAAAATAGATGATTAGTAATATAATGCTTACTTGGAGTCTGAAATGGCTTTAACAAAAGAAGAAAAATAGTCTTAGATTTCTGTTCATTCTAATCATGTACAAATAAAGTAGCACAGTAAGATTACATTTATTTGAATGCATTAGTGAGTGTGTGATTGTGCTGTATGTGCAGCGTATCAATACTAAAAGTGAAGGTGTAGTTGATATCTTTGGTGATAATATCTGTAGTAATCATAAAAAAACAATTAAGAAATAAAGAATTAAAATTACAAATAATATTCTATTAAGATATGAGTTACAATAACATGATTTGCAATAGTAATAATATCAATAATATATGCACAATACACACAGATTAGACTATCAGGTCTGTGTTTTACAAAAACATTAGTATTGCAGCCAATGTGAGTCTGTGGGATTTATAAACAGACAAAATATGATTTGAAATGTTATTTTAATGATTTTATTAAGTTTAAACAATATTTCAAATGGAAAAAAAATGAAAAATAATATTTTAGTGAGCAGAATGAACCAATGAGTGTTCTTCTTCTGGTGGTTAAAATGTAAATGAAAACAATAATACTTAAACAATAATACTTAATACACTAACCATGCTTGAACACACACATGCACACACATTTTTTTGTAGATGTAGATATTTAAAATAAAAGATAGGTAACAAAATGATAATTGCAAATCTCCTCTGTATAACACCATTTTCAGATTTCAAATTAATCACTGAGAGGCAGAATTGTTCAAACTGAGAGCTCAGTAAAAATGAAGTGATAAACTTTGACAAAACATGACTGTGTTATAATAGGTGATTTTCATGCAAGTAATTTTATATAGTCCAAAAACTAATGCAAAAGCACAGATGAAAATATTTTATTAAGTAGAATGTCCTGCAGAGGGCAGTAGAAGACCACTAATTGACTCACTTTCATTTGAAAGACTTTTTTATCCACCAGTAAAACAAAGCAGTTTCTCCATGTTCTTTCCATTAAGCATGCTTACACACACAGACACACACACACACACACACACAAACACAAACACATCCATCCACACACACACACACACACACACACACACACACACACACACACACACACACACACACACACACACAAAGACAAATATGTTTTCAATGTTTTTATGATGTGATATTGTGAAAATATCTTCATCTCCTCATCTTGAACAACTTTGCCTCAAGAATCACTAATGTCAATCAAACCGTTCATAATCATAATAAAAAAATAAAATATATACAAATATCATAATAAAACAAAAAACATCGTAATAAAAAAGATTGCTTCTTAAAGCATTTGTTTATTTCCCAATACTGAAAGCGAATTAAAAGATCATGCGTAATCCTGCTGCTCCCTCTAGTGGACAACAGTGGTATTATAGCTTTTTTTACAGTTGAAGTGTTTGAATGAATGAATGGGAATTTGTTTTTTTACTTATATCTCAGTAACCAAAAGGCGAAAAATTCTGAAACTCAGAGCATAGATAGTGCTTGAGGAGCCCTGTTGAATGAGACCATCAAGGTGTTTTTGGGCGATTGGGGCTGGGAGTTATGACTGTTATAAGGCATATCTGTTCGGGCTATTATCTCTGGAATGCCCAGGGCAAATAACACCACATTTGAATCGAAGCTAGCCAAGGACGCGCCCTTTCCAACGAGCTCTCACACAAGGTTCGGGGTGGTTTGGGTCGGGAGTTGCGGTCGTTCAAAGTCGGGGGTCCGCGGGCTTGCGATGCGCGGGGGGGCGCGCTCCCGAGGCCCGCGACGACACGTTTCGATCAAGAGCCCCGAGAGGTCCTCACCATCAAAATTTGAGCGCGCAACGACTTTCCGTTTTCGAGTTATGAATGAATTTGTATTTGGGGGCGTGGCTTAAATGCCGTTATACTTTCGTTTCATTTCATTCATTTACTTTCGTCCATTTCCATATCTCAGTGTAACACAATTGTCAATAGTAATACTCAATAGATGAGTTTTGACAAAATGTGATTGTAAATGTTAAAATAATGATTTTATAAAGTCTAAATATGAATTTTATAACAATATTAGGGAGTAGTATGATGAAATGACAGCAGGGGGCAGTAAAATACCACTTATTGGCTTAATATGTCATTATATTCATATAAAATCACCTTTTGAAGAAGTTAAACTTTTTTTCTGATAATTATTGATCTAGAGAGTTCAGAGAATTGTGCTGCACTGGTTTTGAACATTATGATATGAACATTATATGATAGAAGACACCATTTACAGCAAATACAGGCAATTTACCATAGGAAATATATGGTTTTAAAGCGTTTTAACAGTTATAGCGCCAACTATGGTCCAATCTCCATAAAATGTTGCATGCTTGTTAATGATGTCATGTCACATATGCTCACCAACTTTTGTGAAGTTCTGAGTTTTCATTTAGGATTTATAGGCTTTTTAGTGTATTTTGCCACGCCCATTTTATAAATGACCCTATTACAGCCATACAAATGCAAAAGTTCAACTTTTTTTTTGATAATTACTGATCTAGAGAGTCCAGAGAATTGTCCTAGACTGGTCTGGTTCCGATCGGGCGAAAAACCAGGGACTAGTTCGCAAAAGTAGGTTTTTAACATATTCATGAATATTTAATGAACGGTTTGATTGACAGGAATGGTTCTAGAGGCAAAGTTGTTCAGGATTAGCAGCTCTATCAAATGATATGCATTTTGTGACGATAAGTGTAACACCACGTGATTACAGAGCCATAAAACTCGTTAGCGCCAACTAGTGGCCGATTTCTTTCAAAATTCTTACAGACCTTTAGGGCCATGAGTCGAACATGCCCATCGAGTTTCGTTCCGATCGGCCTCCGTTAACCTTGTCTAATAGGTGCTCAAAATTCATTGGCTGATGGCGGCCATGTTTTTTGAGATACACTAATGTCCTCATAGATATACATGGCACCTTGGACCAAGACACTGCATACCAATTTTCAAGTCAATCGGACTAACGGTCAGGTGGTTATAGCCCATTTTATGTTTTTTTCATGTTATAGCGCCACCATGTGGCCAATCGCCGCGATTTTTTTACTGTGACCTCAGATTGACCTCTTACACATGTGTACCGAGTTTGGTGAAGATACCTCATTTACTTCTGGAGTTATAGCCATTTTAGTAAAATAGGCTCCGCCTTCTTCAAACGTTTTGGCACCCCTTAGCGACCGTGAATCGAAATTTCAACTTTTTTTCGATAATTATTGATATTCAGACTACTGTGAACATTTCTGCACTGGTTTGGTTCCGATCGGGCGAAAAACCAGGGACTAGTTCGCAAAAGTAGGTTTTGGACAAAATCCAAAATGGCGGAAAAATTTGCATACCGGAAATAAAATACCTCCTATATTTCTTGTTCGGCTTGAGCCAAGGATTCCAATGATGTATGACACTTGAAGCTGAGACAAATGGTTATTGAGATATGAGCAAAATAGTGATTTTTTTTTGTTTTTTGCGCTATAGCGCCACCTATTGGCCAATCGGGCTCATACTTTGATAACCTCTCCTCGATTTTTGTACTACCTTGTGGCCAAGTTTCAAGTCTCTAGCTCTTACGGTTTGGGCTGCACGATGCGTTTTAGCGGAGAAGAATAATAATAATAATAATTAAAGCTGCAAGCAGCATTTATCGGGGTTCAAGCATTTAATGCCTTTAAGCACATAAGCATTTAAGACATTAAGATTTATTTAGAAAGCTTTTAACCACTGAAATAATAGATGGAAAAGTCCATTTACAGCCAATACAGGCAATTTACCATAGGCAATATGTGTTTTTTAAAGCTTTTTAACAGTTATAGCGCCACCTATAGTCTGATCTCCATGAAATTTTGCATGCTTGTTAATGATGTTATGGCACATATGCTCACCAATTTTCGTGAATTTCTGAGTTTTCGTTTAGGATTTATAGGCTTTTGAGTGCATTTTGCCACGCCCATTTTCTTTATGACCCAATATACCCATGCGAAAAATGCAAAAGTTCAACTTTTTTTTGATAATTATTGATCTAGAGAGTCCATAGAATTGTCCTAGACTCGTTTGGTTCTGATCGGGCGCAAAACCAGGGACTAGTTCGCAAAAGTAGGTTTTTGACATATTCATGAATATTTAATGAATGGTTTGATTGACAGCAATGGTTCTTGAGGCAAAGTTGTTCCGCATGAGGAGATCTATCAAATGATATGCATTTTGTGACGATAAGTGTAACACCACGTGATTACAGAGCCGTAAAACTCGTTAGCGCCAACTAGTGGCCGATTTCTTTCAAAATTCTTACAGACCTCCAGGGCCATGAGTTGAACATGCCCATCGAGTTTTGTTCCGATCGGCCTCCGTTAACCTTGTCTAATAGGTGCTCAAACTTCATTGGCCGATGGCGGCCATGTTTTTTGAGATACACCAATGTCCTCATAGACATACATGGCACCTTGGACCAAGACACTGCATACCAATTTTCAAGTCAATCGGACTAACGGTCACGTGGTTATGGGCCATTTTAAGTTTTTTTTCATGTTATAGCGCCACCATGTGGCCAATCGCCGCGGTTTTTTTACTGTGACCTCAGATTGACCTCTTACACATGTGTACCGAGTTTGGTGAAGATACCTCATTTAGTTCTGGAGTTATAACCGTTTTAGTAAAATAGGCTCCTCCCACAACATACATTTTGGCGCTCCTTAGCGACCGTGAATGGAAATTTCAACTTTTTTTCGATAATTATTGATATTCAGACTCCAGAGAACATTTCTGCACTGGTTTGGTTCCGATCGGGCAAAAAACCAGGGACTAGTTCGCAAAAGTAGGTTTTCGACAAAATTCAAAATGGCGGAAAATCTATCATGGCGGAAATGAAATCGGAGATATACGTTTTGTTCGTCAGGCATCCAGCTTTCCAATGATATAAGACACTTGAGTCTACGACATACGGTCTAGGAGTTATGAGCAATTTCGCGCTTTTGGTCGCTATAGCGCCACCTATGGGCCAATCGAGGTCATAATTTGATAACCTCTCCTCGATTTTTGTACTACCATATGGCAAAGTTTCAAAGTTCCAGCTCTTACGGTTTGGGCTGCACGATGCGTTTTACGGCGGAATAATAATAATAATAAAATTAAAGCTGCAAGCAGCATTTATCGGGGTTCAAGCTATTAAGGTCTTTAAGGTTTTTAAGGATCAAAAGTTATAAGTTTTATTTAGCAAGCATGTAACCACTGACATAATAGATGGAAAAGACTGTTCTAGCATGATTTACCATGATGTACACATTCTAGCATGATTTACCATAGTTTATCATGATTTACCATGGTTTACCATGATTTACCCTGTTCTAGCATAGTTTACCATGAATTCATCTTAGTTTACCTTGATTTACCATGTTCTAGCATGATTTACCATGATTTTCCACATTCTAGCATGATTTACCATAGTTTATCATGATTTACCATGATTTACCCTGTTTCTGGCATAGCTTTACCATGAATTTATCTTAGTTTACTTGATTTACCATGTTCTAGCATGATTACCATGATATGCCACATTCTAGCATGATTTACCAAGTTTATCATGATTTACCATAGTTTACCATGATTTACCCTGTATATTCATATTACCAAATTACTAGCAAGTATGTGAAGTGTCAGTGCAAATGAAGTGATAAACACTGACAAAATCTGATTGTGTTATAATAGTTATTGTTATATAAGTGATTTTTTTTATGTTTAATTATGAATTCAAAAGCACATGTCAAAAGACTTCATTAATAAGTAGAATGGCCAGCAGAGGGCACTAGAAGACCATTATTGGCTCAGTTTCAGTTTAATCTTCATGATTTTTCAACAGTTTTCTGCACTAAAGCAAACCAGTCTTTCCATGTTAACTCCATAATGCATCTTACACTCACACACACCACACACACACACTAATACTTTAACAGATGGATTTTGACTAAATGTAATTGTAAATGTTAAAATAATGATTTTATAAAGTCTAAATATGAATTATAGAAACAATATGACAAAATAACTATTTTAAACAGCAGGGGGGCAGTAAAATACCACTTATTGGCTTAATATGCCATTGTATTCATATTATTTTCACCTTTTTAAACTGTTATAGAGTCAAATTTTGTCCGATCTGTCTGAAATTTTTAATGCTTGTTCAGAGTGATATTTCACATGTTCTGACTTGTTTTTAAGAAGATCTGAGCATCTTAAAAGATATAAGCTTTCGGGGACACTTGGTCAAGGCCACATTTTGAAGTGACCCTATTATAGCCATCCAAATGAAGTAGTTCAACTTTTTCTGATAATTACTGATCTAGAGAGTCCAGAGAATTGTACTGCACTAGTTTTGAACATTATTATATGAAAATTAAATGATCATAGATTAAAAAGACCATTTACAGCCAATGCAGGCAATTTACCATAGGTAATATATGGTTTTAAAGCTTTTTAACAGTTATAGCGCCACCTTTGGTCCGATCTCCATAAAATTGGGCTATGCTTGTTAATGATGTTATGTCACACATGCTCACCAATTTTTGTGAAGTTCTGAGTTTTCATTTATGATTTATAGGCATTTTAGTGTATTTTGCCACGCCCATTTTATAAATGACCCTATTTCAGGCACCCAAATTAAAAAAGTTCAACTTTTTTTTGATAATTATTGATCTAGAGAGTCCAGAGAATTGTCCTAGACCTGGTCTGGTTCCGATCGGGCAAAAAACCAGGGACTAGTTTCGCAAAAGTAGGTTTTTAACATATTTATGAATATTTAATGAACGGTTTGATTGACAGCAATGGTTCTTGAGGCAAAGTTGTTCAGCATGAGCAGATCTATCAGATGATATGCATTTTGTGATGATAAGTGTAACATCACGTGATTACAGAGCCATAAAACTCGTTAGCGCCAACTAGTGGCCGATTTCTTTCAAAATTCTTACAGACCTCTAGGGGCTTGAGCCGAACATGCCCACCGAGTTTCGCTCCGATCGGAATTCGTTAACGGTGCTCAAATCTCATTGGCCAATGGCGGCCATGTTTTTTTAAAATACGCCAATATCCTTTTAGACATACATGGCCCCTTGGGCCAAGACACTGCATACCAAATTTCAAGTCATTCGGAAAAACGGTCAGGTGTCTATACGTTTTTTTTTGTTTTATAGCGCCACCATGTGGCCAATCGACGCAATTGTTTTACTGTGACCTCAGATTGACCTCTTACACATGTGTACCAAGTTTGGTGAAGTTTACTTAATTACTTCTTGAGTTATAGCCATTTTAGTAAATGGGCTCCTCCCACAACGTTAATTTTGCACCCCCCTAGCGACCATGAAGCGAAATTTCAACTTTTTTTCAATAATTATTGATCTTCAGACTCTAGAGAACAATTCTGCACTGGTTTGGGTCCGATCGGGCGAAAAACCAGGGACTAGTTCGCAAAGTAGGTTTTTGACAAAATTCAAAATGGCGAAAAATCTATCATGGCGGAAATGAAATCGGAGATATACATTTTTTTCTTCAGGAGCTCTGGATTTCAATGATATAAGACACTTGAAGCTACGCCTTACGGTCTGGGAGTTCTGAGCAGTTTCGCGCTTTTGATTGCTATAGCGCCACCTATGGGCCGATTGGGCTGAGTCCGTGTATCTGAGTAGCGAGCAATAGTACTACCATCTGGCAAAGTTTCAAGTCTCTAGGTCTTACGGTTTGGGCTGCACGATGCGTTTTATGGCGGAAAAATAATAATAATAAAAATCAGGACAATTACAATAGGGTTTCAGCACTTCGTGCTTGAACCCCTAATAATAATAAAAATCAGGACAATTACAATAGGGTTTCAGCACTTCGTGCTTGAACCCTAATAATAAAAATCAGTACAATTACAATAGGGTTTCAGCACTTCGTGCTTGAACCCCTAATAAAAAATTGTCCGATCTTCACGAAACTTGGCATGCTTCTTCACCATGTTAGGACACATATGTCCATCGATTTTGTGAAGTTTGGTGTTTTCCTTAGGTTGTATAGGCTTTTGAGTGTTTTTTGTCCCTCCACTTTCCTAAATGACCCTGTTACAGCCAGGCAAATGCAAAAGTTCAACTTTTTTTTCGATAATTATTTATCTAGAGAGTCCAGAGAATTGTCCTAGACTGGTCTGGTTCCGATTGGACCAAAAACCAGGGACTAGTTTGCCAAAGTAGGCTTTGGACAAAAGTGGCCATATAATTTTTTTTTTTGCTCAAATCGGGATTTGGAGATAGCCATGTTGTTCGTCTGGAGCCAGGGATCACAGTGATGCTAAATTTGAGCCTCTAGGACAAACTATGTATGAGTTATGATCAATTTAGTAAATGTGGTCATTATAGCACCACCTATTGGCCAATCTGGGCCATATTTTGATAGGTTTTCCCCAATTGAGCACTATCATTTGGCCAAGTTTCAAGGTTCCAGCTCTTACGGTTTGGGCTGCACGATGCGTTTTACGGCAGAATAATAATAATAATAATAATAATAATAATAATAAAAATCAGTACAATTACAATAGGGTTTCAGCACTTCGTGCTTGAACCCCTAATAAAAATTGTCCGATCTTCACGAAACTTGGCATGCTTCTTCACCATGTTAGGACACATATGTCCATCGATTTTTGTGAAGTTTGGTGTTTTCCCTTAGGTTGTATAAGGCTTTTGAGTGTTTTTTGTCCCTCCCACTTTCCTAAATGACCCTGTTACAGCCAGGCAAATGCAAAAGTTCAACTTTTTTTCGATAATTATTTATCTAGAGAGTCCAGAGAATTGTCCTAGACTGGTCTGGTTCCGATTGGACCAAAAACCAGGGACTAGTTTGCCAAAGTAGGCTTTGGACAAAAGTGGCCATATAAATTTTTTTTTTGCTCAAATCGGGATTTGGAGATAGCCATGTTGTTCGTCTGGAGCAGGGATCACAGTGATGCTAAATTTGAGCCTCTAGGACAAACTATGTATGAGTTATGATCAATTTAGTAAATGTGGTCATTATAGCACCACCTATTGGCCATCTGGGCCATATTTTGATAGGTTTTCCCCAAATTGAGCACTATCATTTGGCAAGTTTCAAGGTTCCAGCTCTTACGGTTTGGGCTGCACGATGCGTTTTACGGCAGAAAGAATAATAATAATAATAATAATAATAATAATAAAAATCAGTACAATTACAATAGGGTTTCAGCACTTCGTGCTTGAACCCCTAATAAAAATTGTCCGATCTTCACGAAACTTGGCATGCTTCTTCACCATGTTAGGACACATATGTCCATCGATTTTTGTGAAGTTTGGTGTTTTCCCTTAGGTTGTATAGGTTTTGAGTGTTTTTTGTCCCTCCACTTTCCTAAATGACCCTGTTACAGCCAGGCAAATGCAAAAGTTCAACTTTTTTTCGATAATTATTTATCTAGAAGAGTCCAGAGAATTGTCCTAGACTGGTCTGGTTCCGATTGGACCAAAAACCAGGGACTAGTTTGCCAAAGTAGGCTTTGGACAAAAGTGGCCATATAAATTTTTTTTTTGCTCAAATCGGGATTTGGAGATAGCCATGTTGTTCGTCTGGAGCCAGGGATCACAGTGATGCTAAATTTGAGCCTCTAGGACAAACTATGTATGAGTTATGATCAATTTAGTAAATGTGGTCATTATAGCACCACCTATTGGCCAATCTGGGCCATATTTTGATAGGTTTTCCCCAAATTGAGCACTATCATTTGGCCAAGTTTCAGGTTCCAGCTCTTACGGTTTGGGCTGCACGATGCGTTTTACGGCAGAAGAATAATAATAATAATAATAATAATAATAATAATAATAAAAATCAGTACAATTACAATAGGGTTTCAGCACTTCGTGCTTGAACCCCTAATAAAAATTGTCCGATCTTCACGAAACTTGGCATGCTTCTTCACCATGTTAGGACACATATGTCCATCGATTTTTGTGAAGTTTGGTGTTTTCCCTTAGGTTGTATAGGCTTTTGAGTGTTTTTGTCCCTCCACTTTCCTAAATGACCCTGTTACAGCCAGGCAAATGCAAAAGTTCAACTTTTTTCGATAATTATTTATCTAGAGAGTCCAGAGAATTGTCCTAGACTGGTCTGGTTCCGATTGGACCAAAAACCAGGGACTAGTTTGCCAAAGTAGGCTTTGGACAAAAGTGGCCATATAATTTTTTTTTTTGCTCAAATCGGGATTTGGAGATAGCCATGTTGTTCGTCTGGAGCCAGGGATCACAGTGATGCTAAATTTGAGCCTCTAGGACAAACTATGTATGAGTTATGATAAATTTAGTAAATGTGGTCATTATAGCACCACCTATTGGCCAATCTGGGCCATATTTTGATAGGTTTTCCCCAAATTGAGCACTATCATTTGGCCAAGTTTCAAGGTTCCAGCTCTTACGGTTTGGCTGCACGATGCGTTTTACGGCAGAAGAATAATAATAATAATAATAATAATAATAAAAATCAGTACAATTACAATAGGGTTTCAGCACTTCGTGCTTGAACCCCTAATAAAAATTGTCCGATCTTCACGAAACTTGGCATGCTTCTTCACCATGTTAGGACACATATGTCCATCGATTTTTGTGAAGTTTGGTGTTTTCCCTTAGGTTGTATAGGCTTTTGAGTGTTTTTTGTCCCTCCACTTTCCTAAATGACCCTGTTACAGCCAGGCAAATGCAAAAGTTCAACTTTTTTTCGATAATTTATTTATCTAGAGAGTCCAGAGAATTGTCCTAGACTGGTCTGGTTCCGATTGGACCAAAAACCAGGGACTAGTTTGCCAAAGTAGGCTTTGGACAAAAGTGGCCATATAAATTTTTTTTTTGCTCAAATCGGGATTTGGAGATAGCCATGTTGTTCGTCTGGAGCAGGGATCACAGTGATGCTAAATTTGAGCCTCTAGGACAAACTATGTATGAGTTATGATCAATTTAGTAAATGTGGTCATTATAGCACCACCTATTGGCCAATCTGGGCCATATTTTGATAGTTTTCCCCAAATTGAGCACTATCATTTGGCCAAGTTTCAAGGTTCCAGCTCTTACGGTTTGGGCTGCACCGATGCGTTTACGGCAGAAGAATAATAATAATAATAATAATAATAAAAATCAGTACAATTACAATAGGGTTTCAGCACTTCGTGCTTGAACCCCTAATAAAAATTGTCCGATCTTCACGAAACTTGGCATGCTTCTTCACCATGTTAGGACACATATGTCCATCGATTTTTGTGAAGTTTGGTGTTTTCCCTTAGGTTGTATAGGCTTTTGAGTGTTTTTTGTCCCTCCACTTTCCTAAATGACCCTGTTACAGCCAGGCAAATGCAAAAGTTCAACTTTTTTTCGATAATTATTTATCTAGAGAGTCCAGAGAATTGTCCTAGACTGGTCTGGTTCCGATTGGACCAAAAACCAGGGGACTAGTTTGCCAAAGTAGGCTTTGGACAAAAGTGGCCATATAATTTTTTTTTTTGCTCAAATCGGGATTTGGAGATAGCCATGTTGTTCGTCTGGAGCCAGGGATCACAGTGATGCTAAATTTGAGCCTCTAGGACAAACTATGTATGAGTTATGATCAATTTAGTAAATGTGGTCATTATAGCACCACCTATTGGCCAATCTGGGCCATATTTTGATAGGTTTTCCCCAAATTGAGCACTATCATTTGGCCAAGTTTCAAGGTTCCAGCTCTTACGGTTTGGGCTGCACGATGCGTTTTACGGCAGAAGAATAATAATAATAATAATAATAATATAAAATCAGTACAATTACAATAGGGTTTCAGCACTTCGTGCTTGAACCCCTAATAAAAATTGTCCGATCTTCACGAAACTTGGCATGCTTCTTCACCATGTTAGGACACATATGTCCATCGATTTTTGTGAAGTTTGGTGTTTTCCCTTAGGTTGTATAGGCTTTTGAGTGTTTTTTGTCCCTCCACTTTCCTAAATGACCCTGTTACAGCCAGGCAAATGCAAAAGTTCAACTTTTTTTCGATAATTATTTATCTAGAGAGTCCAGAGAATTGTCCTAGACTGGTCTGGTTCCGATTGGACCAAAAACCAGGGACTAGTTTGCCAAGTAGGCTTTGGACAAAAGTGGCCATATAAATTTTTTTTTTGCTCAAATCGGGATTTGGAGATAGCCATGTGTTCGTCTGGAGCCAGGATCACAGTGATGCTAAATTTGAGCCTCTAGGACAAACTATGTATGAGTTATGATAAATTTAGTAAATGTGGTCATTATAGCACCACCTATTGGCCAATCTGGGCCATATTTTGATAGGTTTTCCCCAAATTGAGCACTATCATTTGGCCAAGTTTCAAGGTTCCAGCTCTTACGGTTTGGGGCTGCACGATGCGTTTTACGGCAGAAGAATAATAATAATAATAATAATAATAATAATAATAAAAATCAGTACAATTACAATAGGGTTTCAGCACTTCGTGCTTGAACCCCTAATAAAAATTGTCCGATCTTCACGAAACTTGGCATGCTTCTTCACCATGTTAGGACACATATGTCCATCGATTTTTGTGAAGTTTGGTGTTTTCCCTTAGGTTGTATAGGCTTTTGAGTGTTTTTTTGTCCCTCCACTTTCCTAAATGACCCTGTTACAGCCAGGCAAATGCAAAAGTTCAACTTTTTTTCGATAATTATTTATCTAGAGAGTCCAGAGAATTGTCCTAGACTGGTCTGGTTCCGATTGGACCAAAAACCAGGGACTAGTTTGCCAAAGTAGGCTTTGGACAAAAGTGGCCATATAAATTTTTTTTTGCTCAAATCGGGATTTGGAGATAGCCATGTTGTTCGTCTGGAGCCAGGGATCACAGTGATGCTAAATTTGAGCCTCTAGGACAAACTATGTATGAGTTATGATCAATTTAGTAAATGTGGTCATTATAGCACCACCTATTGGCCAATCTGGGCCATATTTTGATAGGTTTTCCCCAAATTGAGCACTATCATTTGGCCAAGTTTCAAGGTTCCAGCTCTTACGGTTTGGGCTGCACGATGCGTTTTACGGCAGAAGAATAATAATAATAATAATAATAATAATAATAATAATAAAAATCAGTACAATTACAATAGGTTTCAGCACTTCGTGCTTGAACCCCTAATAAAAATTGTCCGATCTTCACGAAACTTGGCATGCTTCTTCACCATGTTAGGACACATATGTCCATCGATTTTTGTGAAGTTTGGTGTTTTCCCTTAGGTTGTATAGGCTTTTGAGTGTTTTTTTGTCCCTCCACTTTCCTAAATGACCCTGTTACAGCCAGGCAAATGCAAAAGTTCAACTTTTTTTCGATAATTATTTATCTAGAGAGTCCAGAGAATTGTCCTAGACTGGTCTGGTTCCGATTGGACCAAAAACCAGGGACTAGTTTGCCAAAGTAGGCTTTGGACAAAAGTGGCCATATAAATTTTTTTTTTTGCTCAAATCGGGATTTGGAGATAGCCATGTGTTCGTCTGGAGCCAGGGATCACAGTGATGCTAAATTTGAGCCTCTAGGACAAACTATGTATGAGTTATGATAAATTTAGTAAATGTGGTCATTATAGCACCACCTATTGGCCAATCTGGGCCATATTTTGATAGGTTTTCCCCAAATTGAGCACTATCATTTGGCCAAGTTTCAAGGTTCCAGCTCTTACGGTTTGGGCTGCACGATGCGTTTTACGGCAGAAGAATAATAATAATAATAATAATAATAATAAAAATCAGTACAATTACAATAGGGTTTCAGCACTTCGTGCTTGAACCCCTATAAAATTGTCCGATCTTCACGAAACTTGGCATGCTTCTTCACCATGTTAGGACACATATGTCCATCGATTTTTGTGAAGTTTGGTGTTTCCCTTAGGTTGTATAGGCTTTTGAGTGTTTTTTGTCCCTCCACTTTCCTAAATGACCCTGTTACAGCCAGGCAAATGCAAAAGTTCAACTTTTTTTCGATAATTATTTATCTAGAGAGTCCAGAGAATTGTCCTAGACTGGTCTGGTTCCGATTGGACCAAAAACAGGGGACTAGTTTGCCAAAGTAGGCTTTGGACAAAAGTGGCCATATAAATTTTTTTTTTGCTCAAATCGGGATTTGGAGATAGCCATGTTGTTCGTCTGGAGCCAGGGATCACAGTGATGCTAAATTTGAGCCTCTAGGACAAACTATGTATGAGTTATGATCAATTTAGTAAATGTGGTCATTATAGCACCACCTATTGGCCAATCTGGGCCATATTTTGATAGGTTTTCCCCAAATTGAGCACTATCATTTGGCCAAGTTTCAGGTTCCAGCTCTTACGGTTTGGGCTGCACGATGCGTTTTACGGCAGAAGAATAATAATAATAATAATAATAATAAAAATCAGTACAATTACAATAGGGTTCAGCACTTCGTGCTTGAACCCCTAATAAAAATTGTCCGATCTTCACGAAACTTGGCATGCTTCTTCACCATGTTAGGACACATATGTCCATCGATTTTTGTGAAGTTTGGTGTTTTCCCTTAGGTTGTATAGCTTTTGAGTGTTTTTTGTCCTCCACTTTCCTAAATGACCCTGTTACAGCCAGGCAAATGCAAAAGTTCAACTTTTTTTCGATAATTATTTATCTAGAGAGTCCAGAGAATTGTCCTAGACTGGTCTGGTTCCGATTGGACCAAAAACCAGGGACTAGTTTGCCAAAGTAGGCTTTGGACAAAAGTGGCCATATAAATTTTTTTTTGCTCAAATCGGGATTTGGAGATAGCCATGTTGTTCGTCTGGAGCCAGGGATCACAGTGATGCTAAATTTGAGCCTCTAGGACAAACTATGTATGGAGTTATGATCAATTTAGTAAATGTGGTCATTATAGCACCACCTATTGGCCAATCTGGGCCATATTTGATAGGTTTTCCCCAAATTGAGCACTATCATTTGGCCAAGTTTCAAGGTTCCAGCTCTTACGGTTTGGGCTGCACGATGCGTTTTACGGCAGAAGAATAATAATAATAATAATAATAATAATAAAAATCAGTACAATTACAATAGGGTTTCAGCACTTCGTGCTTGAACCCCTAATAAAAATTGTCCGATCTTCACGAAACTTGGCATGCTTCTTCACCATGTTAGGACACATATGTCCATCGATTTTTGTGAAGTTTGGTGTTTCCCTTAGGTTGTATAGGCTTTTGAGTGTTTTTTTGTCCTCCACTTTCCTAAATGACCCTGTTACAGCCAGGCAAATGCAAAAGTTCAACTTTTATTTCGATAATTATTTATCTAGAGAGTCCAGAGAATTGTCCTAGACTGGTCTGGTTCCGATTGGACCAAAAACCAGGGACTAGTTTGCCAAAGTAGGCTTTGGACAAAAGTGGCCATATAAATTTTTTTTTTGCTCAAATCGGGATTTGGAGATAGCCATGTTGTTCGTCTGGAGCCAGGGATCACAGTGATGCTAAATTTGAGCCTCTAGGACAAACTATGTATGAGTTATGATAAATTTAGTAAATGTGGTCATTATAGCACCACCTATTGGCCAATCTGGGCCATATTTTGATAGGTTTTCCCCAAATTGAGCACTATCATTTGGCCAAGTTCAAGGTTCAGCTCTTACGGTTTGGGCTGCACGATGCGTTTTCGGCAGAAGAATAATAATAATAATAATAATAATAATAATAATAAAAATCAGTACAATTACAATAGGGTTTCAGCACTTCGTGCTTGAACCCCTAATAAAAATTGTCCGATCTTCACGAAACTTGGCATGCTTCTTCACCATGTTAGGACACATATGTCCATCGATTTTTGTGAAGTTTGGTGTTTTCCCTTAGGTTGTATAGGCTTTTGAGTGTTTTTTGTCCCTCCACTTTCCTAAATGACCCTGTTACAGCCAGGCAAATGCAAAAGTTCAACTTTTTTTCGATAATTATTTATCTAGAGAGTCCAGAGAATTGTCCTAGACTGGTCTGGTTCCGATTGGACCAAAAACCAGGACTAGTTTGCCAAAGTAGGCTTTGGACAAAAGTGGCCATATAAATTTTTTTTTTTGCTCAAATCGGGATTTGGAGATAGCATGTTGTTCGTCTGGAGCCAGGGATCACAGTGATGCTAAATTTGAGCCTCTAGGACAAACTATGTATGAGTTATGATCAATTTAGTAAATGTGGTCATTATAGCACCACCTATGGCCAATCTGGGCCATATTTTGATAGGTTTTCCCCAAATTGAGCACTATCATTTGGCCAAGTTTCAAGGTTCCAGTCTTACGGTTTTGGGCTGCACGATGCGTTTTACGGCAGAAGAATAATAATAATAATAATAATAATAATAATAATAAAAATCAGTACAATTACAATAGGGTTTCAGCACTTCGTGCTTGAACCCCTAATAAAAATTGTCCGATCTTCACGAAACCTTGGCATGCTTCTTCACCATGTTAGGACACATATGTCCATCGATTTTTGTGAAGTTTGGTGTTTTCCCTTAGGTTGTATAGCTTTTGAGTGTTTTTTGTCCCTCCACTTTCCTAAATGACCCTGTTACAGCCAGGCAAATGCAAAAGTTCAACTTTTTTTCGATAATTATTTATCTAGAGAGTCCAGAGAATTGTCCTAGACTGGTCTGGTTCCGATTGGACCAAAAACCAGGGACTAGTTTGCCAAGTAGGCTTTGGACAAAAGTGGCCATATAAATTTTTTTTTTGCTCAAATCGGGATTTGGAGATAGCCATGTTGTTCGTCTGGAGCCAGGGATCACAGTGATGCTAAATTTGAGCCTCTAGGACAAACTATGTATGAGTTATGATCAATTTAGTAAATGTGGTCATTATAGCACCACCTATTGGCCAATCTGGGCC